>VZSE01003113.1:544022-870268 GCA_013398275.1 Promerops cafer
TTTTTTTGGTTGTTGTTGTTGTTGTTGTTGGTTTTTTTTTTTTCCAGAGGGATTGTGTTTTTCAAGGTTTGTCGATAAGTTTTCTTAAAAGTAAATAAGGACTTTTTTTCATTTCTAGTGGGCAGTCACTTGTCACTTAGTCCAGAAAATTATCTCTAAAAGCAGCACAAGAGATCTTTATTATGGGTGTATGGTTGTGTGTAGGCAGTCTATGCAGTTTGTGGCTAGCTTTTTTGGGGGGGTGAGGGGTGTTGAGGTTTTTGTCTATGTGTTTTTGGCTTTTAAATTTTATTTTTATTGTAGATTTCGTTCAATTTTTTCCATTGTTGATCCTTGACACACAAAAAGTCTCACAGGGGCTCAGAAGTCTGGTATCCAGTTACTCTTATTTAATATGATGGATATAAGAGTGGTCTCTGGCAGCACACTTCTGAGGCAAAAGGGGTTGAAAAGCTATGCAGAGAATAGAGAAATAAACCTTTGGCTTACAAATTACTCATGTGATGATGTTGAAATATTGGCAAAACTGGAGAAAGAGTCTTGTGCTTTAGCAACTGACTGAAGTATTTGCACGCAGTTTTATTTTTCCACTTCAGGTAAACCCGGTTTTTTAGCTGAGAATCTGAGTAAAGCATACTTAGTGATGTCATTTCTTCATGAACCTAGATTATACAGCATGATTTGGAATACTGCATAAGTGCCCACACTGATACTAGTACAGGATTTTAGGGATAAATAGGAAGAGTGAATTCCACATTGGAAAATGGACCTTTTTGTTTTGTCTGTAGGGAAAATATAATACTTAATTGCTGCATAATTTAAAAAATCAGCTTTTATAGTCTAGACACTGATTTTCTTGTGTAAACATTTAGTGCTTAGAATTTGCTAGATATAGGGAAAAATAAAATCATTTAGGTTGGAAAAGACCTGTAAAATTATCAAGTCCAACCCAGCACTACAAAGCCCACCACTAAACCATGTCACGTCTACATGTATGTCTTTTAGATCCCCCCCAGAATGGTGATTCCACCACTTCCCTGGGCAGCCAGTTCCAGTGTTTCACAACTCTGTCAGGGAAGAAATTTTTCCTAATATCCCACCTCTCCTGGCACAACTTGAGGCCATTTCCCCTTGTCCCATCATTTGTTATTTGAGATAAAAGACCAGCTCCCACCTCACTACCTCACCTTTCAGGTACTTGTAAAGGTAAAGAGTTTGCAGCTTTTCTCAAACACTAAAAGCACAGAACTGAGAATATGCAGGTTATAGTCACTTCTTCATGTTATTCAGAGTTTTTTGGGTAGTAGAGAAACTGCCAAGAGTATAGTGCTCTAGTTTGGGAACATTTTGAGGAACAAAGCAGAGCTGGCACTTCCAGAAAACTACATTTGGTCTAATCTGTACAGATGCTTTGTGCATGAAAAGGCTGTCAGAGAGTAAATTAGTTTAACTGTGGTCCATATTTGTCTTTATCCACAAAAGACCAGAGCATCTAGAGGCTCATGTTTTTCTTCAGAAAGTCCCTCAGGACTAGTTTGTTACTTCACCTGACTTTACACATGAGGTCTCTTGGTTCTTCTTATGACAGCACTTTTTCTTTTCTTTTGAACCCCAATAATTCAGCACCAAAAAAAAAAAAAAAAAAAAAAAAAAGGCAATGAATAGAAGTCCTGCTCTGGGGAAAAATACAAATCTCATTTCTGTTAAAAAGTAACCACCTTCAGGCTTTGTTAACAAGCCTATAGCTTGGTCATGGAGCAAATTGAGGTGACAGGGGCTAGAAAACACCTACAGCATCTTTTCCTTTTTGTGACCTCTCTGAGCACCAAGGATACAAAGCCTGGGGCCTCCCTGATCAAGCAGTGCTAGTGACCACAAAGTTTCCAACCTGGTTGCCCTACTACTGGGGGTGTGGGTTGATTAGGGCTGGATGAACTGGTGTAGAGTGCTGGTGAAAGTCACTGTGCCCGTCTTGGGCAATGGGTGGTGGCACCGTACTGCTCTGCCACCATCACTCACAGGGTTTGGGTCTGAGTTTGAGAAGGAGCAGGCACTCTGTTTGCCTTTTCTTATGCTGCATCTGCTGTCCTGTCCTGACTTTTGAATTTTCAGCACGTGGTCTGACTTCTTTGCCAACTCAGGCATGTCATTTTACTTGGTTTTTTTCACATTAGAGCTGACGTAAATACTCTAACCCATGAGAAATATGTCCCACAAAGCTTCTACGTCCTTGTGGTGAGCGTAAGAAAGATAGTGATCATAACCAGAAACTGTACCTGGGTAAATGCATTGCTCCATGGCCTCAGGGGACTGAGTCTGCTGCTTGTCCTTGAGATAAGGTTTTGTTTGCTGCTTTTCTTTTCTTTTTTTAAGTGTCTTTTTGCCTAGTTGTTATCTTTTGCCCAAAATAGATGGTGCAGTGGATTACGAAAAAGGGAAATGAGAGCTCTCTAAAGAGGGCACGCTGTAGTCAGTTCTGCTAAAGGAAAAGGAGGTCCTACTCTTTGCTTAAGCAAGCATGAGACAGAGAGAATAAAACATGGGACCTAACCATGGAAAAACTATTTTTCACTACTACTTGGAAATCTGGATGATACAGTAGCTTGATTCTTTCTTGAGTTGTCATCTTTTTCTGCAGAAAAATCCCCTGATATCTCAGCCTTGTGATTACTAGCTCTTCTTTCCGTGAAGCAAATGATCTGTATGAGTCCAAACCAGTCCTTCTGCTTGAGCTGGTATGCAATGTCTTTATTTGTTTTGCTTTTTTTAATAGACTGCCACAGAACACTGGGAAATTATCATCAGTGGTAAATACTGGTTCAGAAAAACGTGATGACTTCAGGGATTCTCTTGAGACGTTTTTAAATGGTTTTGAGTGATGTAATCAGGTTAAATACAAGGTAAGCGCTCTAGACATTTATGTGTTGGAAACTATTTGTGTCAGTATTTTAATGACTGACCATGCATATGTTTTTAACTTGAATATGTAACTCTCTGGAATAGAAAGGGACTTTTTAGGAAGTTGAATCCTTACAGCTTGCTGTAAATCCATTCCAGCAAAATAGTTGCAATTGTAACCTAAAAAGTTATTGTTAGGATTAGTGGGAACAGAACAAATTGCTGGAAACCACTTCAAAAGCTCATTGCTTTTATGATAGCTCAGTTTCTGACTTTCTTCTGAAAGTCAGGGTGAAAAATTCAGTTCAAGTCTAGTTCTGACCAATTATTTGCAAAAAACCCCCTATATTTTATATCTCAGGTAGTGACAGTTGTGCTTTGTACAATGATACTAACAGATGCCTATTACTAGTGGAATGACCTTGTTTTGTGACCTTTCCTTCCTTCTGGATACATCACATAAATTGTCAATACAAACTTAGACATGAACTAATTGAGAATGTTAATATCTCTCTTTGTCATTCTTTATCCAACAAAGAATTCCTTTGTATTGAGGGTGCTCCTTCATTTTTGCATATCTATCACAGTGGTGTATTCTTACTGTACCTGTTCCTCTTAGGGAAAGCTTTATCATCATAAATTCTGAGAGTGAATGACAGTTAATGGGAGGTTAACTAGTAACTTCTAAATAAATTTCACTAGCAAATATTTCTCCATTTTTCCTTCACCCAGGATGCTAATTATGATTTTCTTCATAATACAAGTTATTAATTTTAAGCCTGTATAATGATGAGGTGCTGATCAGTTCTGATAACTCCTTTTCATTCTTATTTTGCTAAAACAAATTTAGGTGAAAAGTGTTTTCAAGTTTGTTTCTTTTTTTTCCAGGAGTGATTTTGCAAAGTGGACAGTAATGGAGTATATGAGCACGGGTAGTGATAGCAAAGAGGAGATTGACTTGTTGCTAGCTGATCTGAATATGTCTGAGGTGATAGCCATCATGGAAAACCATTATCCAGGTGAAGACATTGCAGTCTATGAAGACAGCCTAATTACAATGTGTGAAGAGGCAAATCAAAATGATGAACGTGCAGAATCATTACTGTTTTGTGAAAGGGAGGTCTCTTTGGTGTCCTCCGTCAAATACGGGACTGTGGAAGACCTGCTCGCTTTTGCAAATCAGGTCTCTAACACTGCAAAACAATTTAAAGGATGCAGACAGCAGGAATCTGGAATCCTCTTGAATATGGTACGTACATCTGTTTTCCTTTTACTTGGCATTTCATAGGCTGTAGGAATTAGAAGTTTTTAATGATTCTAAATAAATCTCAGTTCCAGAAGTAACAGACTGTGTTTTCCTGTGCAACCCTGGGGCTGGAAGGGGTCTCTGAGCCTATCAAGTCTAGCCCCTGCAATCTCAGGCAGCTATGGAGAAAGGCCTGTTGTTCAGAAGGATCCACTCTGTTACCTTCTAGTATTCCTGGAGGTTAGAAAACATTTCCCAGTGTTGAATACAAACTTAAGACAAGCTGTCAAAAAGCAAAATCTACAACTCATTTTGTCCTTTCAGTACTTAAATGAGGCTTATAAAATCCACAACTTGTATAAAAAAGAGGGTGAGTGACTTTTTAGAAGGGCATGTAGCGATAGGACAAGGAGCAATGATTTTAAACTAAAAGTGTAGAGATTTCTTTACTCTGAGGATGATAAGGCTCTGGAACAGACTATTCAGAGAAATTGTGGATACCCCATCCCTGGAAGTGCTCAAGGCCAGGCTGGATAGGCCCCTGAGCAACCTGACCCAGTGGGTGACATCCCTTCCCATAGCAGGGGAATTGCAACTAGATGATCTTTAAGATCCCTTCCAACCAAAGCCTATCTATGATTCTATGAACTATGGTGGTTTACAGGTCTGGGAGACAGTAAGAGTCTTCTAGTGCCACGTGTTCGTGCAGTAAAACATTCATTATGCAAACTCCCAAAAATAAAGATCTAGCATCTAATAATACAGTTCCTAAATTTGCTCTATCTGCACCAAATGTCAATAGTAGTAATGTAAGGAGAAAAAGCACATACTATCAAGTGTGATTTTAAGAATTACAATATTATGTAATATCTCACACTGCTAAATTCAAGTATATAGATGTGTTGTTTTGAGATGTTATTTTTTTCCCTAAAACTGATTGTGTTCTACAAGTATCTCTGGATATTAGAGTAATTAAACTTTTGTTTAAGATCTGTTGCTCTGGAAACAATCAGTGTTGCAATGGAATTATATTCATGTATGTTGGTGTTGCTGTTGTATTTTCTTAGGATGCTCTACATCTATCATCTTAAATATCCTGCGTATAATATATTTTATATGTGAACACTGGTTGCTTGAGGCTTACTGGTTACTCAGGTGTGAAATAACCACAGGGTATTGCTTTATTCTGATTTGGAGGGAGCATTGCAGTATTGCAAAACAATCACTTTTCAACTCTGTAACACTGAAATGACACTTAGTAATATTAAATGTCTCCTATGCTTAGGGTAGACACTGTTCTACATACTCGTGGTTGTTTTGCTTGCATATTGTTTCTACAGATGCATACAATTGGTATGAACCAAGTACTATTAGGTGCACGTGATACCATTATGCAACTGAGGGTTGGAGGCAGGGCATTACCTGTGCATGCATTTCAGCAGGGGCATTGTTCTGCAAATGTCTACAGCATTTTGGTTGGGGTCAGGAGTGTTTCTGGTTGCCAGGTGACGCTCACTGGCTCCACCGTGGCTTGCATCACAAGGGGTCTTTAAGTGCACAAGCTGGATTTCTTTTAGTTAAAACTGAACTGAAAGATGCATGGCAGCCACAGATATATGTTCACAGGGTCAGGCTAGGAACTAGTCCTAAAAGCCTCCTGAAAACATGAATAGTGTGGTGGTTGTTGCTGTCTTGCTCTGCAAATCAACTCTGCTCAGCATCTCTTCCTTTCCAGGATAAGGTGTAACCCATATGGATTAGTCTCAATCCTTTGAAATGCAGAAGTAGGCAAGTAAGATACACAGATTGCTTGACATGTACAGATTGCTTTGCCTGGGCTCTAATAAGTAGAGGGAAGGCTTGTTCTCTCTATCCTAAGCAGAATACTTTTTATTGAAGGACAGCCCCCCATGCCCCCTTGGCCAAAGTATAAGAACTTATCCTCCCCAGATTTAGGAACTTAGAAGAATTAATTTATTTCATGTAGGTATAAATCACAAATGACAATTTTAGCAGTCAAGAAGGCTACTTTCCTAATTGAAAAGCATGAAGGTAGATTAAGAATGAAAGATTATATGTTACATCTTAAATAGAAATCTGAACCAAATAATCTTCCTGATATGCTGTTATCTTCAAAAGGGTAGCTGAAGAGCTGACTATTTAAGGCCCTGTGAGGCCCATGAAATGATAAATATCCTGGGTGTGATTTTACATCTCTTCAAGCATCTTGATAAAGTAGCAGTAAGGAGATTAATGATATTCCAGATACTGGCTGAAATAATTAGAAGCATATTAATAGGAAATACTATTAATTTTGTAGCTGAGAGACTAAAGAAGCAACATCAGAGATCAAGCAGTCCTCACATGGCTGTAGTTAGCCATTTAGTCTCTCTCTGTCACGTGCAGAGGGAGGGAGCTCTTTCAGAGAAAGATTTAGAGCAAGATACTGACTTAGATGCCCTGAATCCCCTCCTTGCCTAGCTGGTGATACAGAGGAACCAAAGCTCCCAACATTACCCACCTAGAGGAGGCAATATTTCTCCCAATCTTCTTTTTTAAACTATGGTGTAAAACTAGAGGAAAGTGGCTGGTTAAATCAAGGCAGACTTCTTTGACCTTTTACTAAGCAGCAGAAACTCCAATACAAGATGGAAAATTAAACTCCTAGCAGTACATGTGATATTAGGAAATGCTGAAACTCTTGCTCACATTGTATAAGATAACCTGTGAGTAACAGGTATGTGGCATAACAAGTTAACAGATTACAGGAAGGACAAACGTGCAGGTAAATCTAATAACAAGAGGTGGGTAATTTCATTAACCCAGCTGCTGTTGTTGTTGTTGTTTCAAGACAATTAATTGCAACTTACACTTCATAAGTTAGTCACTGGAGAGAAACGTGGATGCCTGGGCTGTGAGTGAATGCCACACCTTACATGCTGTTCCCATTTGGTGTTACTAAATAAAGACTGCTAAGCAGATCGTGTGCATCATACACATAAGTAATATTTTTTTTTTCCACTATATGTATAAAATTAATTAGATTTGTAGTAGTTTTCACTTCACTGTATTTTTTTATTTATTTAACTCCACAGATCACACCCAAGAATGGGCGCTATCAAATTGACTCGGATGTGCTCCTGTTTCCATGGAAGTTGACTTACAGGAATATTGGTTCTGATTTTATTCCTCGGGGAGCTTTTGGGAAAGTGTACTTAGCCCAAGACAGAGAAACCAAGAAACGAATGGCATGCAAACTGGTATGTTAGTTCAGTAGTTTTATCTCTGAGCAAATATTGTATACTTACAGTATATTTTCAAATATGTTTGCATCAAATTCCACTGTTGGCTGATGATCATCTTGGTTTTGTTGGCCTAAACAAGGTGGGGGAAATGCACACTTCTGTTAGCTGGTTTACATTTTTTGGCTCTAAAGCTGCAAATGTTTCAGCATTTTCAAAGTATCTGGAAGAGTGTGTAACTGGCATATGGCCTGTGGTGCAGAGTGGATTTTCTACTTGTTCTACTGTACTCACCGTGGTAAAATATCAGTGTGAGATCACATCCCCTGCTGAAGGTGGTAGCAAAGCCCTGCTGCTGCAGAAGTTTTATACTCTTGTCCTTTAACTGAGGTGCTCAGGCTTCTTTTTCTTTACTCCAGTGCCATTAAAGTCCCTGAGAACTCAGTATGTGCATCTCTTACTGTGTTTTGGGCACTGACGGAGTTAAGGTTGTGAGATGCCTCAAAAGAACTGCTGAGCACTGCCCTACTTTTATGCAAGCCAATATTTTCTTTCAGCTATGCCTTTTAACATACTATTTTGAATAGAGCAGTAAATATTCAGAGCCAGTAAAAGCTCAGTTGGGACATTGCTCTATACCCACCAGCTCTTGAATAAGTACCTGTATTAATTCTGTGTGTGAAAGAGTTGGGCAGGCAGCTGTATGTCCTTCCCCTGCAGCCAGTGTGTCCACACGGGGACAGATTGTTAGCTGCTCCTGCATAACCCACTGCAGAATTAAAGTATCCTAATGTTTCTGAAAATATAAACAGTATTTCTCTTTGAAATAAATGAGCCTCTTATTTGGTTCACAGACATGAGTCCAAGGGAAGAAAACTAAACAGAGCAGTAGTAGCTTTTCTGTGTGCAAGCAAACACTGCTTTTATTGTCTCAGCAATCTGCCATCAGTACTTTTTAAAGAAATATCGTGCTGCTGGCGCTCCCTTCAAAGCAGGTTTCATTTCTTGTAAGCCATAAACCAGCGCTGATAAGGACTGAATTGAGGTCAGTAATGGGACTGAGCACTGCAAGCACTGATCCACCTGTCAGGTAGCTGTGTAGTTCTGGTAGTGCAGATGAGTGCACAAAGCTAATGGAAAAAGCAGTGGGAATTTTACCTCCTTCACCAGGAAGTTTGCATAAAGCTTTTGCGTAATCACTGGATTTTGACGGGAATAACTCTTGCTACATTGCTTTTTCTGGAAGATTGCAATTTTTATTTGGGCATGATTCCAAAATGTCTCTCAACTTTTAACAGGATGTCTCTCAGCTGCAAAGGAAGAAAAGTCACAGGAGCAAAGTAAAGCTCAGTATTTTAACAAGTGGATACAAGTGCTATACTTCCTTCTTTTCTGTTAATCTGTAGGATAATTAGTATCCACATGGATAACTTGTTTTTGTTATGGATAACAGTGGTTTTGTTTCAATTTCCTAGGTCCCAGTGGAACAGTTCAAACCATCAGATGTTGAAATACAGGCATGTTTCCGTCATGAAAACATTGCTGAACTATACGGCGCTATTTTGTGGGATGAGACAATTCATCTCTTCATGGAAGCTGGAGAGGGAGGATCTGTCATGGAAAAGCTGGAGAGCTGTGGTCCTATGAGAGAGTTCGAAATAATTTGGGTGACAAAGCATATTCTGAAAGGACTGGACTTTCTCCACTCCAAGAGGATTATCCACCATGATATCAAACGTATGTCTGTGTGATTCCTTGGGATGCTTTCTGGTCCTGGCTGGGCCGTGGCCCTGTTGGAGTGCCTGGTACTGAGCTAGGGCACGTAGCCTTACATCTCTGAGTGGGAGGGATGGATAATGCTTAACAAATGGCAAGGTCAGGTTCTGGAGGTAATAGTTACTTACACTATTTATTAATTCACTCCAGCAGAGAGGGTAATTAGAAAGTCGTAGATTCTATGCCATTCATGGGCAACTCAATTTAAATAAAATCCTAAAGAGTGAAGTTATCAGTCTGTGTTCAGCCAGAAATTTCCTGCTTTCAATATAAATCATCCAGAATGTTTCCATGCTCACCTTCAACTCACACCTTCTTTTAGGTTTTACATTTCTACACAGCTGTTCCTCAGTTTGAGACACTTTGGAAGTAAATACATAATTTGTCCTGGTTTTTTTCTTTCAACAAGTACAGCAAATTTTAATATACATTTGCTTTTAAAAAACTCAGGATTTTTAACACGTATAAATAATCAAACATATTGATGTTAAGTCCAAATTAAATACACTAGTATTAAATTGCTTTAAAATTCAATTTTAATGTGTTGCATTTAAATTAGTATTAAACACTGCTTCTCCCAGTACCACCTCAGCTCGCAGATAGATGCATCGCCATGAGTTTATTTGGCTAAACTTGAGGATTTAAAGTAGAAATATTCAGACTGAAGCATTACAATAGTTCACAGAAGATGGCTACTAGGAATTGCTAATTTTTTATCTTTTTTTTTTTTTAAGTTTTTCATTTTTGGTTTTGGGGTTTTTTTCATTTAGTATGGGTCAGTACTTTAAATGTAAGCCTTTGAGGTTCTGACAGCTACAAAACTGCTGATTTTTTCCCTTAATTTTTCTTTCTCATTTGTAGTAAGAGTCTTTCCTATGGGTTTATAAATTGGTAGTAACAAAGACATTAATTAAATGATCTAAAAACCAAACCAGTCCAAAGCCTACTACATCTAGGTAGTGAATAGGAGAACCAGCCCTTTGCAAATGTGGTGGATATGAGTGTGTTTCACTTTTTCCAGCCTTTTCCTGTGGTGGTGGATGCAGGGCAGATGATGAGGCAAGAGGTTGCCTGGGGCAGGTGTGGTTGCCCAGAGGTGCCTGGGGTGAGCCCTGACCATGCTCCTGCCTGTTTGGTGCCAGGGGTGAGCTGGGTAGTCCAGGCCAGAGGTGGAGCCATGCCCACTGCCTGGCAAGGCAGCCTCCATGCAGGGAGCAGTGTGTGTTTTCCCTCCCCAGGTGGAATCAATAGAAAAGACTGTTTCCCAAAACCTCTGCTTTCTTCCTCACTCTTTCTGGTGCTTTTGAGCTGCAATTGAGTCTGTTCTTCTGATACAGGAGATGAGGATTTTATTGAGAGGAAAAAATGCCCTGAGCAGGGAAGGGGAGGGGAAGACATTCTGGTTCTTGGGAGGTGTTCAGTGCTGCCACTCATTTTAACCCTTGGTTGGAAAGCAGTTAAACCATCAGGCTGTTTGGTCGAGGGAGCTTCAGTCCAAAATCAGCTGCAGCTGGAGCTGGGTATGATCCCAGGCAGGCAGCAGATCCTGCTGCACTGTGGCAGTGTGGCAATTTGGACCATTTATTATGGGGTGTTTAAAATCCAGATCTTCAAAGTTATCCCTAAAACTACAGATTTACATAGTCTATAGCGCCGATAAGGAGGCAGCTGTGTGAAGCATTGCTTCAGGAATCAGTACTGCTGAAATCAAGTCTGTCCTCCCACTGGGTGGTCATGGTAGGCACTGTCAAGATGGAAAATGGCCCACAGTTTCCTGTAAGAGAAATGTGTTTCTGTTGTGTAACTTGGAGACTTCATTTTACCACATCTTCAAACAGCAAACAAGAATTTCTCAAGGCTCACACCGAGCACTACATTCTTAAATATTTGATCAGAAATACAGCTGCAAACAAAGCCTCTGAGTACAAAGTTGTGCCTTAGGCAGAGTTTTATGAAGGAAAGTAAATTAAGCTCCTAGATACTGCTGCAGTTCAGAGGGAGTTTGAAATGCTCAGTCTTCTATTAATTTTACAGCCATTGTCTGTCCTCTGTTGTCATGCTGAGCTGCCCTCATGGACCAGTGCAGGTGACTGGTGTGGCTGCTGTGGAGGGGCCCTGGTTACTCTCTGTTTCTGTCTTCACTTAAACTGTTACTCTAGAAAAACCTCTTGGTGAGCAACAGTTGTGCTGTTTATAACCAGAGCTGCACAGCATGATCTCCACCTTGGAGACCATTAAACATCTTCAGAGCACTGTGCTGTGGTGCCTGCCAGTCTTCTACCTTCCTCCTCTACCCTCAGCCTTTTTCTCTCTCTCTTTGTCTTTTTAAAATTTTAAGCTAAGAAAATGACCAGACATTGATTCTTTTACATAAACCAGTCCAGTTTGATTTTTAAGATATGATTTAAAATTGAACCAAATCATTACCAGACCTATTTTGGCTAGAAGGATATTGGCTGTAGAGAGTGGTTGTGCTAATCTCTCTCCCTTTTCAGGCTAGCATCTGAATGAAAACAGGAGTGTTGTAAAATAAATACCAAATGTACCAGACACTTAAATTATGTAATTTTTGTTTTTCTTTTAGCAAGCAACATTGTCTTTATGTCGACTAAGGCTGTTCTGGTGGATTTTGGCCTAAGTGTTCAAATGACTGAAGACATTTACTATCCCAAAGACCTTAGGGGAACAGAGGTAAGGAGCTGAAGGGACAAAAGCCATTATATTGCATTAGTCCTATGGTTGTGGTGTTTAGGCTCAAATTTGAAGCTGGAGGGTTAGAAGCATGGGTAAAATAGTTACTATAAAACCTATAAAATTCACAAACATTTAATAGAGTCTCAATTATATTTTTATTTTCAACTTGCTGAATGGAATGCTTTGAAAGCCGTGTCACTTTCTCTGCAGTCCCATTTGTTAGCAATTATTCACTGAAGTCAAACAGTACTCTGAGGAGGGTTCTTTGCAGTGTTTCAGCTGCTGGTCAGAGACACTTCAAACAGGAATTTGTTCTTTTCTGTAGCAAAGATTTCTTCCAAGGTACTCGCTATGGACTGGGGTGACCTGCTCAACACCATACTTTGATTCCTCCTTCAAAACCACAGAAATGACAGATGTCTGGGTTTCATCCTTTAGCCCTTCTAAGCTCTATTCCCCATCTACATGTAACCCTTTGGTTGTTCAGAGGTTGTGCATGGCACAGTTCATGATTATCTGGTAAAATTGCTTAGACATTACAGTGATGGAGTTGGGGTCCTTTTAAATGTTCTCTGTGACTTTGAGATTCTGCACACCATTTGGGCTGCATTCCTGCCGAGGTGTTTCCAGGTCTGGAGTTTTAGCAAACAACCAAGCAGCAACAATTAGCTTGGATAGCTGCTGCAGATGTGGCATTTGTTGCTCTCTGTTGCTGGAGGAGATTGTTTACAGGAAATGCTTTAGCTGAAATGGTGGCACTTACCCTTTTAATAATCTTCCCCATGCGTATAGAGGAGATCCTTGTGTAACTGACAAAAAGCATTTTGCTTTTTAGAAGGGTAGGCTAAACCAAGATTTCACAGAAGGTCAGGTTTGTTTGTTTATTTTTTTCCAAGATAGTTGAGAAAACACTTGAATATTTGTTTTCAATGTCTTTCTGGTCAGGGGAGTTAAGAGCTTAAAATGCTTGCTGAACTGGAAGCAGCATGCTTTCTGGCACTTCATTTGTGAGCTTTGTGGAGTTTTTACTTTGGTTTGGGGCTTTTTGTTTGTTCAAGGGGGTTTTGTGTGCTGTTAATAAGAACAGTGGTGGGTATGAGTTGGTAGGGTATTTCCCAATGATAGAGATGTGTGTAAACAGGAAATTTCCATGATTGTGGAGCAGACCAGTGAGGATCCACTTCTGGATCTTGGAGGACAGGCCACGGTTGTGTTAGTAGGAACATGTGAAAAGTGAAAAGACTTCAGTGTTTTCACTTTGCCAAGTGAGAAACACTTAGTTCTTCATTTAATAGGAGGAAAATGATTCCTCACACTTTAACACCTGCAGTCCTGTCCTCAGAAAGCTGATTATCTCCCCAACCCCACAGTATGGCCACGTTTGGTGTTTGCTGTCTCAGGGAGCAGCAATCCTGCTGCATCATTGCAGCCAGAAGTGAGGTTGGAGAGACAGCACTGCAAAAGGAGATTTTCAGATACCAGTGAAAGACTTACAGGCTAATGCTCCTGTTGCTTCTAGAGGTTTTTCTGCTCACAGTCTTCATTCTAGGCATCTTCCTCTCCATAGTGCCTAATCCTGTCACCCACAAATGCCCTCTGTAGTCTGGCTTTCTTGATTTTTTTTTCAAAGTAAGATATTAACTCTCCAAAGTCCTCTTGAGTTTTGCACCCTGTATTATGCAGCCTTAAGAAGCGGTGCAGTTTTCCTGCTGTTCCTGCATGTAATTGTGCAACCCCTGGCTGGGGCTCTGTCACTGCCACGCAGCATTGTGCCTGTGAGCTGGCTGGTTTCTCTTACACCTGGTATTGGCATGGACTGTGTCCTTGAGGGAAGTGGCAGGTGGAGTGACCTTTGTCCTGTGCATGTTCTCTGGGAGTTAGGATTTTTATTCACTTCTACAGCACAGAAAGTCTGAATGTAGTGAATCTTCTTTGTGTTTATAAAAATGAGTAGTTACAATGCTGAGCAACAGGATTGAAAGATAGTTAAATTTTGTTTAGATGGTGTAGTGTGAAAAAACCTGATGTTCCTGCTTTTGTGTACAAGTCATACAGAACATCAAACTCTGATTGTTATGAAACTGCTCTGCAGGAAATACTTTTTCTAGGCAGTTGCTACATTTTCTGTTATGCTTCTGTCACTTTGTTAAAATATGTAAGCTTCAGTTACAACCATTTGAGGGTAAAAAGTTGTCTGCTAAAGTTTATTGAGTGTGGAAGGCATGATTCATTTTCAGGAATGGTAAACTAAAACTAGCACAGCATGAAGAAAGGCCTGGTTTTTAGCTGGGCTGTGACACTGGTCTGATTGGCAGGCAAGTGCCAGCCCACTGGTCAGAAGGAATGAGAATGGGAAGTTATCCATGGCTTGAGCTGTCTGCTTTGGTGACAAGAGACTCTCAGACCAGTCTGAAATCAGAGCTTTGGAACTCATTTTTGATTTTTGTCCCTGTGCAGTCAAGGTTCATCTTGACCATTTTCTCACCTTAACTGCAGACAGGATCTTGTGCCAGCATTCTTTTTTGAAGGCAGCTGATTTTGCTTATGTAGATTTCACTCAAGTTGCACTGTATTTGCCAAAGACTTCTCTTTATAAAATTAGAACTTCTTTTCTCCTTATGAGATTTAAAGGTGGAGGGTGCAGATGCACTGATTCTCTCTTAGCCCCGAGGAAAGCAATGGGTAAGTCAGTAGCAGCTGCAGACAGCTGCTGAGGATTTGCACACACTTCCAGTCACAATTTCTATTTGCAGATAGGGAATGTAATTTACTGGGAAATATTCCTTGGAATTTGTGTGAGCACTACAGCCGTTCTCAGTCTGTGGTAATAAGCAGTCAAACCATGTGGTGATGACTTCACTTCCTGCCCTTGTGTCAGTTAATGGCTTTTAATGTGATTCTTTGTGTCAGGATGACTTGAACTAATTAAAGTTTGTTTGAATCCTTTAGAGGGAAATTGGGTGAGGGAAAAGTACAAACCAGAAGCAAATATGGTAGCTTGCTAACCCGGTGTGCTGTGGGCTGGGCCCATGTGGTGTTGAAACCTGCTCCCTGGGCCAGTGGCAGAGCTGTGCAGGGTGTGCCTCCTGCATCCTGCCTGTCTGGTTCTCCCCCAGCTGCACTCTGAGCTGCCTGTTGCTGGCAGGAGCTTCCAAGATCCTTCTTCAGACTCTTGGCAAATTCAGATGTTTCAGTGAAATGTTTGGATGGAAACTATTTTAGTTTCCATCAAGAAAGATTATAATTTTTGGTTTGGAAAAAGGTTAGAAGAGGGATTCTTGTTTTCATAGCTGCTCTGGGGGTAATCTGGTGGAAAGGGCACCTAACTTTTAATTTATGCATTGCCTAGACCTGGCTTGTTCCTCATCATCCCATTTCTCAGGATAATGCTCCAACATGCAGGTTACTGGATAAGAAGGAAGGAGGTAAGAAGAGTAAAGAAGACAGGAAGGTATATATCTGCCAGTTCTGCTCATAAGGGTTGTGTAGTATCCTGTGTAACAGGGATCTGGGGAGTGGACTCCTACCCCCATCTGGGTGGCTGTCAATACCGTTCACCCTGTAGCTCATGCCCAGCCATTGTCCAAGCAGAATGGAGCAGTCTCAGCAGTGCCCCACAAAACAAACTGGCAGTGCAGGCACCTCCTTTTGCTGTGGAGGGATGAGGCTTCTGCTACTCATCTGAACAAGGCAGAGCCATGCCTTGAACCTCAGCCTCTCACAGCTCAGCTAAGGCCCATAGACACTGACCTGTGGCCTGTCTGAGGAGGGCAAGACTGGAATATGAGTTTGTGCAGGTACTGTCTCTTTGGCTGTACTCATATGCAGAACAGAACAAACTTATTTCCCAAATGGTGCTTGCAGGTACTAATGGGATGCATCCCTTCAGAGAGGGGTTTCCAGGATCACAAAATGTCATTAAGTCATCTTTGGTTGTTGTTTTCCTCTGTAGAGTAATCCTTTTTTTTTTTTTTTTTTACTATTTTTCACAGATTTACATGAGCCCTGAAGTTATCCTTTGCAGAGGCCACACAACAAAAGCAGACATCTACAGCATGGGAGCTACTATCATCCATATGCAAACTGGCATCCCGCCCTGGGTGAACAGATACCCTCGCTCTGCATATCCCTCCTACCTCTACATTGTAAGTGTCCTCTGCAGAGCCACCTCAGTATCAGTTGAAGGGTTTCCTGTACTCTTGTTGGGAAAGCTCCAGTCATATAAAAACTGTCAAAACATTTGTCAGAGAGATGATATCATCCTTTTTGCTTCAGGGGGGGGAGGGAGGGAGGGAGGGAGGGAAGAAGTGGGTTTTGATCATTTAGGGGAAGACAGACTGAGCTGGAGTTGTCTCTGTGATTTGTGTTCCAATTTACAGGCCTTGGGTTTACTGGAAGGACAGGGTTAGATCAGTGTGAGACTTGATAGAAACAAGCCCATCTGTCTTCTACTTGTCTGTTTTCCTTAGAAGTTGCAGATAGAAACTGAAGCCTGGCAGATTTGATTCTCTGATTCTTCCAGTGTGGTATAGAAATCTGGTGAATTTGCATTGCACTGGATTTTAGGCTTACTTGAAGTTTCTTTGAGTTTTTAAATTTATTATAAAATCTGATTTTTAAAAAGTGGATTTTGTGTAGTTGCATGTTTTGTTCTAGTCGATCAGCCCTACTTAGGGAGGTGATGAGTCCTAATTGGGGAATTCCCAGACCACTCATGTGGTTATCCGTGACTTCCTCTTCCACTGTTTTTGGAGTAACTGTTTCCATGGTCTTTTTTCTTTCCAATAGATACACAAGCAAGCTCCCCCCTTAGAGGATATTGCTGAGGACTGCAGCACTTCCATGAGAGAATTGCTAGAAGCAGCTCTGGACAGGAATCCTAATCACAGGCTGTCTGCAGCAGACCTGCTGAAACACGAAGCCTTACACCCACCCCCAGAAGAGCAGCCGCGGTGCCAGAGTCTGGACTCGGCGCTGTTTGAAAGGAAAAGACTGCTCGCGAGGAAGGATCTGCAGCTGCCAGAAAATATTACAGGTAATGGGATCAGGCTCACCTGCCTTGTACTTTGTAGACTTTACTTTGTGTCAGATCTTGATTTGATGAGTGGTAAGGAAGCAAGGAAACTCAAAACACATGTGGAAAGTGACCGGTGAAAATCCCAATCAGATGAGCTCAGACCCCGAGGTCATTAAGTGATCTGTAAAACGCCCATTGACTTCAATGGGGAGGAACGTAGCCTGAATTCTGTGGGGCTCCGGAAGGACCGGCTCTTGGAAAAGTCCTGGCAATCATTCAGGGCACTTAATGAAGTATAGACTGTTTTCCCAAATGGACCCAATTTGCCACTGTTCTAGAGAAGTTTTATAGACACTCTTGATTTGTAAACAACGACAAAGTCCAACAACCACCAGCAAATCCAACACTTTTTTCCTTTTTAAGGAAAAACACACACACAAAACCATAACTAATGTTGCTGAGTGTCAGCAGTAGGAGCCCGTTGTTTTAAAAACAAAAATGACTGTGGGATAGAATGCTGTTGCCCTTGTGCTTTAGTAAGTGGTAAATGAAGGATAATACATGAACTAGGCAGGAAACAGCCCTTTCAAGCCCAAGCCAGATTTAGTGCCAACAACCTGCCAACAGGCTTCAAAATGCTTTTCTTCTACTTACCAAATACATTAGGAGGGTTCTGACAAAAGGCATTGAAAGACTCTTCCCAGACAAGTGGTTTATTTAATTGGGATAAATATTTCAAAAGATATCTGTGCAAAGTTTTGGGTTCTGTAATGCATAATTGTTGCAACCAATTCACTGAAAAAATCAGTCACAGTTTTTGAATTTGGAATGGCATTGTACCTTCTGGATTTTGCCTTGGGGGTGCATAATCCTTTGACCAGCTCAGACCATCTGAATCAATTCTTTTGAAAATGAAAAGAATATTTGACCATTAAACTTGGACTTTATTATAGGTGCTTGAGTTTCCAAGACACTCACTATACAAGTATTCAGGGCAATTCTGCCATTGCAAACCTGATATGTCTTTTCAGACCTTGATCTAAAAGGAATAAAAAATCTTAAACTGATGGTCCTGTATTTGTCCTCTGTTGTCACACTCAGGCAAAGATGATGTCCTGTGTTTAGATGAAAATTTCCCTATGAGGAAGCAGAATTCTCAGATGGTAGAAAGTCGGCAGGTTTTTTCTTGCACCAAACTCTCCTTTAGCACTATAGATCAGAGGATGAGAAAGCTCTGCCTAACTGTTCCAGATGATGGAGACTTTTTTTAAGTAGTTGAACACACTTGCTATTTTCAGTTGCAAACTGCTTCCCTTTCTTTGTCCTAGCGTTGTGGGTTGGTTTGTTAGATTTTATTTTATTTGATGTTTGACTTATGTTGTACTTAAAAATTTTCTAAACCCCAGATTAATAAGATCAAATAATAGGCCAAATATTCCAGTAATATCTACAAACATGAAAATGAACTGATATGGCTATTTGTGCAGTAATTACATGGTTTCTCTATTTTCTTTTTAGATTCTTCATTGTGTAATGGGAGCATGGAAGAGTCAGACCTGCTAAAGAGACAAAGATCACTCTACATAGACCTTGGAGCTCTAGCTGGTTACTTCAATATTGTTAGGGGACCACCAGCCTTGGAATATGACTGATTCAGTAACATTTTATGTTGACGAGTCAGAAATGGACCTCTACCTCTTAAAACTTGATTTTAAGACTTGGTTTTCCAATTTGTACATAAAATTATTGCCATTATAGGCTGTCAAATGTGAATAGTGTTTAATTGTACAGATGATTAAGCTAAACCCTTAGGGGCTCTGATAAGCTGATCCCAAGCAGTGATGTCTGTATCTGCTGCTTGACCAACAAGAACGTGGCAAAAAGAGCACTTCTTCTGGGAATGTCTTAATCCAGGATATCTTCTTGTGCTGGGCCTTGCACTTTTGTAAAACTTATAATATATGCTTGCAAATAATGTCAGGAAAAAATATAATATAATTTAGCATGTGGGCTGTAAGATTCAGTCTCTCTGAGCTGTCCTTAGAAAAAACCTTCCTGCCACCCCCCACCCCCCAAAAAAAGGAAAAAAGAAATCCTTGATTTAACCAGTCAAAGACTGGTTCAATCTTGTTTTGTCTTCAAGACTTGATCATTCTTGGTCTTTAAGACTTGGTCAGCCTCTAGCCATTCTTAATGAAAATCAGGGCCTCCCATAAGCTGAGCTAATTTCTATCAGCTTTCCGTGGAATCAGATTATCACTTGTTTACAGATGTGTTTTAACTTTGCATCTTCCCTGGGCAGTGGGAGCTAAGCAGAAGGTTGTCCCCTTCTCTGTGGGTGGAGGGAGTCTTTCACTGGCAGTATTAGTTTGCTTTGGGATTTGCACAGCAAGTTGGCCCTGACAAAGTATGACAGTGACTCCAACTCCTTCCTATGTTACAACTACTGCAAGGGTATCAATGATAGTTTTCAAGGATAGATCAAATGTTATTCCCTATTAGTAACAGTGGGCAAGCTCCAAACTCTTGCTTTTTAATACTTTAAAATTGTACACATGTATAATTGCTGTGAGTGCTACGGTTTGGAAAGCGTGTCATTAGTGACAAGCAGTGTTTATGTTCCTATGGAAATGGAATTATATTGTTCTTGCTGTGCCTCATACATTTGAAACATGATGTTTTGGATGATAGTAAAACTATGTAAACTGCATAGTTCTGTACATCCCATGGGATGAGAATGTAAACTTTTATAAAACTCTTTCTGATGCTTAGGATGACTCTTTATAAGCATTTGTGTTAAATGGCATACTGTGTATGTTGTACACTGAACCTTTCCTGAAGCATGGTCTCTTTTTCATGTCTGTTATTTAATACTGCTCCTCTCTAACACAGGATATAAACAGATGATTTCTAGTTTGATACTGATACGGTCAAATGAATAAATCCAGCTCAGTGCCTTGAGACATGGTCAGTCTCCTTTCATCTCCAAAACCAGCATGGGGCTGCAAGTGCATTTGGGCCAACACCCCCTACCATGGCCCAGGTACACTACAGGCATCATTCCACTTATTGGGAAGTAGCATGAAGGCGATAGCTGATGGATTTTGGACTCTGGTAATAGATGGTAAGTATTTCTGGCAACATCTCCTCACACCCCAACATTCCTTATGGACTGCCTGGATGTTGCACAGCAGTTGTGTACAACATAGAGCACTTCAGTCCTGATGTTAATTGCTACAAGAAATGCTGTTGGGAATAACCCACTTGCTCTAGTGCTTTGTGCAAAATCTCTAGATAACTAGTTGCTTGGAGGAGTGCTGTGTGAGGCATTAGTATTATCTTTTAGTATTTATACCTCTTAGTATTTATACTGCCTGTAGTGATCAGGATATTCAGGGATCAGACATTCAGTGTGGCTGACTTAAAGAAAACATGACCTAATGGTTTGGATGGTCACCTTTGGTTTCAGAGACCTGTGTTCAATTTTATGATCTTTTGCTGATAGTTTCTGATCTTTAAGGAGATTCATAGAATTAGTAGGAAGTAGCTTTTCAGCTAGCTGGAGGTTGGTTTATAATCTCTCCCCACGTTTCCCTTCTATAAAATTAAGGTGTTTATTCTCACCAGACAATGGCTAGGGGTTATGCAAATGCTTATCGAGTGCCTGTATACTTCAACAATGAGATCCATGTCAAAATTGCAGGCTGCTAGGGGTCCTATACCTTTGCTTTAAAAATGTTACACTGACTTTCCTTCTGCTTTTTTTTCTGTAACACCATTCTCCTTTCCCCCACCCATTTAAATGCTTTAGCATGGAAATCTGCATATGGAGACACTATTTAATATAGGCTCACTATTTCGTGTTTGGGTTTAGTTATGGCTGTTATATATCTTCTTACTAAAAAAGTAGTAAGTGACCAGGTTATCCAAAATAATTACAGTGTATGTATTGCCAGACATAACTAATAATGTTTGGCTGAGTGAACCAATAGTTCTTTGTAGACACATCCACATGTCTAAACAGTATGAGGGCTTCAGGATAATTATCACTTCAGAGGACTGGTACACAATCAACAAGCAGCTGTTCAGGTTTGCTGAACACCAAGCATTGCTTCCAGCTCTGTCAGCTTTCTAACAGCTGAGGACTGTTTCCCAGGTGAGCTTTAGGCTGCAGCACAGCAGGAATTCCTCTCTGGAGCAATACATCACATCCCAAACATCCCACATCCCTCAAGCATATCCCACAGTAGTGATCTCTGCATTGTGTAGGTCCACTTGTTTATACCAGCACCTGGGGAATGAGGTCAGGGAAATGAACTGGGTTAGAAATATCCGGGGAGGGGGAAGATTACTCCTCTAATCTGGTTGCCTGAGCAGCTGTGTACTGAGAGCAACCAAGGCTGGAGGTGAGGGGGAGGGAATTAAAATGGATGGTGGGAAAACCCTGTGCTAGTAGCACAAGCCCCAGGGTTTGGCTGGTCAGCACTGAGCCATGGGATTTTGCAAATCGTTTGCCTCTGTTTGTGTTGATTTCTGATGTGTAGTTATATTTTCTCTTGAGGGAATACTGAGACTCATGCTAAACTGCAAAGGAAAACACAAGTGCACAGGAAAACCTACTGCTCACAGTAATTGATTGTGCTGGTTTTGGCTGGGGTAGAGATAATTTTCTTCACAGTAACCAGGCCAGAGCTGTGTTTCAGCTTTGTGCTGAGAACAGTGCTGATAACAAGAGATGTTTCTGTTATTGCTGAGCAGGGCTTACACAGTGTCAAGGCCTTTTCTGCTTCTCAGCGTCTTGCCAGGGAGGAGGCTGGGGGTGCACCAGGAGCTGGGAGGGGACACAGCTGGGACAACTGACCCCTCCTGACCCAAGGCATATTCCAGGCCATACAATGTCATGCTCAGTGTATAAACTGGGGGAAGAAGGGGAAACATTCTGAGTGATGGCGTTTGTCTTCCTAAGTCACCATTACATATATATAATGGAGCTCTGTTGCCCTGGAGATGGCTGAACACCTTTCAGCCCATGGAAAGTGGTAAATGAATTCCTGTTTTGCTTTGCTCGTGTGCACAGCATTTGTTTTACCCTTTGGACTGTGTTTATCTCAATACATGAGTTTTCTCGCTTGTACCATTTCAGTCCTCTCCCTCATCCCGCCAGAAGGGAGTGAGCAAGTGGCTGTGCAGGGTTTGGCTGCCTGCTGAGGGTAAATCACAACACTGATGAATTTAGGGAGCCAAATGTGCCTTTTGTTCTCCTGGGCTTAGCAGGTTTCTTATCTCAGCCTGTGACCCTGGGACTGAGATCACCATAATGATCCTCATCAAGGCTTCCTGGTGTTTGGAAGTTTGAGAGAAGCTGCAATAGAAGTACAGAGCAGTTTGCCAGCCCTCCTTATGTGCAGAGCTGACGGGAATGGGGAAGGAGGCCCCTGGCCAAGCATTAGTCCCTTTGTTGGGACCTTGGGGAAAACAGTGCGTTGCTCTGGCTAATTGGCAGAAGCAAAGAAGCAGCTGGGGAAGAGTCACTGGAGGTGTGACCCTGCCACAGCTGAGAAGGCCAGGTTGGTTGTCTGGAAAGGACTGGGACGTAGGGAGATGCCTGGTGCTATGCATGGCCAAAACTGGGAACATTTGCATGGCTGGGAACAACTTCCCTTGGGGCTGTACTAGCTGCTTCCAAGGCAGGCTCAGACACCATGAAGGCTTTCTTTGCTTCCTATGCTTTGCTTTGCATCCCATGCCCAGGGACTTTGCAAATTCCCAACAAAAGAGCACCAAATCACTGTTTGAAGCCCAAGCAGCCTTTTATTTTTCTTACAGGAAAGGCCCAGCAAGGTCCATTTCTAAAACTGTTACCATCCAAAGCTAACAATTCAGGCAAGGTGAAAACCAGTCTTTATAAATTGTGTGCTGACCGAACTCAGCAATGCCCAAAGGAAAATCCAGCCAGACTTTGGGAGTGGCTCGTTATAGTCCCATGGGTGCACGCGTGCTGGTCACCAGACACAGCCATACTGACAGATACTGGGGCGTGGTGACTCACCAGGAAGGAGGCGGGCTGCTGTGAGATCTTTGCTCACCTGCACCCACACCTCCTGGCAAGGCAGCAGCACATAGCACCTGAGCAGGGAGGCAGCACGGCCACAGGGACAGCCTGAACGTGTCCAGGGGCAGGTGGGTTGGTCCAGAGAGAGGTTGTGAGAGGGAGGATGCTCCCAGAGAGAGGTGTGCAAGAGAAAATAGCTGTATCTGATCCTCATCAAAGCTACATGCAATGGCAGCCTCAGGCTCGCCCACAAATCTGGTCTTGAGTGTGAACCCTGTTCCTGTAGGAGCCATTGTCGGAGGAGGGATGCTACCGTGGTGCCCATGCACAGACACCATGCCCCACTTGCAGGCTGTGACATTAAGCATAGCTTTGTCAATGTGAAAAAGTCAAATAATTAGTGATGTTTGCAAAGTTTAAATCCTTCCTGGTGCCCACAGCAAGTCACATGCTGAAGTGTCATGCAGCCAAAGAAGGGCGAGAGATGGAAATGAGAGAAGGCAGGGAGGGACTCCACGAGGTGTATGTGCAGGAGGACAGGGTGGCAGGAAAGTGTCCATCAAACCTGCAGAGGTGAAATGCCACAGAGTGCTCAACCCAGGGGCTTATCAAGGCTGCTGGCAGTGCAAAGGGTTGCCTTCTTCTCTAACTCTCACAGTAAGCCCAGGTCAATTTTTCACCCCCTTCCCTAATTGTTTAACCACGGCTGGCACCCAAGTATTGCTCAACCCCTCCCCATCCCTGGAGGGAAAGAAAGAACACAAGGCACTCACAAAAAAAAAAAAAAAAGGAAAAGAAAAGAAACTTGCGGGTTGACAAGAACACTTTAATAATTGAAACAAAGTAAAATATGATAATAATAACAATTGTAATTTTAAAAAAAAGAAAATATTAAAGAAAAAATGAGAGATGTACAAATCAATTACTCACCACACGTTGGCAAGTGCCCAGCCCATCCCTGAGCAGCAGCTGGCACCTTCTGACCAGCTCCGCCCAGTTTATATACTAAGCATGATTTTCTGTGGTGTGGAACATCCCGTGGCCCAGTTTGGGTCAGCTCTCCTGGCTGTGCTCCCTCCCTGCTTTTTGTGCTCCTCCTCACTGGCAGAGCATGAGACACTGGAAAGTCCTTGACTTTGTGTAAGCACTACTTAGCAACAACCAAAACATCAGTGTGTTATCAACACGAGTTTCATTTTAAATCCAAAACACGGCACTAAGAAGAACTTAGTAGTACCAATTTTCTTCTACTAAGAAGAAAAAGAATTCTATTCCAGCTGAAACAAGAACATCCCCCCCATCAAAAAAAAAAAAAAAAAAAAAAAGGAGAAAAGCAAACACATTTTGCCCAAAGAGGAAGTCTACAAAACCTGTGTGAATTTCCAGTGTATGTCTTTTGCCTTTGTCAATTCCTCTCTTGCCTGTTCAAATTGCAAGTGAACAGGAGCTGCTGCATGTGGACCCAGTACAGTAAGCTCATGGCAGTGCTGACCCTGAGCAGAGACTGTGTCTGTATCTCACCATCCCTGCAGATGCCCCTTCAGGAGCCTTTATTCACCAGTGGGACAAAGGTCCCCTCCAATGAATTGACTGTTTCACCTTAGTTTTGTGCATAATGATGGTTTCCAAGCCTGACCTGGTGTCCTCATCACCCATGCAGCTTCCCTCCCATCTCACAGTGCTTGCTCTCCCTCTGCAGCTCTGTCTGGTCCCCACAAGTCACTGTCTGCACTGCACATCCTGCAGTGCCAGCCAGCCTGGTGTCCCTCTGGCACAGATGCAGAGGGACGTGTGGGAGGCACATGGATCTGCCTCTGCACTGGGTCACCAACCCCTCAGATGGCATGTGCCAGAAGTGGCACAGGTGGAGGTGTTTAGGGACCCCTGTGTCCTTCTCCTGCTGAGCTCCTGCCACAGTGCCTGGAGGTGGCCGGTTCCAGCTGTTGTCCTGAGCAGAGCCAGAAGCATGGCCGTGCCCCAGGGATGACAGGAGCCCAGTGACACTGTGCTGCCATGCCCCAGATGCTGGTGGCCCAAGGACAATCTGGACCCCTGGGAGCACTGGGACACTGGGGCTGGGTACTGTGATGACCATGGCTGTACTTCCTAGCATACAAAGATGGCAAGAAGCCAGCAAAGGCTTCCACTAAGGGATGCATTTGAAAAGTGGTCTAAAGACCCCACGGGATGACTGGTCCAACTGGCTCCCTGCCACCCTGCAGACCCTCTGAGGAGGCACACGTATGCTGCATCCTTGTGGGTTTGAGTGTAGGTGGTTTCGAAAGAACAGAAGACCAGATATCACTGTCTCAGGCAGAGCTGGCCAAACACCATGGCATTTCCAAGTATGCACGGGGTTGTCTTCAGGGAAAATCAGACCATTTTCTGCATAAGAAAGGATATTTTAAAGCATGCAACAAGTACCCTTTGAGGTTAAGTTGGTTCTTCCTTAGAAATGTGAAAACATCTTTGGCTACAACTTATCAGCAACTCATTTTACCAAAAGAGCAACATTTCCAGGAAAAGAAATAAGCCAAATAATGTCAAAAATGTTTGGGAAGAGCTGTCTCCCTTTCTGCACTGTTTTATGCAAGCAGTACCCCAGTTAGGTTGCACTTTCCAGCCTTGCAGCAAGACTTTAGTATTAACTGTGGCATCTCTTGGCCTTCTCTGTAGAATGTGTGGGTAAGTATGTGTGCAGATTTGATAAGAAGTCAGAAATTACCTGGAAGGAGGAGGCCTCAAGGTGTGTCTCTGAGCACACATAACTCAAAAAGAGGTGTAGTATTTCCTTCTGCACCCATGAAATTTGTAAATGGGGCTAGAAGCATTCCCTCTTCCATGGTGAAGGGGGAATGACTTCAAAGCTAATTTGTCAGGTGGTTGCTGGGGCAGCGTTGCACATTCAGACTCCTGAAGCCAGAATTAGTGCACGTGCCTGTCCCTGCCCACCCCTTGTTCTGGCATACCAGAGGACAGGAGGGACCACCCAGCAAACCTCTCCATAGGCAGATCTTGGGCAAGAGCCACTTTTATTTTTTTCCTCCAGACCACTTGTTAGGACACATGGGAAACCAAACCAGTGTGTTAGGAAGGCTGCTAGAGATGGGCAGCAAGAGACCTTTCATCATTTAGCTGCCTGGGGAAAGGAGGAAAATTCTGTATTTATGCAAGGAAATACAGTGCTCCTTCCAAACTTTAGCTCCTTGTGAACTTCAGCTAACTCCAGCTGCTGTATGGAGGAATTTTGCCTTTCCTTAGACTCTAATGTTTTGCATGCCCAGCCTATGCATGTCAGTAGATACTATTCTAGATTTTGCAATAGTGCTGGTTACAGGACTTCATTGTGCCTTTTGGATCAGAAAGGCTCTAATTCCTATTTAGGAAATGTTTCACTGAACTGGATAGGGCTGCTATAAGAAAAGTCATCATGTCAGAGTCACGCTTCTCACAGGAGTAATTAGTACCAGAAGCCATGAAGATAGATCATCTTCTCTGAAATGATACTCTTGGTGTTGTATTTGTAAATGCTGTCCCAGCACGAACACCTCTGCCCCTGAAAGATTGAGAAATGAGGCAGAGGTTAGACACCAGGGAAACATGTCCAGCTATTAAATATGGGCCTGCTGAGGATGACTCCTCTCTTGATGACTCCTCCTCTCTCTCCTCTCTCTTTCCTGGATGGGTGCTCCTCTCCTGAGTCCCTTGAGAGATTATTCAGCTGAAGTCATGCACTGACAGTGACATAACAGTTTCAGACCAGAGTTCTGAAAATACAAACAAACAACTGAGTGCATAAGATTGCAGACACAAATTCAAGCCTAATTTATAAGGTCACTTTAAGTTTGGAAATCTTTATTTTTACAGACACGGGGATATATTTCCCAAGCTTGAATGGAATAGCCCAAATAACTGAGTGTGACCTTGCAGTCTGCCCCACGTGGAGCAGGGCTTGGACTAGAGATACTTCCTCATCCATGCGGACCTGAACCCTGAGGGGAAGCAGAAGAAAGCTGGGCCACCCCGCACCCTGTTGCCCACTGACCCATGTTGTGGAGACAGAGTAGAGGCTGACACACAAAAAAGGCAGGCACAAAAAAGGCAAACCTTGTCTCCCTTCCGCATTTGCCTGCAACCTTGCCTCTGTCTGATGTCCCAGAGCACTGGGATCCTTCCTCTTCTGTGCTTGATTACCTCAGCTTCCTACCCGATCTTGCAAGATCTCAGCAATGCATTTGATAAATTTCACCTTCTTAAGACACAGCGTTTTTTTATTTTCTGTCCCTGCAATTCTCCCAGGTTTTTCCTTGTGTCTGGATGAAGCTATAGAAGGAGACTTGTTGCCCCCGTTCAGGAAACTTTTGACATGCTGTGGAGCATTGTCCCCCCATGCTTTCCTCTGCCTGACTCTGTCACCTTCTGTCCCCTCTTCCCTAAAGTCACTGGGAGAGGGACAGCCAGGACCTCAGTGCCTTTCTGAGTAGTAAAGTCCACATCATAGCTCTGTGGTATGAAAGCCACTCCCCTCTCTCCTACCAGCCCCTGCAGGGTTTTCCTGGGAGAGGAGGCAGGCAGAAAGCCTGGAAGGATACAAGCCTTTGGCAGAGGTACAATATTTGGCATAGATGCACCGAGTACCAAAATGCACTGAAGAGAAGAAGTGACCTGAGCCCTGTGCTTGCCCTAAGGCAGCTGCCCCGACAGTGCTGGGCTGGCTTGGCTGTCAGATACTTTGGGAAGCCAGTGGTTTTAGGATCAGGTCCTGTGCTACCCACCAGCCAGTGCTGAGTGTGGCTCCCAGCATGTGTCCTGTGGGGGCACCAGCACATGGCTGTAATACAGTTGAATGATTAAAGATTATTTCCACTTTCCAAGCAATGTCAGTGTCTCCACCTCATTTCCTCTCAGGACACGAGACAGTACATCCAAAGCTGTTCCAGTGCCAACATGTGAGTCAAAGCTATCGGGTGATGCACACACCAAAAGGAAATGGGAATGCAGAAGCTGACCAGAGACACAGGATGTAGTCTGAGTCTGTTTATTTGCCAGGTGCATTTACTCATAATATCCACATAAGTTTCTTTTTTATTTGAAATAAGACCTTTTCAGGCCTTTAATTAGCACTGCCCACTTTTCAGGACACTAGCTAGCAGGTGTCTCTCTGTGCCATGCTGAGCAGGCTGGTGTTTCTCACTTTAAAGCCCTTGTCTTCTCTAAGAAAAGGAACAGGGAGGTTTGTGCTACCCTGCCCTCAGGTACCCTAAGACACATACCTTTGCTAGGGTGATTCTTTCATGTCCCTTGCCTTGCACCCACCCACATACCACCAGTCTGTATGGATCTATCTAGGCAGCAAAACAGGCAAGCTGCCTGCTTTCAGTGAGCCTGCTCCTGCCCCACCCCAGCCACGGCAGCTGAGCTGCCTCCTGTCACTCAGCCACTTGAGCTCTGAGTCACTCACTGACAGCAGTATCGTCACAATTATCTCCTCCCCAGCAGCAGGCAGCATAGTCCTGGGCATGCACCTCAGAAACCCCACAGAGAGCCCACCTGTTTCATGTCTGCTGGGTCAACAGGCAGCCACATACACTCAAGGAGGCATGCTGCTGCTAGTGATGAGTTTCACACAGCTTTCCACCCTGGGTGGTGCATGCAGGATTATTCACAACCTCCACAGCTCCCACGGGCTCACTCCCGGTGCATCGCTGACTCCCTGTGTCACACCTCTGCCAGGAGCAGCAGACCTTTCTGCATTTGTCCTGGTTGGTGAAAGGTCTCCTGCACTGAGAGGAAAGCTCAGGCCCTCAGGACTGCAGGGAGAACGTAGCTCTCTGCAGTTTGGGCTGGGTATTTCAGCAATGGCATATTCCCTGTCCTGTGCCTCCCCCCAGTGTGGTTCCCCAGCCTCTGAGGTGCTTTCCACAGCTAGGTTTTGGGGAGTTCTGAGGGTTAGTGGGGATGTCCTGGGGATCAGGCCTTTCTATAGCTTGGACAGAAGAGAAAGCACTAGTGTGGGGCAAAATGAACGGAGTAGATGTGTGAGATAGAGAAAGAAATGGTTCAGAACCCTAAAAGATGAAAGGAATAATTATCATTTTGTCTAACCTGTTGCATAAGACAAGCTAAAAGACTCCTTGCAGAAACTCCTTCAGCTCCTCTGCCCTGCCCTGCCCTGCCCCTAGAGCAGGAGGGATGGAGAACAGTGGATGAAGTACTTCAGAAATACAAGAAGACCCAAATGGCTGAGGGATCCCAGCTGTAAAAACTGGCCTCATGGACATGAGCTATGTGGATTTCTGCTGAGACACAGGAATGCAGGAGGACCTGCACTGAGCAGGTCTGGGCAGTGTGGGCACTGTGAGCACACCTGGGCTGGGGCAGGAGCAGCAGCAGATCCTCTCCTGCCTCTGCTGATGGGCAGTGGGAAGTGCTATGTTGGACTCAGGAGCTGCCTGTCTCAGGTCCACTCCGTGCTCCCAGCAGGGTGCTGGCCACTCTAGGAGCCACATCCCTGTCTATGGCTTCATCTGTCTCATGTCTCCATGTTTTTGGAGTCCCAGATCCCATCTGCTCTCATCCTTCTCCTGTATGGAGCAATGAGATCCAGGCTTTGCCTTCTCACCCAGGCTGCTGCTTGATGCCCCAATGGTTTTGGGGTACTTGCAGCAGCTGGAGTGAGCACTCATGGGCTCCAAAGAGTTAACACTCCTCTGCCCACCTTCCCTGTGACTTGCCCACCCTGACCACCAACGTTTCTTGGACAATGTGAGCCGACATGAAGGAAGAAAGGGAGGTCACCCCTCAGCACGGGGCTGCTTTCATTTTGCACCTCCTTGACAATTTTCTTGGAAAAGTTTCTTTCAGGCTGATGTTTTCTTATGCATGAGATGAATGCAGAAATGAAGTGGCAGTGAGGAAAGTTTGCTTTAAAAACCACTTTCAGACTTAGCTGAATGCAGAGAAAAGGTTTTTTTCCTGTTATATTTTCAAGTGCCTTTCTGTACTCTGGTAAATCTAGGCTAGTTTTATTTTCAACCCTTATAGCCTGGGGATTTCCTGAGAGCTCAAAGGAGGAAGGTGTCTGCAGCCAGATCCTAAAAAGGACATAGGAACTGATGTCCAGCACCTGATCAGCTGATGCCAGCCCTTGATCATGTCTAAAGGCTGTCTATTTTTTCTTTATGCCCAGACTTCCCTAGAAACTGAAGGAAATCTAAAACTACAAAGAAACTAAGAGGATGTAGTAAGAATACTGTCAGGGAAAATGTCTGTGCAGTAGTGCTGGTTTTGTGCAACACCCCTGACAATGCTGCATCACACAGCAGCCCTTGCACAAAAGAGGAAGAGTTCCCACCTGGGAGTTATTTCTCCACTTCATTTAACCCCTACTTTGCTGTTTGTTTTAATATCCTTTGACTGATCTTACATGCCTTATGACCACTCTCACTTTTCCTTTGCACTGTGAGGTGCCCAAGGCATGAACTCGTCTCCTCAGAGCATTTTCCTTGTGTCTGTAGGTTCCTGCTTACCCCTGAAACTCTCACTCAGCTACCAACTCATCCCATTAGGGTTGGAATCTTTCCACACCTTATCTCTCTGAAGAGGTGTTTCTCTGCACAGCTTCTGCATGTTCTGCTTGCTGGAGGTTTGGATAGTGTATAGCCTGCAAGCTTGTCAACACTTACACCTGAATAGGGAATTGCCCTGCCAGCCCACAGCCCATTTTCTGCTGCTCTGGCTACCAAGGGCTCTGTGGTTTTTTCTCTCCTACATGATCTGTGAGCATCTGTCATGAAACCAAAGAGACACCTCTTGGGCATACAACAGCTTCCCCCTAGAAGAAGAGCTGAAATGTGGCAGGGACATGTCTGGTTCTACAGCAGGGATGGATGTCACACACTGGCCCTGCACCCTGGCACATCCAGTACACAAAGGAAAAAAACCCTGCTGGTTTCCAAAATTGTCATTGTTGCCCCTTCTTGGGAGAGTACTATCACAAAGCAAATTTAACCTTAAGAAGTTTATAACAGATTCCTAACACTGTCCTCCTAGAGCTTCTTTATGATCAAGGCAACAAATTGATTTTTGTACACATCAAAATAACTTTCTTTCCCATTCCCAAAGTGAGGAAATATTTCCATTTCTTCCCTTGTACTATTCTACTCCCTGCTCAATATTGACCCCACAATTTCACATCAGATTCCTGCTGCTGTTATCTCTGTACTAGCTGATTTCACACCTTTCACTGGAAGATCAAGATTTATTGATCTTCCTCCTCCATTTTATTACCTGGGATGCATGTATGTATGATTTCTTTCTTTCTTTCTTTCTTTCTTTCTTTCTTTCTTTCTTTCTTTCTTTCTTTCTTTCTTTCTTTCTTTCTTTCTTTCTTTCTTTCTTTCTTTCTTTCTTTCTTTCTTTCCCTCTTTCTTTCTTTCCCTCTTTCTTTCTTTCCCTCTTTCTCTCTCTCTCTTTCTCTCTTTCTTCCTGTCTTCCTCCCTTCCTCTCTTCCTCTTCCTCTTTCTCTCTTCCTATCCTTCTTTCTTTCATCATCATATTTCTTAAGAAACAGGCACAATTCTCTCACTTACTGTAACATTTCCTTAATAGCTGTCCTTATCAGCATGGGTACTCCCTTTCTCCTTGATGCACATTCTCTTGCCCTCTAGACTTCTTGCATATCCTACCCCTCTATCTTACTATTCTCTTCCTATCTAATAAGAGTAGGCCCACCAAATTAAGTTTTTCAGCAATTGAAACTTGGAGCTGAATGAAAAGTTCCTCTGATGATATGTCAGAAGCTGCAAGAATAATTCTTGTCCAGATCTAAGTTTCAAAGTTTTCTTTTTTTCCTTTTTAACTTGAAGTATCAACTAGGATCAGCTAGGACAGATCCAGTCCCTAAAGTTTAGTCCTTCAGCTACACAGATTTCATGTTGTGAATGTCTTTTATTTTCTCACATTGCCAAAATGTCATTACAGCATGAAGTATTGAAATATCTCTTTGTTTTCACTTTGCAGTCAGGGCTTCACACCCCTTTCTGTGGCCAGAAAACTCCACTGGACATCACCTAAACTTCTTTGCTGTGAGTCTGGTGTAGTTGTGCTGACCTATTCCAGTAGGAAAGTCATTTGGTCTAACAAAGAAAACCCGCAGGCTTTCACTGCTCTCAGATGATCTTTGCACTTTCAAATCTTCCCTTGGTGTCATTCCTCTTGCCAAACATGTTTGCTCTGCACAGAAGCTTGTCATCCTCCCTCATAAGAAGTGTACAGGCAGATAAATGGGTCTGGGTATCGTCTCCATCCTGACCAGTTGTTCTTTTGGGTTTTTTTCCCTGAAACCTCTTTGCTCATCTTTGGTTTTTGGGTCCAGGCCATCTTCACTGCATGGCAGCATTGTACACAGGGCTGCTTTAGAGCAACAGCAAAAATCAGAGCCTTTCTGTCAGATCTATTCCAACACTTCTCATGATATTTGAGTGACTGAGATTACCAGAGGCTGTCTCAAGACTTGGTCCCCCCCTGCATCTTTGGTCCATGGTAGGAGGACAACTGGAAGAACAACTGGGAAGACAGCTGGGTGAACTGCTGAAGCACAGCTGTGCCTTTAGCTAAGGCACTTCAGCGTTGTTTTCATCTCTGCCACTGCATCTCTGGGTGGCTAATGCAAATCTGTACAAAAGAGTGACTCTGTTGTTACTCAGCTCTTACTTTGGCAAAATTTAAATTCTGCAGTTCTTTTGAGACCTTCAGACAGAAATTCTGACTGAAGAGCAGAAAATTATTATTCATAAACACCTGCTAGGCAAAAGTGGGACTGAGCTGTGGATGCTGACACAGAGCAGGTATTGGAGAGGGAGGAGAATTTGTGGCTATTTCACAGGATAGGCAAGTGTCAAAGTTTGATTTGCCTTTAGTTAAGCACAAACCAAATTATCTCATAGTGCCCCTGTTTTGTTTCTAAAACCTCCTGACTTTGCTTGAACCTAAAATACCCTGAGAAAAGCTTTTCTTTCTGTTTTTCACTTCTGCTTTCAGTGGTAACTGGAAACCAGAAGCTCTGGCACACACGAAAATGGTAGTGACGGGAGAAAGAGAATTACATTCGCTCCTTTGAACTACCAATGGAAAAAAAAACCAACTAAAACTTCCTGGATTGGCCTGAGCTTTCAGTGGAGCCTGAAGGGAGGAGGCTGGTGTCACTGCAGTTATTTCTGCCAGTGTTTGGGGTGAGAGACAGGTTATTTGCCTCCAGTCTGGCTGGGGAGTGCCCCCCTAGATACAGGGATTATCTGAGTGACTGACATTGACTGTGAATGGCAAAAACACAGCTTTGGAGCTTGAGGGAGTCTCCTTTTCCCTTTTTCCCAGGTACACATGTCCTTTAGGGAGGAATTCTCAGGATCTTGCCTTGGCAGCAGGCAGGGGGCATTTGATCCCAAGCCCCTGGTTTTGGCAGAACACTGCTTGCTAGGCCAGCGTGAGTCCTGCCAGGGTGCGCAGGGGTTTGTGAGTGGTTTCCTCTGGTATGAAAAGCAGGTGGTGCAATTCCAACCTTCCCTCAGACAACCCTCTAGGACCACGGGAAGCGCCCAGCAGCATCCTTGGCCCTGGCAGGAACTCATCCCAGACAGTGGGTGAGATTTTGGTGCACCAGAATGTTTCCAGGTAACATTCTGCCCTTGCACCCACGCCAGATGCGCCCTGAGGGTCTTGCCCTCTGTCTCCTCAGTGCTCCCCAGCAAGGGCTCCTCTGCTGCACCCAGCCCTCTCACCACTGGGCTGTGCCTCTTCTCGCTCCCCTCTCAGGTTGTTCCTGCAGTTCAGCTCCCATTTACCAGTTTCAGGAGCAGGTCGAGAAGGACACAACATGGTTGCATTCTCTTTTCATAAGCCACCTTAGAAACACAGAAATGTGCTTTTAATGGCTTCTGTGATATTCCAGGATTTCCAACATTTAACCATGTCACAGTTAGGTGCTTGGTGGGTACAAACACACCTGGATTACCACAAGAGGTGAGAAACAGTACCAGAAAAACCCATAAAATTCTCTCAAACAGGCCAACAATGTGTTTTCTAAAAAAACACCTGGCTTATGAACAGTGACTGAGGGTGGGGGAGTATGTGGTTTGGGTTTCCACCTCTGGGGAAAAACAGCGCAGCTGTTTGGGCTGTCACCTGTGAGCACCTGATAAAAAAAGCCATGCTGATACCAGGCTGGTAATAGGGAAACATGCCAGGCTGTCTGCCCCAGCACAGCAGATGCTCACTGATGCATTTCCACAGGGTCCTGCCTGCTGCACCTTGCAGTGGCTGAGCCACCTTTGCAGGGGCAATTATCTTCTCTGTTCTCAGTGCCACCAAAAGACTCTTAATCCTGAAAATGACCCAGCCATGGCCGAAAGGGTGGTTCAGCAGCTGGTGCAAATTCCTCCTCTGCAGCAGATTCTCAGGACACTGGTGGGTCAGTTCTGCTCCCAATACCTTGGTATCCATCTGCACTTTCCTGCTCATAAGGCCACTGAGAAGATAACTTGGAAGTCTATGCAGATACACTCTCTGGCTGAGACTTGGCACTTAGAAACCAAAAGACTGTCATCTAGACCATGGTCTCTTCCTTCTATCTAGCCTACTGCGTTCAATTTCATCCAGACCCTCCTGTGGGGATTCAGGGTATATAAAACAGACAGGGCACTTCGAAGGTGGTACAGGAACATGAAGCCACTGTGAAACTGCTTTTGTCCTTGGTTTCACCCTGGCACTAAAAGGACTCATTTCCATGCTGCAGAGGCCACCAGACCCTGCCTGGCCCTGCATTCCACCTTGACTCCCAGGAAGAGACAATCTGCTCTTAAGGGGATCAGTTATTCCCTGAGTTTCCTAGGGAAATCTGGAGCAAGCGCACATATAAAGGCTGTCAAAACACGTCCCTGCAGGTCCGTGAATATCATGTTGAAGATGATGTACTATGGAGACTGGAAGATCAGGGGTCAAGTTCCAGTGCCTCAACAGGTCCTGCTGTCCCTGCTGCGAGGCAGTGACCTGTCATCACTTATAGATGCCACTTCTGCTCCCATAGCAGAGCACAGCAAGCAGCAATAATACAACAACTTCAGTAATATTCCAAAGCTGTTTCAAAAATTAACCCTCTTATGACTTTACAGTTGTGCCTCATGGGCCAGAAAACACTAACAATTTGCTCAGCCCATTTTTTAAAAATTCAGTTGGAACTGAAACTCTCTGCAGGTTGTCTCACAGCAATGAATCACAGGGTTCATTTATACAGAAAAGCAAATTACTCATGTTTACAGCATATAATAAGAAGATATGCTTCCCGCAGCTTCCTCAGAGAGTAGTTTAACATCCAGAATGGCAAGAGACTCCCCTGAAGATGGCTTTTATTTTATATAAAGTTAAATTTAATTTTTTTTGGCTTCTCCTCTTTTGACCTCTTTTTTTCCCCCTCTCTTTTTTTTTTTTTTTTTCTCCTCACCCTTTTTGCATGGAATTAAATTAAACTTAAGCCTGGGCGCAGAATGGAGATGCCCTGGGCCAGTGCTCCAGGAATGGCTGCCTGGTGAGAAGGTATATTCCCCAATATATTCACGAATGACGTGGCAAATGCCACTCTGGGCATCTCAGCATTATTATTCTGGTCTGTTGACCAAGCTCAGGTTACTCAGCCAAGTTCAGGAGCAGCAGCAGCTCTAAAGGGACGTGATTACCTTGCATTGCCTCGCTGGCACACGAGAGGCCCTGCAACTACCTCTGTATCTCCAGCCCAGCGCGCTGGATTCCTGCCTTGGAACAAAGGCATAGCATAACGTGGCGCATTGGCTCCTGTGAAGGGAAGGGGTGATGGCCAGAGCTAGAGAGACCCCTCAGAAGAGCCAGGCTGCAGCTCCTGCCCCTTTAGGGTTCGGCTCAAGCCTGAGCCGCAGCCTCGTGCAAACCCTCAGGAGACTCCGAGTCGGTTTTAAAACTTCCATCGCCCTCTAGTGACGTCCTTGCGAGAGCCACAGGTTCGGGAGCGGCACGGCTGGCAGCAGCGAGGGCCGTCCCCCGGCGCCCGGGATTCCCGCGGAGCGAGGCGGGAAGCGCGGCGGGAAGCGGGGCAGCCGCGGCCGCCTCGCCGCGGGGCGGGCGGCTTCGCCCTGCTCCCTGCTTTCCCTGGGAACGCTGTGGCTCCAAACCGTGTCTGAGCCTGCACAGCCGACACGGACGGCACGGGGGTTACCTGCTGCCGGTGGGCAGCTGTAGCTGACACTTTGTCACGCTCTGCTCTGCTGGCAGCCATCGGCTGAGCTGTGGCTGCGGCAGCCGAGGGACACGAATCAGAGCTCCCCTGCCAAGGGGCACCGAGTGCTTGGTTTAAACCCCAAGCGCAGCATGGTCTCTCTTGTTTTTCATGGATTAAATTAGGAATATAAATATCCTGGCAATTTGGGGTTACAAGCATTTTATTTGCATTACTGCCACAAAATATAGAACAACCTTCAGATGCAAGAATTAATGTGACTCAAAGAGGAAAGATGAACTGCAAAGCACATAAATATCCTCTATGCAAAAAAAAAAAAAACTCTTTAAGCTGTTAATTAGGAAATGGCAAATACTTCTCAAGTCACCAGTGATGTAAATTTAATCCACTACAACTGAACTTTATTAAACAGAAAACTCTTAAGAGATAACCCAAGATATTTGTGCAGCAGGAGCAGGAGGATCTAAATTCACAAGATGAAAAAAGCAAGTACACAAAACCTTCAATAAAAGCATCATTGCTATGTCCTTCCACACTACCCCACCTGGTGCGGTTCACACAGGTGGAGTCATGTGAGCACACCCCTGCTACAAAGCTTGAACAAGGAGCTCTTGGCCCTGCTCCTGGCACTTGTCCCCATGCCCATGCAGTGTGTCTCCCTCCTGCCTGGGACTACATCTGATTTTAAAATGCCATCACAATAAAATTGAATGAATATGAGAGTGAGCAGGCAAGGATAGGGAACTGGAGAGCTTTCTGCTGCACTGCTGCTGAGCTTCCAATGCCAGCCCTGAAGGCTCAATGTGCTGTGGATGGACACCCTGAAAACTGTGGCCTGCTTTCTGTCCCATTTTAGAGCCCAATTCCATTTTCTTTTGAATCCTCTCTTCTTCCATTCCAGTCTCTTCCTTCATCTCCTTCCCCATGGGGTACACAAGTCATCTCTGAGCTCTCACTGGTGCTGGTGGCTGGGTGGCACTGAGAGGTTTCCAGGCACAGCCCTGGTGCTGATTCACCACGCTGCTGTGCAAATCCAGCCAGCACTTTCTACTCTCTGCACCTCTGCTGATACGCAGCATTTCTACTTCTCCCTTGAGTTTTTGGTCTCACTTTCCTCCAAATGACTTTTCCCCTATAGTAACACCACCCAGAGTTTCGCCAGGCGTGACTCAGCCCCGGTTGGTTCTCTCTGCACAGCACAAGAGGAAGCAGATATTTGCTCTTGTAGGCTGAGATCGGACTGGCCACAGCATGTTTCTGGTGCCTGGGGTCAAAACTGGAAAGAACACTGACAGAACCACATTTTATAAACAAATGGAAAGTAATTGGGGAAGTAAGGCAGGGAGAAGGTTTCTTGGAAGCTTGGGAGAATTTGCAAATTTTACATTGAGACATACCTGGAATTTCTAGTGAGATCACTCAGGGTGGAGTGCAAGGGACAAATCCACAAAAGCTGGCATGAAAATAAATAAACTGAGGGAAGTGGCCTTTGAAAATAAGGAGAGTTACAGAGAGATACAGAATTGTAAAAGCAGTTCGTTCGCTGTTCCCAGTGATGGGTTTAATTTATTTATGCTTTAAACTTGGTCAAAACTATAAAACAAGGTCTTTGGTATTGTTCTTAGCTTGTGTCATCACTTCAAGGTAGTATTTAGGAAATGTGTTCATGGCCAAAAAAATGCCCAATAGGTGCAGAGGTTTTCCAGTGCATTCCAAGCCAGCAGTGCAGAAGGAAAGTAAAAAGGTAGCTTTGACCCCCAAACCCCAACCCATTTATCACTGAAATCTCTCAAAACACAAATGTTGATTATTACTGTTTTGCCCAAAGAGATCAAAAGCTTGGATGTGGTGTGTTCATTCTGAAAGGCACAGGAGAAAGCTTACAGACTGAATATTATACAGGATCCCTCCTTCAACATTTGGCAAATAACCTCAAGGTATGAGGAAATACCTTTCCCTTGCCAATTCCAGCTGTTTCTGAAGACTTTGTGGTCAGAAAAAATAATTTTTCAAGTCTTTCTTGAGTATTGATCCAATTCTTGTTGGTAAGACCACTGGGCTGGACCTGGCTCTTCCTCAGATGGCAATAATAATAATCTAATTATTCCTTCTGCTTGCAGAAGGCCTGAGCTGTGCTGGCATCTCACAGGGTGGCAGTACTTTCTTGTGCTGTGATATAATGGGTTTTTAGAGCATATGCCCCAGGAGAAGACTGAAAGGACAAAAAACAGCATAGGAAGTTATTCTGGCCTCTCTCACTAGTGGCCCACACAGTCCCTGACCTGCACCTGCCCTGTAGCAGGTCCTTGACATTCACTGTGGGCCACCCACTCCATGTGTGGGTGCTGGGAGGGAGGGCAGCACCCAGGGACACTTCCTGGAGGCCCACCTCAAAACCCTGCTTCAGCCAAGTGGCCCTTCCCAGGCAGAGAACAGGAGAAAAAATGTTGCATCATTTCAGACTTCTGAGTTTTCAAAGACTTCTCCAGCATTTGTTGATGACATAATTTTAAAAAGAGCACTCGTTCTCAAGCTCAAAATGCATTATGAAGGAAAAGTACTGTACAGTGGGTTTTGAGCAAAGATGAAGACATTCCACACTTACAGGTTGAATTTGCTGAATGAATTGGTGTCCTGTAACAAAAGCATGCCAGTAAGGATAAATTGAGTCAACACCTGTGCTTACGCTCATATGGAAAGATGATATTTCCAGAAGGAATCAGAACTTATCCAGATGTTGTTATCACTATCCAACCATATAAACATCACCTTGCTTGCATAGCCAGATACAGCCTGCACAACACTGTTAACCTGCTGACATATTAAAGAGGAACTATGGATTTCCCAGAAGTTCATATCACTTCCTTGACAACAAAGCAAGGACTTAAACACGTGCAACATATCCTGCTGCCTCCCTTCTTCCCCTGCAGACAGGATCAGGAAGGCCGAGCAGAGCTGTTTTCTGCAAACAGCTTTGCTTTGGTGTTGGCAAAGGATTCCTGTTCTAGGTGAAGAGAAATCATACACCGAGAAGAAGATCAGCTACCTTCTCTCAAAAATTTTATTAATTTATAAAAAGCTGGCCAGTAAGTTCCTCCCTGCCTGACTGTGATACAGCTTCCTTCAGCCTGCAAATTTAAAATTGCCCTTTGGCTGCTCTGCTCTCTATATACTACAGTCCTGTTTAAACAACATTTGACTGTAAAAGGATCTGGAAGATGAGAGTTTACAACTAGTTGATACAGATAGAGGAAACTACACGAAGATAAGTGCTTTCATGTTTCAATAGCAACAACAACAAGACATATAAAAATAATCATCAGTGTACAACGTCATTTCCTTGAGGTACAAACCATTGGTCCTGTCTTCTACAAGCCTGGAACAGATATCTTGATAAAACTTGTACACAAACCACTTATCACTGGCACCTTAGCAAAGCTTTAGCTTGCAGTGGCTTCCACTGAAAAGGGTCCTCAGCCACTTGCAGATTTCTGATTTTTTTTTTACTACTAATTTTTTTTGTAATTATATTTTTGTAACTTGGTTTAGGGGCCCCTAACTCTGATTTTAGAAGCAGGTCTTAAATCCATTTAAGTTTTCACAAACTCCACCTTGATGAATCTTTTATATTGTCATTTCCTGTCATCTGGTGGAAAGTGATCAGATTTTTTCATCGTTTGAGCACTAATTTTTATTTCTATTGAAGACTAAGTGAAAATAATACATTTACCATTAAGATTTTTGTTTGGGATTGAAGTGGGGAAGACCTGGCATTGGGAGGTTGGGAGACTCTCTGGTGGTTTTATGCTGGATCTTGTGAGAATAACATATTGGCATTTTCTGCATAGGTGAGCTCACCAGCCAGGGACTCTGGGTTTGGGAACTGGTTTTGCAAGGATGCTTGTGTGTCTCTTCTATATACAAGCATTTACAAGGCTAAACATTGATAATGCTTTCATTAAAAAATTAAAATCTTAGAAAGCTTACAAATCTCTAACATGAATTAATTTATTTGGGGGTTAAAAGAAACCTTAGTGTCTGATAATCTAATACATACCTGCAAAAAAACTTTCTGTCTGGTGTAACTCTAAAGTGAAAATCCTCAGACAGAGAAATTAGTTGTTATATTTAAAGACATTTAAACCATCCTCTAAAACATTTTATACAACTTGCCTTCCTCTTTAAATAACAGCACTTCTCTATTTATGTTCTTGCAACACTAAAACTTGCAAATTACCCCAAATTCTGCAATAGCTTGGGTTTTTTTACTCTCTCTAACTGTTGGAGTCAGCAAATTCTTATGAAAATTTTGCTTTTATTTAAAAATAGTCTAGTCTGGATGGCTGTGACGTGAGACCACCGCTGTGAAGTTTGTGTGCCTTAAGCTGTCAAAGGCTGGAAAACTACCCCATTATCCCCTGCCTGCTTTAGGAAACCCGGTGTTCTCTGAGCTGCTGCCGGGCACTGGAGGGGGGCAGGCCTGGCTCCTCATTTGGCAGCACCGCAGCCCTGACCAGGCCCATTTCTCCACGCCCAGCTCTGCGCTTCCTCTGCATTTTGTGAGTGTCACCACGCTGTCCTCACATCCACCAGGGATCATCCTCCCCTTCGCATTCTGCTCGGGGATTTCTGAGTATTGCTCTGTCTCCGTTCTGCCCGCACAGCCGCCCTCCCTTTGCCCGGCCGCCCTCCCTTTGCCCGGCCCTTTTCCGAGCTCGGTTCTGAGGGCAGGACAGCTTTCTCCGCTGGCTGCCAGGCTGGGCCGCGGGGGTGTGGCGGGGCAGACACCGGACAGAAGGGTGTTTAACCTGCTGTCTGAAGCGGGCTGAGAGGGATAAGAGGCATATCTGATTGCATGTATAGAGAAAAAGCCCCACAGGGCCTCACCTTTTTTTTTTTTTTAGCTTTGTTTCCGTGTCAGGAGACAGGCAGCCCTGGCAAAAATACACACATGGGGCCCAGGGGTTTCTCCTTGATTTGATATGTGACCTTGGAGGAGATATTTAAACTTTCTATGCTGGGTCCTTTGTACACATTAGAATTTTCTGTGGTAACCTCCCACCCACAAAAGACTGCAGACAATGGGATCATAGAATCACAGAATCACTAATGTTGGAAAAGGCCTCCAATATCCTTGGGTCCAACCTTTGGTTAATCACCACCTTATCAAATAGACCATGGCACTGAGTGTCACATCCAGTTGTTTTTTGAACACCTCCAGGGATGGTGACGACACTGCCTCCATGGACAGTCTGTTCCAATGCTTAACAACATTTTCAGGGAAAAAATTCCTCGTAATGCCCAATTTAAACCTACCTTGACCCGTCTTAAGACTATGTCCTCTCATCCTGCCACTGGTTGCCTGCGAGAAGAGGCCCAACCCCACCTGGCTACAACCTCCTTTCAGGCAGTTGTAGACAGTGAAAAAATCACCCCTGGGCCTCCTTTTCTCCAGGCTAAACTCCCCCAGCTCCCTCAGATACTCCTCATATGAGTCACTCTCTAGATCTTCCACCAGCTTCATTGTCCTTCTCTGGACTTCAGCACCTCAATGTCCTACCTGAACTGAGAGGCCCAGAACTGGTCACAGCACTTGGGCGTCTCACCAGTGCCAAGCACAGAGGGACAATCATTTCCCTAGTCCTGCTGGCCACGCTTTATTTCTAACACAAGCCAGGATGCCATTTGGCCACCTGGATACACTGGCAGCTCATGTTCAGCCATCTGCCAACAAGCACCCCCGGGTCTTTTTCCACTGGGCCGCTTTTCAGCCACTCTTCCCCCAGACTGTAGCACTGCAGGGGTTGTTGTGGCTCAAGTGTAGGGTCCAGGACTTGGCCTTGTTGCACCTTATACTGATGCCATGATGATTTTTTACTTTTTCATATACTCCTCTCATATCACCCTTCATATATGCTTTTATGCAGCTTTTATGTATTCCAAGTGCTTTTAGCCTGCATACTTGTAATTTCCTAAGTTTGATAACTAGCTTAGACCCAAAGTTCTGTTAAGCCAAGAGACTAAACATCTTAGAAACCTCGTAGTTAGGGTGTCAGAGAGCCCCGAACCCAAGGTCCTCTCCAGAACACATCCTGTAAACTAAGATAGACCCATGCAGGGGGGGACATTCCTTTCGAGGGGGCTTCTCCTGAGCCTCCCATTGGGAAATCTATGATAGAGATGCTAATATGCAAAATCTATAATTATATATGCAAATCATCACGAGAGGCTTTTCAGTGCATCGGTCCAGGGTGGGGGGGCATTCCTGCGGGGTGCTCCTGCCTGGATCTAAGGATCCTTAATAAACTGAGATAAAATTCCTTTTTGCCCTCTAACCATGTCTGGCTTCTAATTCCAAGCCCAGGTAAAAGCATTAATACCACTGGCATTACCCCATGGATCCAGTGTGTCCAGATCCCTCTGCAGAGCCTTCCTGCCCTCCAGCAGATCAACACTCCCACCCAACTCAGTTCATCGTTCACAAATTGACTGAGGGTGCCCTCGATCTCCTTGTCCAGATCATTGATTAAACAGGACTGGCCCCAATACCAAGCCCTGGGGAACACCACTGGTGACCAGCTGCCAACTGGATGTGGCACTATTCACCAACACTCCCTGGGCCTGGCCATCCAGACAGCTTTTAATCCAGCAAAGAGTGCACTGCCCAAGCCACAGGCTGCCATCTTCTCTAGGAGAATGCTGTAGGAGACAGTATTGAAATCTTTACTAAAGTCCAGGTAGATGCATTCACAGCCTTTCCCCTGTCCACGGGCCCTTTTATGACCAGGTCGCTTCATCGTAGAAGGAGATCAGGACAGTCAAGCAGGATCTGCCTTTCCTAAGTGCTGGTTGTCCTGTATGTTCCATGTGATGGCACTCAAGATAACCTGTTCTGTAACCTTGCCTGGCACTGAGGTCAGGCTGACAGGCCTGTAGTTCCCCACACCCTCCTTCCAACCCTTCTGGTACATGAATCTCATGCTGGCTAACCTCCAGTTGTTTGGAACCTTCACTGTTAACCAGGACTGATAATAAAAGATGGAGAGTGGCTTGGCAAGCTCTTCTGCTCTTTGACCAGCCCCTTCAGCACCTTCAGGGGAATCCCATCCAGCCTCATAGACTTGTGAGGGTCTAAGCAGCTCAGCAGGTCACTTACTGTTTCCTCCTGGATTGCAGGGGATCTATTCTGCTCCCTGTCTCCCTCTCTGTCCACCAGGTCAGGGGGCTTGTTGCCCTGAGAATAAACCATCTTTCTGTTATAGGGAAAGGGAGGGGGAAAGGGAGCATTAAGTGCCTCAGCCTTTTCCTCAGCCTTGGTGACAATGTTCCCCACCACTCCAATAAAGGATGGAGATTTTCCTTGGCCCTCCTTTTGGTGTTAATGTATTTATAAAAACGCTTCCATTATCTTTCACAGCAGTAGCCAGTTCTAGCTGAGCTTTTGCCTGTGTTGAGCTGGGATTTCTCAAGGCTATTTTCCTAGTATCTCAGTGGGATGGATCCCACAAAGTCAGCTTGAACAGTTCTGCATCACTTGGAAGCAGGCTTCTTCACTCGTTACTTGTCCTGCACTCTTTCTCTCCAAGAAAGTGGCCATGGGGGCAACAGGGAAGTGTTTCCATGCCAAATAATTACCTATTTGTGGGAAGTACAGGAAGTCCAACACAGTTATGGAATACTTTGAATCTCATGAGAATTTATTAAAAAAAAAAAAAAAAAGAAAGGGATTCCCCCCCTCGTTCTAATGATCTGTGCCTTCATACAGATCTTGTTTATCCATATCTAAGCACTCTTGGAAACCTGATATATGCTGGGCTTCAAGGCAATAATGAGGCATTAAATGCCAGAGATAAGGTGTTACAAAAACCCTTTTGTTCATTTTAACAAAATTCTTAAACATGTAACTTTTCTGTTTCATTGAGTTACCCAGTTCCATTGCTCTTTTTTTTTACCTCTGTCATCATTTTCATTTCTGATCTTTCAGCTCTCACTATCTCTGTATCACTTCTTGTGAAAGATTGATGGAGCTGTGCAAATTTTCTTGTCAGGGTAGACTTAAGACTCAGAACATTTTCAAACACTTTTTTGTTGACTTTGAGTGAACTGTGACTATTCGTAGTAGATAATATTTCTGTCTGTGGATATGACGAAATTTTCATCAGTCTTGGGGCAAAATCCCAAACCGCTTGAAGTCAAAGAACATTCTGTCAGGTTCTGTTGGTGCAATTCAGTTCACAGCTGAATGTAGGTGTCTTGGGTGGTGAGGTGAAGACCTGTCCTGTCCATGTTGCAGCATAAAAGGCAGATTAAAGGACCATAAACCCTGTAAGCATGTCATGATACCGCAGCCACTATCGTGCTGTGAAATATATGTGAGTATAGTCAGAAACACAGCAAGGGCAGCTTGACAGACATCAAGTGAAGCAAATATGTGACTTCATCCCTCTTTGCCACATACAGTGGAAGTTCAAGCCCTGCTGTCGTCGTGCTGAGTGAAGAGTGTTGACACCTGCCTTTAAAGGGCTGGCACGACTTGCAGACACATGGTGATGGCTGCAGATGGTGGCTGGAAGGCTCAGTTATGCACAGTTATGCAGAAGCAGCATCAATCAGCACTGGAAAATTGGCTCAGAAGGTTCTTCTGACCTGGGGGGATCCAGCTCAGCAGTGTGCTTGGTCTGGACATGTGCAGGTGTCTAGACTTTGTGCTGTGCCTTTAGGAGTTCTGCTGGATATAAGAATAATCTGGCATGCTTTTAAGGGGAGAAAATGACCAAGGCAAAGTTGTTCCTTCAAACTGAAGCATATGAGAGGAGACACTTTTATAACCATCAGAGTAATCCTAAACAAATTTTGAAACTTTAATGGAAGTCATATTAGCATATTTCCTGTAGTTTGTAATATTTATTTTGATATATGTTCAGAAAGTTTATGTAATATTTTTCATGCATGAACTACTTTTGGCAAAATATAGAGATCTTCACATGCATAAAATTTTCTATTATGATTGGCCAAGCTTTAATAAATGATCTGTAATAGCAAATATTGGCTGTGTGTTTGGAACAGAGCTGTGTCAGGGCCCAGTGCTCCAGCATGGAAATATCTGCTTATTGCAGATGACCTGACCTCAGCTGGCCTTAGCGTGGCTGGTACAGAAATTGGTCTGACCTGTGGCCCTGCTTTCTACCCAGAAAGCTTTTCCAGGCTACACAAGATTTGAGCTTTAGGGACCAGATTCCATGCTTATAGCTTGTCTTGTCTGTCATTTTCCTGTGACTGTGAAACAAACAAGCAGGGACAAAAGCTGATCTCACTATCAATCATGTAGTATCAGGGAAGCTCTTTCATTAGAAAGAGTAATTCTGGGTTATAGTCTAGATCTGAATCCAGCTTGTTTTGTCCACTAGCAAGAGTGATTAATTTCTGCAACCAATTGAAAACAGTGGAAGGGGGAAAAAAATTTAAAAAGAAAGCTGGAATTAAGTAAGTAATATTTAGAAATGGGAGGTCATGTCTTCTTTTGTACCCATGAGAAAGCAGTACTCTATATTTTAACTACACTTAAGTGAGAATTGTTTTGTATTAAGTGCATGCCTTCACAATGATCAAACATTTCAAGTGAAAATGAAACTGAAGTGGTTTTATTAAAATATGAGAGAGAGGATTACAGTGCTTGATGTCCTCAGCCTGCTGGGTGCCTTCCCCCACGGGTCCTGCTCACCGCGGAGCGCAGAGGGGCGCTCCGGGCACATCCGCAGCTTTCTAGCACCATCTCGTGGGCAGCCAGGCCCCAAGGCCGGCTCAGCAGAAGGCTTTCCCCTCGCTGCAGGTTTAAACCAGCAGCTGTGAAAGTCTGCTTTCGATCTCTGCGCTTTTCCCCGTTCATTCCCTACCAGTATCGTTTCACAAAGTGATGCACTGATACATGAACCTCCTTGCAGGCACAGCGTTGCTGACGACCACCAGGAGATCTCAGCCCTTCACGGGAACTTGACGGGCTCTGAAAGAAAGTGAGTATTTTGTAAGGAAAAAACCAAAGTTTGACAAAGCTGCTACTGATCTAATTTTGCTGCTTGAAAAACGTGGGAAAGCCAACTCTAAATAGAAATGAAAAACAAACACCACCCCCCCACCAAACCTCCCCACAGTTCTCCAAACCCCCAAACCCAAACTAAAACAATAAAAAAAGACCCATTAATTTTCTATTATTTATAACATGGCTGTCACACTCCAAAAATGTGTCAGGATTTTCGTGGTGGTTGTTTCCCCCTTTGTTTTAAAATGCACAAATCATAAACAGAGAACAGATGAGGCTCAGCCACAGCTGACAGGAACATATGAAAAGATGCAATGACCAGCAAGAGTACCTAGAGCCTCCAAGTGCTCCTGTGGCTGGAAGTGGGTTTATAGGTTGCGCTGAAGACAAACAAACTTTCAACTAAGCTTTAATATAACTTTTGCTCAGTATATATGGAAGAACCAGGCCAACAAGCACCTTTCAGTAAAACCTCAGCCCTGATCCTGCTCAGACTACTCCAAGTATGGGCAAAGAACAAACAGGTTTTTTTGTCATCCGAGGGAGGGATTCAAATTCAGATTCTGTCTGAAGACATAGAAAGGAATATGTAGGAGAAAACCGTGTCCTTGTTTGCTTAGCAGCACTTCTCATGGCACAGGGTGCTAACCAAAGGTTAGGTTATGTCACCAGGCCAGGTATTGGAGGTCTTGAAGCTTAAGTTGCCTTAGTAGATGTATTAGCCACTCAGTTTCAGAGCAGAACTTGGTGAGAAGATTGTTAGAGGCTTTTCCAGGGGAACAGAAATGGTGGTAGTCTGTGTGCAAGTGACTCCTGCTCCAGAGAAGCTCTCTGGGGGCTGTTGGAGCCAGCACAGCAAGGGCTTTCCCTTACTGAGCTGTTGGCTACTCTTGTTATTGTATCTATCTCAAGCTTCACCAGGCACAGAAGATCCAGTCTCCTGGCTTCAGTTGAGTGGGTTGGTTCAGGGTTTTTTTTTGTGAGCAGAGCAGCACCCAATTTACACAGTACTGATGCAAACATCAACCTCAAATAATTAGTGCATGTGGCCAGTTAATCATCTTGCTGGCTCCAGGCGGAAACATGCCAAGATATTTCTGTAATAGTGAGTCCATTACGTTTACACTTTGTTTGCCTTGGATGTTCAAATATTTCTGTATCCTAGTCATGGTTTCCCCCACCAGCTCTTACAAGTGTTATATGTGTTTTGGATGGAGCTGAGCAGAAAATATTTTCAGTTAATATGCAAATTCACAGCAGTTTTAGAGTAATTGAATCCATTTATGTCAAACTTGATAAGCTATTTTGATGAAAAGTGGTGGGAAGGTCTGGAAAGCATATTGATATATTTTTGTTTTGAAACCAATGTATATTTAATTTAAAAAAAAAAAATATCAGCCCCAAATTCTTCTTTCTGGTTGGCAGTTTGAAAAAAACTAGTTTTCACCCAGTTATGCCAGACTTTGTCAGAGTTTGGTGACCTAGTAAGCAAGCATGCCTTAATAGGAAAACTAATATTTTTGTATTATTTGTGGTTTACCCTGCCATGGCTTCTCACCAAGGGCTGTCACAAAGGGTTTTGCAAACAGGGGTCTTGTAATATGCATGGTACCTCTGAAGAAATTGTTTTGACAATTTGTTGTCATATGTTAGGCAGGTGACCATGCCTGCCAGATTGCCTTTGAGGGCTAATAAATCACTGCAGCGGGAGGAGAATATCGGTAAATGAGAGGCAGAATTCCTTGTAGATAGCATCTCTGACAGTCTCTGGCCAGGAAATTTCAGTGGCAGTGCTCATAAAATGACTGTCTCAGCTCTCACCTGATACCATTCTGGTATCATCAGTAGCACAAGGAACACTGTGAGGACGTGTGTCAGGTTTTGCCCATTTTCACACCTGTGTGCCTTGCTGATGCATAGCCATCAAGTTTCCAGTATGAGTACTGGTCATGCTCATAACCTGCTTGTAGCATATGGGACAGATGAAACAAGACAGTAAAATGTAGTTGACATAGGGGTGTTGCACTCCAGCATGCATGGACAGTCATTTCCTGCACTTCCATCAGCCTTGCTCATGACATCTGATAGATGATACACTGCTGTCAGTGCTCCAGCTTGTGCTTCACAAGAATGTGAGGTGTGCAAATTCCCCCCAATATACAGATATATTTTTATATATAGTGCATGATAAATATTTAAATGTGAAACAAAATCCTGATTAGTTTAATCTATCCTCTGGTCATGTCTTTACTTCTTGTACATTATTCATAAGCATTTGCTGAATAACGCAGGCAAACCATTTTTAGACTGTGAGTTTTCTGGGAATCACTCACTTCAGCTATTCACTATTAGTCTTTTGTGGTAGCAGACTGGCTACTTAAACCACACAGTGGTCTTCCCCTAATTCCAAACTGGGTATTTATAAACAGTAAAATAAAGGCAGACAAATTGTGAATGCTTTTCTTTGATTGTGAAGATCCTTGTTTGCCTGCCTATGTGGGCATGTGTCCCAAGAGCAACCCTGCCCGGAACTGAGTACATCCGTACAAACATGCAGAAATGTGGGCTTTGGGGAAAGCTCTGTGAATGTGATGGAGCACAGCGTGTGGAAGATGTGTTTCAGGGCAGAGAACCTGCCATATATATTCTGGATGGGGTCTCGCAGTTCTCATTTACAGTGCCAAATAAGACTGCTTGTTCTAAAACTCATGGCTTTGTTCTACCTGCTTCCTTTTTGCACACACACAGATGTCAGTTTGGGTGGATCTTTCCTACTACCTACATCCCTCAGTAAAGCTGTGATGCCAACACTTAAAGTCATCAAAAAAGGGAGAGATAGAGAGATATTCATCGTTGGAGTTCATCTGAAACAAGGGTAACAGTCCTGCTCCCTGCTGAGCTGAAAGAGGAGGAGGCTGCCCTCCAGCATGCTTGTGTTTTGTCAGGCAGGTCAGGATCTGTGTTTTGCTGGCTGCTGCTCTTGGCCAGGGGTTGAGGATCAGGGAGAGAAGAGAACCAGGTTGGGAAACCTTGCCACTCGATGTGATCTGGAGCTCTGGTGTTGTGACCCAGGGACAATTCTGCAAAGAAAGGTGTACATGTAACAGCTGCTCATGGAGCAGAGACTACCTAGAGCAACATTGCTTTGCAACAACTCTAGGATCAGATTCTGGGGACTTTTTGGCTCCCAATATTGATGGGTTAGGGTGGACTCTGGGTAACTGGAGAACTTTAAACCAAAATATCCTTATGTATCCACACAGCAAGTGGCTGGGGATTTTGCAGATTGCATTTATGGATGCATTTGAATTCTGCTTATGTGCTAGTTCTCGAGGCCATACCTTTTATTTTCTTGAAGCCTAGATGGTGTTCTGGGGCAGAGGATGATGGACTTGCTGCCAGTTAAGACACTCATTTTCTGTAATTTATTTTGACTCGGTTGTATCTTTGTATCTATTTCAAGGCTCATTGCAGAGGCCATCATCATCATAAATTACTCGATGGAGAAAGTGGAATTGCCATGGTGATGTACAAAGCAAGTAGTTTTTGATTGAATCAGTTTTTTATTTTGAGTACTTCAGGGTCTGTAATTTAATAATAAAAACCATAAGTTGGACGGATGATCTTGTTGAATATGCATTTTTACTGCCACAGAGGGAAACCAACCCCCACCTTGGAACCTAAACCCACTTCAGATAGCTCCTTGCACCTAGAACTGCAGGAAAGTTGGCAGTGATTCTTCCTCCCTTACCTGCAATGTTTTTCGTGGGCAGACATCAATATGTTTTATGGAAGTGGTCATCCAAAGACAGTGACATGGAGACACAGCAAGGCAAACTACTCATAAAGCACTCATTGTGTTTCCTTATGCAAAGCCCTGCACTACAAGGCACTGGGGACCAAGAAGGTTTCTCCTGTGCTTTGGGAGAAGACATTACTTGAGTGTGACAGTGAGTCAGAGCCAGGATTATGGGGTTACAGCAGAACAAGGTGATGGAGCTGTGCTTACACTTCTTTTGTCAAAGTGGTATCAGCACACTGGGGCCATAGAGGAGGAGGGGAAAGGCTGCTGTAGACAAGGAAAGAAATACAAGTTAAAATGTGGTGCATTTTGCAAAACATAAGGCTGAGCAGAGAAACCATCAGGAAGCATACCTAAACTGTGTGAAGAAAGATAAACATTTACTTTCCAGGCCAAGGACTAAATGAAAAGGGTCTCAAAGTATGGGCATGGATCAGCACTGGGGGTGTCACGCAAGGTGTCCTTCTTTATCTGTGTGACTCCTGAGTTATTCTGCTTTCAAGTGGTGAAGGGCCAGACCTGTCCCCTGAAGTGGAGATTCTGTGCATACAGAAATCTGTCTCTGCCTCTACCAGGAGAAGCTGGGACACTGAAAAAATCTGAGAATTTCTTTAGCCTATCTGGCATGAATGCCAGGGTTTGAACAAGGTAGGCTGATGGACTGGGCTGCCCAAGGGCTGCAAGAACTGAAGGTGGAGTGGGCTGCATCATTTCTGCAGAGTCTCCATGAGGTGTGTCCAACAACCCTGTAAGACAGCCAGTGAAGTCTTTGGAAGAGAATGCTCATTCCTCTGCAGATGCATCCATGAGAACTGTGGCAGAGCTGGCCAGAGAGTGTGCCAGAGAGCTGCACTGCATCTGCTTGCCCGTGTGATGAGGTACAAGTTTCCATTTTCCACATGAGATGTCTGTAAACCCATGACCTTGCTAGAGAAGTATAAAAAAAAAAAAGAAAAAAAAAAAAGGAAAAAAAAGGAAAAAGTAAAACAAGGCCTCATTTTGTGTCCCTGTGAGATTCCTTCAATAGTCAGTTTTCAACCACAGTCAACAAAGTACCTTATGTTTATCAAGGCACATTTTCCACTATGTATACAGACCTTTGTGTTTCTTTAAATTTGAAAGGTCATTTTAAGAGCCCACAATACTTCTCTGTTACGTAGGCCCAACAGAATTTCTGGAAATATTTAATTTGTGTACTGTGTTGAAAGCTCTCAACTAAAGTGCACATCATTTAATCTGTTTATAGAACCCCTTGCTTCTTCTAAATATACTGGCATTCTTTCTCTCAGCTAAGAAAGCTTTACTATCTCTTACAATCTGTTTTTAGTATTTTATCATGAGCATGAAGGGATAGTCAAACTTGTTCAATCCAAAGGGAAATGTCTGAGGTTTTCTTCCTTTAATTTAATTCCTTTTTTGTGTTACTCTGAAAAGACTTTCTTGAGGGCTTGGAAAGACACAAGGTTTAAAAAAAAAAAAAAGAAAGGACACTGTGAGGTAAGAAGTGTGAAGAGTGAGGTCCAACTACACCTTCAGTAGTGCCTGAGCAGCCTGCTCAAGAAGGCAGATCTGTTTAAGCATCTCTGAGGGCAGCACTGGGCCCCATGCTTTGTTCTCAGCCACGGGCTCCACTCTGCTGTGGTGAGGTCAGGCCATAAAGAGAGGTAAGGAAAGGTCGCAGAACTGGGCCCTGGGCTAGGAGTAAGTACTTCCAGTATTTAATTTGGCCATGGAAATATTCCCAGCACAGCAGTATTCCCCCTCGTTAAAGGAGGGAATATTGCTGTAGCCCATAACCTCTGTAGGGGAGGAATTAACTTTAAACTGAACACTGCACTTGGATAGGAAATGAGCTTAGTGGGGTCTGCGTGCTAAGGGACCTGTGTGCTTTGATGCAAATACTCTTTTAAGTTTCAGTCTACGCACAAGGTAACACTGGTCAAACACAGACCAAGAATTAATTACAGTGAAGTGGTTCCCAGCTAAAGAATATCCTTATTAGTTTATCGTTCCTTCTCTGGATGCTTTCTAGTGTAATGTAATTGTGTTGAGTACTAAAATAATTACTGAGATGAACTGTAGAGCTTATTTTTCCAGGAGGGGTGTGAGAGAAGGCCTCTCTAGCAGCTTTGCCTTGCTTGTGAGCAGGTTCATCCATGCAAAGATGTGTTCTGAACTTCAGCCTGCTGGGCTGCATGAGCCTCCCAGTGTGGGGAATCATAATCACAGCTGCAGCAAAGGTCTATGGTCTCCCTGTGCAGGACTGCAGGATTTGGTGAGGACATATATCCAGAAATCATCTAGGTTTTATTTTGTTCTGCCTTTCCTTTGGTTTTCTTTTCTTGCTTTGGTATGAAAAATAAAAACTTAGAATTAATTTGTACATACATGTTTTAATCCTAATAGAAGTATAAATAAAAAGTTGATATTTTAATTTCTTTTTGATCACTCATTCTTGCATGGTAATTTTGCAGAATATATGCTAATGCTCTAATTTCAAACAAACATGCTTCTCCTGAAATTTATTTGAGAAAATGGAGGTAACATTTTCTGATATTTTCTCTGTAATATTGAACCTCTGTGGTGAAGGGATAAGTCTGAGTCCTGAAAATATTCTTTCAGCACTCACAGCTTACTGGAAATGGAAGTACAATTTCTGCCAGTTAATACAGCTGAAGCATAACATTATGACATTCTCAGTTGTTTAATGTGTTTTGTTTCTAACTGAAATGTGGCTCATCTGCTAAATGAACCAAGACTTAGTTTAATCTTTTCTGGAGTGCTTCTAAGTCCAGATCACTCTTCTTTTTTTGTGAGATTTCATGAGTCTTTAGAAGTATCAGATTAGCTTCAGATATTTCATAGCAAAATGTGACCAGCTTTGATTTTACATATGTATAAAACATGATTATTTTCAATTTATGACTGAGGCATTTCCAATTGCATACTTAGTTTGTTTAGAAGAAATTTTGCCTTTTTGCTGAAGAATGTAGTCTGGATATATATGTAAGAGAATGTGTGTCACCCTGTTTTTCTCAGGTGTTTTTGCCTGATTTTTCTTCATTCCTAGGAAGGATTCAGGAAAAAGGAGAAAAGATATTTGATGTTTCAAGGTGATGTTCCTAATCAAGCTCTTTACATACTCAGTTTGTTTATACTGTTGAACTTTTATTGCCATTTTAGCAGCTTTGGCGTAAATTCAATGCCTTCAAAAGCACCCTTCCTGCAGTTGAAATATCAGAATTTTTGGTCCATGTTCTGGTAGGAATCAGAGTGCTCCAAGGGTCACTAGCATCCCAGCTGCCCAGAGTCTAGTAGAATGAGTGTATTTCTTCAAATTTAAATTTAATTTTATAGCTAGAACCAGTCTCAGTTTGTTTGGGTTATTTCCATCCTTTACAGAAATGCAGTGCTGTACCCATTGTGTCAGAGGTTTTTCTTCTGACACCATCACTGCTGAAGCTGCAGTTTATTGGCAGAGCAATTGCAGACTCCTGGTTTCAGCAGACATTGCCAGCCCAGAGCCCTGATGTTGACCATGTCACCTTCTTGGTCATTTTCCCCAAACACTGAATTTTCAGTTTTCCTTCTCATTTGCCTTCTCTGCTTTTGCTGACTCCTGAAGTCATTAGCTTTGCTGTTGTTGACATATTTACTCCATTTTCTGTTGGACTATTCCAAGCATACCAACAACTTAAATACTTAATGATTTTAAACAGAAATAATTAGGTCATTCCTTCAATATTACAGTCCAAGAGCAGCTTATCTCATAAGAACATTTTGAATGCTCAGTATGGAGAAATATTGTGTCCTACAACACACTGCAATGAAATTAGACTTCTCTTTGTCTCTGTACTGATACCATTCTGAATGATGGTTGCTGAAGTGGCAACCACTTCCTCTTTCAGTGTAATTTTAACCTCTGGCTTTCCAGAATGGTGTCAAGAATTTTGCAGCATTTTGAACCCTACAGTAAGTTTAAATAATTTTCCTCTTTTAGATATGAAATCTGGGCAAACATCCCATAAGGTAGTTTCATAGTGTGTTGCAATAACTGACTTATTTTTGAACATGAATGCAGAATTATTTGTTTTCTTAAAATTCTGCACTGAGGCTTCAGTAATGCTACACATTTGTTAATGTATTGCATACTTTATTGTCCTTATCCTGGATTTTCTTCATATAGAAGAAAATACCTCTGAGGGTTATTTCTTTACCTGTACCTCACTGTTGGACTGATGCTCCCTCTGCTTCTCCTGATTAACAAGGAGATGCCATTTTTATGTTGCTTTTTGAAAATTCTTTCATGAAAGTCTCCTGATTTTTCTCCATCACCAAGGTCCAGTTGTTTAAATGTGCTGCAGAGAAAATGAAATTTCAGAAAGAGACCAGTCATACGGTCCTGGTGAGTGTTCCCAGAAATTAATTAAGTATTGGGATGGTTTTGCAAAGCCATAGAATCATAGGATCACAGAACCACAGATTGGTTTGGGTTGGAAGAGGCTTTAAACATCATCTAGTTCTAACCCTCCTGCCATGAGCTGGGGCACACCAAGTGTGGATAACAGATTTGAGGAGCAGTTTAGGGAGGGGTGATCATGGTCTTTACTGGTCTGTGTGAGCTGTTGAGGTGGCATGAGAGGACCCATTCTCAGCTGCTCTGTACCTGCATGGCTGAGGATGAGGGCACTGCCATTGAGCTAAGGTCAGACACTGCAGAGCAAGTCCAGGCACTCAGCAGCAAGTTACACACAGTGCTGCACACAGGCCCTGCTTCTCCATCCCCCACCCTGCTATTTTTAATCAGAAACTGGTTTTTGCTTTATTTTACCTGGACATTCATCTCTGTTCTGATCAGGACAGTAAATAGGACACTATTACAATCAAATTCCACTCCAGTGCTGGTAAAAGCAAGAGAAACAATTCTCCCATTCCTGTTTTGTCCCTGTTTAATCCTAGTTAATTGCTTCTAGTTGCCTCAGGGCCTGGAGTAGTATCTTCCATCTCTTACCTAGTGTTGCTCCAAAGTTGGGCCAGAGTTGCTGGAACTGAGAGGCTGGATCAGTCTCATGTGTTTCCCTACAGGACAGGCAAAGTGCAACAATGAACTGCTGTGGTCACTGATGGGTCGCAGGCATTTGAGAGTCCTCGTCCTCATCCTTGCAGAAACTGCCCATCCAAGCCAAGTAGCTCAGGAAAAGAACATGTGAGCAATGAACCGAGTGCACTGATGGCCCAGGACACAGGGAGCACTGAGGAGCAGCACACAGGAAGCATCTCCATCACACTGCCTGTGCAGAGCATGTCGTATTGCCAGAAAGAGAAAGCCCTATTTCTTTCTTTAAAACAATTTTTTACAAATTAATTTCTTGTAGTTAAAAAGTGATCATTCCTCACCTCACTGAACAGCTACTGTATTTTCACACTCTGACTGGTTGGCACAGGAAAACTAAATGAAAACCTTGCAGACACAAGTTTGTCTGCAGGAAGATTTATTTGTGCTCCTGTCCACATGATTCATACTTGCTCCAGGGGAAAAGTTGTAGCTAAGAAGGGGCGCTAAGCTACCATGATTTTCCATGCCCTCATAAAAAAGAAAAAATCGCTTCTAACCTTTTATTTATTTTTTTCTGTCCCATTCAGTGGTGATGTGGAGTGTAACTAGAACAATAGTTAGTCTAATCCAGACAGTCATTTCACTGTAAATACCAGGGTGCAGATTTACAGTCCAGGTATTATTGTTTTGGTTCTGTTTCTTCACTTTTCAGGTTAAAACTGGTTAACACAGGCTTTCAGAAAACTAATAAAAAATTAAATGGCTCGGAACTGGGGCATGGTTTGCCAAGTATCAGCCTGGGGAGATGTTCTGTAACATTGAAGGAAGCTCCTATGTATGTAATCACAAAGGAAAAGCTGACAGACCTTTAACAATAACTTTGAAGTAATAAATTATTATTATTAACAGATCTTTCATTCCATGGATCTCAAAGCACTTTAGGAATATTCTTTTACAGGAAAATGTGCATGTGTAAGGAATACAGTTTAATCTTCTTTATGCAGTATTGTATAAACAGCCAGGTCTGGACACTCTCTCCTTAGCATGTGCTGTGTGAGGGGCTCAGATTTAGGGACATTGCAATGGCAGAAGGGCTGGGAAGAAGTGATCTAGCATGAAGACAAAGGACCAGATGAGACATGTATATGATGGCACATATGTTTCTCTAGAGAGGCACCTCAATACTGAACTTTTCACAGACCCTAACAATGTGTTCTAAAAATATCAGGGATTCAAAGTATTCAAGAGTATTTTTCCCCTCTTTTCACAACATGGCCCATGCATTCTTATCTCTTTTGTGGTATCAGGCTGCAATGCTGCTCTGTAACTTGTGAGAATACTATTTGCTTTGGAGGCATTCAACCCCATAAAACTGGGGTGGCAGAGCTCCTCATCCACTGACTTCCTGGCTACAGACACAGTGAGGATGTGGTGACAGCAGGAGTTTGAAAAAAGTCAGCTCATCCTTGCATGCAAAATGCTAGGCCTTTGTTTTCATCTTCTTCTCCAAGACTTAAAAAAATGCAATGTTTTTATTTACTGACTTAATCCCTGGCCAGCCTCCAGGGAATTGGGGCTGCAAAGTCACAGGGGCTGTCTGTGCTAAGGCTGTTTGGGTGAGTTTAAGGGACTGGGCTCTTGGAGCAGGACCTAGGCTAGTGCAGGTTGAGTGGCAGGAGCCTCTCTCCCACATGTCCTTCCCTTCCCTTCCCTTCCCTTCCCTTACCTACAGCTCTCACAGCTGCATGTGCTGCTCAAACAGCAGCTGGCAGCCAGCCCCTGGGAGGTCTCAGGTGTCTTCCCTTCTTCTCTTTGCTTACCCCTTCATTCAACAGGTGTATTTATTAGATGACATACACACTAAGCAGCATTTCACCATTTAGTCTAGGGAAGGTTTTATTAATTTCTGACTCACTTCTGTCTGGGTCAGCTGCTGTTTGTTTAATGTGAAATCTTGCTGGACAATGAAGTTAGTCTTAAAGGATCTGTTTGAAAAAATATGGTACATCTGCTAATCAGTTTAAGAACACTTTTGTGACACTAAAATAAGCCTTGCAGGGAATATGTAAGACTGACGGATCACCATGAGAAAAGGCATAACAAGGAGTACCCCCAACACAGCTACCTGGGTCTAGAGGTCCCAGCCATGGTGCATATCCCAGTGCTTCCCCTGGACAAGGCAGGAATGGCTGGGCATGTGCTGTTAAGTCTTCCACTTGCACATCTTAGCTCCCTGAGCTCCTCTGCTGTGACAAAATTGTCACCCTGCGGTGTGAACACACACAAACCAAGCCCAGTGCTAATTGGCTCCCATGGGCTGCTTGCCAAGGTGGCTGACAGACACTAGACTCATCACATGTACCTTAGTGAGCTGGTCACAGCCTCACTGTGCAATCCTGGCACTTGGTCTGCTGGAGGACTAAAAAGTCATCAAGACTTCCTTAATCTAAGAACATAAAACTGATGGCAGGGTCAGGAATCCATATCACACTCCTGAGAAGACCACTTTCTTTATACAGCACAGATTAGCTAAGAGATCAGGTCATGTCCAAATCATCAGCTCACCTCTGTGAAACCATTCAAAAGTGGGTTTGGACCAGATTTAAGTACAAACTAAACATCTGTCCGAACAGCAAAGTTCACCATCCCCAAAGTTGGTGTTCCCCTCCCCACAAATGAATCTTATTGTGGGGAAAATGTACAAGCAAATAATTAATTTTGGAGTCTGTGGGTGGCCCCCGAGGTGAACTGGAGCTCTGAGTTTTACATAAGCACACCCCCACACAAACTCCGTCTTTGCTTCAGATCAGCATCAGTGAGCCCACGCACATCTCTCCCGAGGCCTTTGTGCAAGACCTTTATCCTTCTACCAATGGGGAAGCCAAACCCCTGGGGTGAAAGACAAGTTGAAAGCTAAGATCTGAATGATTTAGCAGAAATTGGAGCTATTGCAAGATTTTCCAAGATGAGCCCACTGGGGGACTGGAGAGCTCATGATGATTTAATGGCTTAAAAGAGAATGGGGCTTAATCTAGACCATGTGCTGAGAGGAGCTGCTGAGCATGGAGGTAGAGTAAGGCAAACCCACCCTGACTACAGTGACTTCACTCTCCACATCTGGGTGGCTGAGAAATGGCATCTGTCTTCCTATGTTCCTTGTTCTTTAAATATTGAAGCACTGATCCAAGCTTTCTTTTTGTGGTCAGACCCTCCTACATGTGCTGAGTTTTGTACCCCAGGACTACCCAAGGAGTCCTCTCTGGGGCTGCAGCATTTGTGATACAAGGTGGGGGAAGGCAAAACCTGCACTAGCCCTGAGCCAGGCCAGGCATGCAGGGTCATCCAGCTCCTGTAGATGATGCTCAGGAAAAGCAACTTGATGCATTGCTGAAATTAATCCTGCCAGACAGGGCTGCAAGCAGGGCTTTGGCCCCTGCAGCTGCAGCAAAAGCAGCCTGTGTGGTGGGCTTGTTGAAGGCACACACCAGTTCCATGGCTCTGGAGGGAAAGGACAAATGTCTGGCTGTTAAGTGCAAAGGCTGTGAGAACCCAGGAAGCAGAAAAGAGGAGGAAGAAAGGGAAAAGCAGTCACAAGCAGAAAAGTAGGGACAGACCAGTAGAAGAGGACTTCTGAGGGATGTGGGCCCTGGGCTTCTGCTCCTCCCTGCTTTTGTTCCTATACCTCCCCAGGCTCCCCATCCCTGCTGCTGCTATGCCCGGCCACAGAAGAAGCAGAAAGAAACCACTGCATGGCTCTGACCCAGAAATACCTTTTAACTACCTGAGATGGAACAAGGCTCTTCTACTTTTTAAGTGTAAGCATTGTGAATTTTGTCAGTGATGCTTGGCCTGAAAGAGCTGCTTGCTCAGTCTTGCTGGGTTTCAAAGTCCTCTTCTGAACCAGAGCAAGTGCAAGATATTAGACAGAAAACAGATCCCAGCAAGGTCCCAAGCCTAGCCCAGAGGGGTTGTTTGCGGGGTAAAACACAGCCTGAGAGAGTCACAATTCCTTTGTTCATACAGCTGAGAAATAAGACATTTATCCAAGTTAGTCTGCTCAGTTCTCAGCCCTGGCTATCACTAACCTCAGTACTGCTGAGGCATGGATTTTGATGGTGGTTTACTGTGCAAGCTGAAGATCTCACAGCTCATAAACCATCTTCAGCATCCTCCTTAGGACATGACATTCTCTTCTAGATAACAGCATGCTCTGGTTTGGTTTATGTTTTGCAAGCCTCTGTAACAAGAAGCAGATCCATCTCACTGGCCTCAGGGCCAGTCAACAGCTTGTGAAGGGGACTGAGGCAAAGTACTCATCTTCTCTGTAAGAGGACCAAAGGCAGCTACACCTCTGACTGCAGGGCAGGGTGGGCTCATCCCCAAGCCTGCTTGCATGGCACAGCCTGGTCCCTTTCCATCCACAACGAGTGCTGCAGCTGGACCAGGATCACTGTTTACAAATGGTGCCTGCCACAACACACAGCCATATGTGGAAAATACTGAAATGTTGCCCTGGGGGCCAGGGTAAGCCCTGTGGTGAGGATGTTACTTGCCCTGCAGCATCCTCAGGGGGCCAGAGCATTATGAAGGGCAGGAGGGACAAAACCATGAAGGATAAGATTTGCAAGAGTCCCAGTTTGGAGAGTCAGCACCATAAGGTGCCAAAAAAGCCACAGAGCCCCTCTCATTGCTTTGACGTGTGCCCGGGGCTGCCATATCAGAGAGACTCCTGAGGACAGAGACCATGAGAATGGTGTCTTTTGCTGCCTGGACACATTTAACTTCTGACCTCTATCAGCTGTCAGATTAGAAGGGGTTTAGTCACATCAGTCTGAGAAGGAATTAAAGCCAAGCTCCAGGGGTGAAAGGGCAGAGCCTTAAAGGGATCACCTTAATTGACAGGGCCTCTTAATCCCCGTTCTTGTACATTAATCCAAAAATCTCCAGTTCTTCTTCTTAACCTGTTTTCATAAAGTAAAGAGAATTATACTTAATATAACAAAGCTGGGTGTAGGAGTAAAGCGTGACCTTAGCCCTCCTGCAGGAGGGGTTTGGGACTGTTGTGAATGCTGCTCTTTATCGTGGTCACTCCCCAGCCCTTCCCCAGCAGTCTGAGAGCTGGAAATGATCAGGCAGCTCCTCCTTGTCCAAGCCGTGGCAGTGACGCTGTGCAGGACAGGGCTGTTGTTTGATGTTCCATTTGCAGTTTACATTTATAATGGCAGCGCCCTGATAACCTGGGTACTTGAAACAGGCCCAAGCAGAGAGGAGCTTGGAGCACACCACATCCATCACCTGACAAGCGTGGCTGGTGGGGCTGTGCTGCTCAGAACGTCCCTCTCCACTGCAGAAGCATGCAGGACCTGGAGGCCCCCCCCCACCTTCAGGGGGACATGAAGGGGTGAACACAGCTACAGCTGTCCTTTTGATTTGGAGAAGTGCTGGGATTGTTTTCTTAATGTGTGATGCACAGATGATTTCAGGCTCTTTGACTATCACCCCAGGAACTTCTCAGGCCATCAGATAAAAAACATTGTCTTTTCAAAATCTGAATACTCACAAGGAATTATGGGCAGCAGCCATTCACATAAAATAATTTTTGGAAGCAAAGTTGATGTGCAAAATGACTCTTTTTGCAATGTTTTTTGTACAGTGAACTCCTTTGAAGGCTGATCTTCATCTCAGAAGGTGGAACCAAGTCCTCAAACAATAAATGCATTCTGTGGGCAGTAGGAAATGTAACTGGTAGCATGGCAAAGTTAATTTTCAGCTGTTAAACAAAGACATTAACAGCTAAACTAAGCTGTTAAACTATCAAGGACATGGGTTGTGCCTTTATGTGCCTTGGTAGTGCAGCTGTGCACTGTCACCAGGGGGTCTCAGTTCTACTGAGAGATAAACAGGCAGAAAATAAGAGATCATGGGGAGGAGGCAGAAATCCCATGCTTGGTTTACATGAGTGTCACAACTCTGACACTGAGAGAATTTAGGTGCTGGGGACAGTTCCAGTGGTGCCAACCTTTGGGACCACACTCGCTCTGGGTGGTTTCAGTGGTCATCACTTCTCACTGCCATGGAAAGCCAGCCTAATGGGAAAAAAATATTCCTGACGCTGCCTCCTGCCATCCATGTGCATTGTGCTTTGTAGCTACCCTTTCTGGCAGTGGGAAACTTACCCTGCAAACCAAGCTCCTTTCAAAATACATGTAAGGCATCTAGTTTTTGCTGGCATGGTGGTGAAAGCCACAGAAAATTGTGGAAAGAATGAAGTTTCCAGAGGCAAATTTATTTTTTCTTAGGCTCCTGAAACATCTTAGTTGAACCCTAAGCAGGCTGAGAATGAGTTCTATCAAAGGGAAGCAGTCTAAGAAACAGTTGTGGATAAAAGAAATATGAAAGCAATTCAAAAATAAGGAGGAAAAAAAGCCCGTGAGTGGGTTGAAGGAAAACAAACACAGATCCCAAGAGGAGGAGGAGAAAAGAAAAACTCCAGTGAAACAAAAAAGTAGCTGATGAAATCCCGGTCTTACAGAGGGCAATAATATTTTGCTGCTAACTTCACTGGGCCAGGATTTTATCCACATTTTCTAATCATGGTGATGGGCTTTTCATTCCAAAGTTTTCTTCCATCTCGTGATTCATCACATCTCCTGTCTGGACATGCAGTAGCACAGAACTCCCATTCAGTTTGGAAAATACTCTTTTAATGGAACTAATAATTCTTGGAAAAAGACCTAGTTTCAAATGACAGGAGAAGGAGAGGAAAGGTTCATGACCTCAATCAAATTTTTGAACTTCATGAGCACACAAAAATAATTTGAAAAGTTCAGAAAACCTCAATTTTCAGCAGATTTGCCCATCCTAAACTTTGCCAAGTTTAGGCTTGTCAGGCCAGAAGCCCAGATTCCTCCTCAGAATTCCTCCAGCCCTGTGAACACTGATGCATTTTATGAAAAGCCTGGCCAAAATCAGAGCCCTGGAAGAGGAGCTATTTGGGCAGCTGAAGCAAGAGAAGGGAGAGCCAGTGCCTTTGAAGTTATCAGCCAAGGGAGGCGTTGGATAAGCCCAGGCCGTTTGTAATCAGATGTCATGAGAGGACTGTCAAAGAAATCTCCCCACACTTGCCTTGTCACTGATGGTATCTCAGTGCAGATAAAATAAGAGCAGCAGTAAAAGGGAAGTCTGAGCCATTATCTGCCCACACCTGGGCTGCGAACGTGCCGCGCAGAGACAGCGCCCGGCGTGTCCGAGGGCACGGCGGGGGGAGGATGCTGCTCTGCTGAGCTGCAGGGGACATTGTCCTGCAGCCCAGGGAGCACTGCCCGCGCCATTGCCCCCTGACCACGCACTGGGGCTGCATCTATTGTGAAGAATTTGTGTTCACAGCCTTAACTTTCATCTCCCTGTGAAAGCTGGGCTGAAAAGGTGTTTTCTTCCCAGATTATTGGGAAAATTTCATTACGCCTTTTTTAGGAGAATTTGCAGGCTTTCACAAGGCTGCTCACTACTGCTCTCCCTGGCTTCCAGTGTTCTTTCATGGGAAGTAGCTTCACAAGCCACTGAACCAACCAAAGTCTCAGTTTTGGTGTCATTTCCTTGTGCATTTCCTGGAGTTGAATAGGTTGAGGTTATGTAGCAGTTTTTATTTTGTGGAGGTATTTCTAGGCTCTCTGTACCCCATGCATTTAAATCAGCTTGCAGGAATGTGATGCCTTGAAGTGTCTTCTACTGCCAAAACCTAATAGGAACTGGCCATCAGGCTTGAAGGGACAGAAGGATCAGTGAACACACAAACAAACAGTGCTGTCGTACTTACTCTGTTTTCCTTGGAAAGCACAGCTAGAAAGTGCAGTAACCTATTCAGAGATCTGGGGTAATATCATATATTACATCAGCAACCCTCTTGGCCCTAGTCTGTGAGGCATGAGTTGTGCATGGGCACTGTACGAGCCCAAGAACCCTGCAGCAACCTCAGATGTGCCCAGAGTCACTGCAACAGATGCATGCTTTGAAATGACCCTTGGAAATTTTGGCTATATCTCCATGGCTATTTTGAGACAATGGCATGAGGTGCCCAGTGAGTCTCCCACCAAGGAGCCTCTGTATTATGACCTGGTAAATTCTCATCCTTGAATGTTTTGCTGTGTTTTTTGGTTTTTTTCTCTCAGCAGTGGGGAGGCCCTAATGCTGCTGTCTTGGAAGTCCTCTGCAGAGAGGGTCTGCTTGAAGTTGGGATTTAAGATTGAGTTAGTGCTGTCAACTACAACTTTTAGGGATTTTTTCTGTTTGGTCTTTAAGCTTAGTGATGTTTTGTGCTGATGTCCTACCTACACAGAAACTCTGTGAGTAGATCCCTCTATGGGAACTTTGCTGAGTTTTTATTACATCCTAAACTTCTTTGCTCCAAGAAATCCAGCATCATCCAAATTCTATCCACCATGCACAGACCAAGGGGGTCCATAGGATTGCAGTGTGAAAAGAGATCTTGACCCCTTCACTATATTTAACATAAATCAAATGTCATGTCAGAGTGGGGCTGAAACTCCATGTGTATTAATCATCTTCCCATACTTATTAAGCTACAGTAACTATCTCCCTGCCCTTCCCCCTCTTTCTAATAGCAGTATAAATAGTCCAAAGGTCTCCTGTCAACACAGCTCCCAGACTTCTAGCTCTTTGAGGGGCAAATGTACTTTGTTTTATTACTTGTATGGCATTCCTCAAAGAAGGGGACTTTGACCTTCTTAAATTCTTCCTGGAGATTAAATACCAAAACCAGCAGTCCACAAGGGAATTAATAGACAGCTTCAATACACACAGCAGGACCTTTGGAGGGGGTCAAGTTATTAACACACTGGGAAATGTAGATTGTATCTTCCAGTGCAGGATGTATCTTGCATTCTAAATCAGATAATGACAATGGGACACAGAGAGCTGCATTTCTGAGATGAGTTCTGCAGCTCTCAGCAGATCTTCCAATTCTGGGTATTTTACCAAGGACACAAATTTGCTGACTTTAGAAATCCTCACATAAAAAGGAACCCATAACAAACTTCTTTTTTTGGAAAAATTATGCCTTCTGTATTAACAGTGGGCCCATGTGGCTTTATTTTGCATTAGACAAGGAATCTTACCTGGGGGCTTAATACTTATTCAACCTCCTACTGCCTCAAAACAGACAACCCTACAAAAATATTTGGTTAATATTTACATATTTAAGGAAATTAATGTCAGGCTTTGAAAACCCTTTAAAGGTGTTTTTTGGTGCAGTTTTAAAAAATCAAATCTTGCAGAAGCAAAATTTAAGCCTGATGAGAGCTAAGTGATAATGGAAAACTCATTTCAGCTTTCTTGCCATGCATATTTGCACTGGAAACATGATTTAAAATATTCATTTAAGGTAGATGAGCCAAGAAACAAAGATAAGTGATAGAATCAATAAAAGGTTTTAGATTAAGTCATCATTTCTGTAAAACTTTGGTACTTGAAAATGTGACAGTTCAACAGCCCTCCCTTGTTTTTGAACTGCTGTGCACCAGTCTGAGATTTTACCTTTGAAATTATCAAGAAAGGGATAGCATCTTACAAAATCACTTTGTTTTTTTCTTACCTCCTTTTGCTTTATGTATTTGGCCACTGCTGAACAACACAATCTTTCGAAACGAATACCGTACAGTAAGTGAAAATCATGAAAAGAATGAATAAGCTGAAATATATTGCTTATTATGAAATATTCCTTTGGCATGAATTTCAATAAACAAACCAACATCCATTCCAAAACAGCAGTAAACAAATCTTTACTACTCCCTGGTTGCCAAAAATCTCACACTACTCAAGTTGACATGGAAAAAAGCATTAATTTTAGTGAGGGGTGAATTTCAGGAAGGCTGGGTTTGGTCTGGATAAGCATATCTGACATATGCAAGCCTTCTGGGAGCCTATAAAAACAAGCTTTCCTGGGATATTTCCTGCACTTCTGGTTAGGTTGGAAATGTCATGACAGCTGGCTTTGCCACAGCCCCTGGGCACTCCAGGTTGTGTTTCTGGCCAGAAATCAGTGAAACAAAGACGCTTGGAAAGAGAAGAAACCACAGAACAATACTTAGAGCTTCTAATAGAATTCCAGCCAATGTGCTCAGTGTGCTCTTACATGCACTTGGACATGACAGCTGTGTGGAAGGTCAGCTCTTCTCCCTCTGCACAGAAAAAAAAGAAGGAATTAATGCTTGAAAAATGTTTTCTATCTCTTTTCTAGCTGCATGCAGGATGTAGAGATCTGCAGGCCAACCCTTACTACTCTAGCCTCTGGGGACATCAAAGTGCAAAGGCAAATGCTGTCACAAATCCCTTGTACATGCCCCCATTGCTGCATGACTTAACATCTCTTCCACCTTCTGCTCTCTCCCCAAAAATTTGATCTATAAAATCCCAATAACAATTTAAAAAAGGAAATCCTGCCATATGGAAGCCAAATTTTAAATGCAAGTGGTGTTAGATGTTTAAATCCTAAACTTAGTGGACCTTCTAGGAAAGGCAAAATAGACTTTGGCTTTGTCCTGGTGATAATATTAGGGCATGTTGTCATTTGTGCACCAGTCTCATCTCATGCAAACAATAAAGTGCACTGAAACTGTGAAACCCCTTGCCAAAAGGACTTTTGGGTGCTAAAATTGCATGGGCTCCAAAAGGCAAATTAAGAGAACAAAAATGTAGCCATGGCAGCAAAAAAATTGTATCATGGTCAGAAACACCTTCACTATGGACTGCTGGATGTCAGGGGAGCGTTCAGAGGCCCTGTCCATCCATTCTTGCTGGTTCTGTGCTCACCTTGTTCCCTGGGCATTCTGTGAGTGCCAGGTTCTTCAGGAGAGCAGGGAAGAGACCTGAACCAGTGCAGAAGAAATGCCCCTTCTCTGCCCTTTCCTCATGAGCATCAGATTTGCTCTTCTTGTTACGTTTTATTGATCTTAAGAGAATAATCCGTGCTGTTAGACACAAATCTATCTCCAATAAAACTTCCAGATATGCTCCAGATAGCTTATGGCTCCTGAATGATCATCTCCAGCTCGAGTCGTGCTCTTTCCAAAACATATTCCAAGTAAGGTCCCCAAGCTGAAGCCTCCCTGGGCTGTAAGCCTCACAGGGCAGTGTGCCAGCCATGGATCATCAGCTGAGCTGTCACAAACATCTCCTGGAAATACTTTCTTGGTAGTCTTGAAGAAGACTCGCCATCCCTTCAAGCGACTGGAAATGGAGCCAGATTGGCTGCCTTCTGCTGTTTTCACAGACAATCCAGAGGGAAAAAAAAGATTATTTTTCCAAGGCACACATTCATAGAAATACAGCTTCCCTTGAATATACAGGGATGATGAAATGCAGTGGAGGAAGGGCACTTTTGTATTTCTTAATGGCTCCTCAAGCCAGCAGTTGGGCACTGCCCTTCCCATTGGGAGTCTTCTCTGTCATTTTATCCCCCTTTGGATTCCTTTGGCTGAAGGACTGAGGAATTTATGCTGTGCCTGCTTTGCAAAGTTATGCTTTGAGCAGGACTTTCGGTGTTGAGCTTCCTCACAACTTTTGTGTCAGGAGCACTTGGGTCTGCTTGTCCCCTTGCAAGTGACAGGAGGGGTTAACCTGCCACGAATCTCAGACGGGACAAGGCACACCTTTCTCTGTGACTTGTAGCTGTACCTGTAAAACACAATGAAGTGTTAAAATACATGCCTGGCCTTGATCCTGGGGCCAAATGTACCTCTGGTGTAACCTCAGTGTCTTTCCTAATGAAAGAAACTTTCATTTCCTCCAGGAGGCTGCTGCAGGATTTGCGCATAGAGTGGGCAGTGCTTTTGGCTTCCAGCCTAATTCCTTAATATCCCCTGCTCCCGCATACATATCCTGGGAAAGAAAGGTGTTACCAATCTGGGAGCTCAGGGGCAGGAGGGAGGCAGCAAAGCAAGTCTGTCTGCACAAGGCTCAAATGCCGTTGTCCTTCTCATAAAGAGCCAGTTTAGGTTTATGAACACAAAGGCCTTTGATGCTGTTTCTCGGCAAATGGTGCCTTAAAGATGATAGATGTTTTCATGGGCTGAGCCCGGGGCTGGGGCTTGGCAGCAAATGCCGAGCAAGCCATGCTCCTGGCAGACATTTTCTTAGTGTGTATAAGGTCTCCCGAGCACAGCCATGAGAGCACTCCAACCTCTTCCAGCCAGCTGGAAAGGTGCAGATAGCTGCCTCCCTCACAGGGTCTTGCAGAGCTGTGCTGAGGTTTGCATGGTTCTTTAAGGATAACTTATTTACCAGCTAACATTTGCTAACTTGTTCCATGCCTGCGGGTAGAATTACGTGTGGGCAGCGCAGGCAGCTCCAGCCTGATGTCAAACCTGTGCCAGGAGGAGCTGCCTTTGCCTCGGCCCCTTGGCTCTGCTGCTCCGAGGCTCACCTCTGGCCAGCTCCTTGGCTCAGGGTTTCCGTGGGACTCGGCTGTGACTTGATTCCCTCAAGGAGTTCGGACACAGCTTCTTCCTGTCAGCCCGTGCCAGCCGCGAACACGTGGCTGTGTGTGAAACCTGCTCGGGGGCTGCCGTGCCAGCTCCCTTCGGGGGCACAAGTCCTTTCTCAGGGCTCTGCACTCCCCCAGGCACACTCTGGAGTTTCCTGTCCTTCTCCTGCAGCTCACCTCCTTCTGGCATGGTGGGGCTCTCTGCCACACACCCCACCTCCACCATCCCTGACCGATGTCCAGGGATTTGTGTCCTCTCTTGTCCCCTTTTGGCCCCTGGGAGCCACTGTCTGAGGAAGATAACAGCCCTGGAGGTGTGCTTGGTACAGCCAGTGTGGGTGCCAATCCCATGAGGGAGACCAACGTTTTCTAACAAGGGGAAGGCACAAATCCCTGGCCTTATGGAGCTTTAATCCTCTTCCCGAGGTGAGGGTTGATGCTGCTTCATCTCCAGTGCTCCCGCCCTGCGCAGTGACTGGGCCGTGTCCCCTGGGAGGGAAGGGGGGAGCGTGTGAGTGTGAGAGTGTGTGTGGCTCGGTGTGTGCTTCAAACCGTGTAACAGGAGATGCATTCAAAGTGCCTCCTCAGGACATTGTCGCTGCAGACGGACACTTTGTTCATCCGTGCCGTGGAGCCATCAGGCCCTCCGTGTCCCGCTCAGCATCCCAACCCGAAGCGAGTCCCGTTTCAGTGGCTCTCCCTCTCCCCACCCAGCACATAATGTTTCTATTGTGCCGATGCTGTTTTTCTGGGGAAGCGGCAGGGATTTAAGTATCATAAAGGCAGAAGCCGGGCTTTGATATACTGTCACCAAAAGCTGAATACTGTAATTTTCAGCAATTTTCNACAAGCCGCTCCGCTGCTTCTCCCGCATGGTCCTCACTTGGCAAATTAATGTGCTGCTGCTGATGAGAGACAGTGGGTTACTGTGAGCGCCGGCTCTCTCGTCTCCTCTCGCTATTACACCCTGGCAACATCAAAGGTCCAGTCATCCTGTTCCCATCTTCCCGTGGGTCCACAGGGCCTGACTCAATCCCTCGGTTCAAAAGTGCAGGCTGGCTGGGACAGGGACAGGGACAGCCCCCGCCCCACGGCTGCTATTGATGTGCCCAGCACACCACATCTTCTTCCCCTTCTCCTCCTGGCATTAATTGCTGAATTGAGAGGGTAATCCACCTTCTCTTGCTTCACTCCTTTTAATTTCCATCGGAGGCAAATTTTTGTAGAAAGAGTCTTTTTCCTTCTTTTTTTCTCCCCCAGATAACTATTTTTCATGATCTGCTCTCTTGGGATCTGGCAGTTCCCCTGGTGGTAACTATGCTGTTTGTTTTAGCCAGTAACAAGACACTATTCTGAAAAGTAATTCTGATTACTCTGTGCATTTAGACTTGAACTCATATATGCTCTTTCTGTGGCAGAGAGAGATCTCTGTGATTTCTCCCTTCATAACAACAAATCTTGTATATGGGTAAAGGAAAGGTAAAGGGGGAAAGTGCTGAAGATATGCCTGTTATTTGCCTATCTCCTGTTCTCAAAATTGTGTTGTACTGGTGAGAATGTTTCTCTATTTTAACTATTTCTAGGCTTTTGTAGTGCTGTGAATAGTGCGTGGTGAGATGAGGAAAGCAGCTGTCATAGCTGTGGTGGTACCCCCCCAGCTGCAGAGCTCTCGCACAGGACAAGGCTTGGTGCCCTGGGACACACACCTCCATATCCCCTCCCAGACTTTGGCTCCTGTGTAAGCAAAGTGCCCAGAACCCCTGGGCATGCAAGGCTGCAAGGGAAAGGCAGCTCCTTCCAAAATCAGAGGGCCTTGTGTCTGCAAGTCACTCCATAAACAGCACTCATACACCATCCATAGGCCCCCTGCCCAAACAGGAGTCAGGGAGAAGCACAGAGGGTCTGTATATTTCCCCATGTCACCCGTGCCTGAACCCTTTGTGACAAGGAGCAGTAAATATTTCTCTTCTGCTCAACTGCAGAGGACCCAGGAGGCTGTAGGATGTGGTGGCAGTGCTTGCTGTCCACACAGGGGCTGGCCACCCTTCAGGACCCACGTCACACACCAGGGCAGCTTCCCTGAGAAAAAGCAGAAGTCCATCCCTGCAGCTGTGAAGACCCCTGCTACCATGGAGGCAGCATCCCAACCTATTCCCACCAAAGGGATTATATTGCAGCAAATCTGTTCCTGTTCCCTCGGTGCTGTGTTTTATTGTGCTTAGGCAGTGGTCTGTTTTTCTCTCTCCAACTGCTGGAACAACTTGAGAGTGCTGGCCTCAGTCCCAAGGACTACAGTAGCTCTTCCTTCCGGGAGAAAGTGGGACAGTCTAAGGATACAGAGTAGCTTAGAGCAGGGGAGGATTGTGTTTCACCCTGTGGGATATTAACTGGTTTAGGGATTTTATTCACCTGAGCTGCCCCAGCAGCTCCCTCGAAAGACCCAGACATCCACATCTTCTGCCTCACATAAAGCCTCAAGAGAACACAGATAAAATACAAGAAGGAATACAAATGTTCCAGCAGCCAGGGCAGTTTGCTTTGTGGAGCTGGGCTCGTCCTTGCACTATTACTCAGAATACAGACAGCCTTGGTTCCATCTTTCACTGCAATGGAGTTTAAGCAAGCACACACGAGCTGAGGCTATAAGGTGTCTAAGTGTGCTCAGATTTCTTCCTAGTTGTCCAGGGTTTGCAGAATGTACAGTATTATAGCTTTATCAGGGAAGAACTTCAGTGCCACAGTCTGTGTGATTCCAAACAAGAACATTCCATTAACTACCTGTCTGAGTATATTTTCATCTAAGGCAGGCCCTATAAAGTTTAGCAATCTCTTCTGGGGTTTTGGAGCAAGTTACTGGAGGATCTGCTAAAATGTAAAAGTTTGCCAAGATTACAATTGAATTAAAACAGCTCTGAAGTTCCCAACCATGCTCCTCCCATTACCTCAACAGGGTTTAAGTACATTAAAGAAACAAGGAGAATGACAAGCCCATACAGCATAGCAGTTTCAGAGTTGCTGGTATTAAGGCACTGAATTTCATCCTAAATGTTTCAATTTGAGTCAGTAGTTGAGACCAAGTCGTTAGATCTCAGTGACTAAAAATCTTGCTTCAGGCATTCCTGTTGAGCTTTTCTTCCACTTAATGACATCATTGCATGTAATGAGATGTTAGCAGCTCATTCACTGGTTTACATCCTCCATCTGTCGTAGAGGAGAAAATTGCAATTTCTTGACTTATGCACTTATTAGCATAAATGTAAGTTAGTCATGGCAAATTTTGAGAAGTCCAGCTTCAGAAGTTATGGTAAGAATGATGAAGACTCAAAGGTATGTTTGGAGGGAACTACCTACTTTTGGAGAACTTGGCCTCAGATTAAATTAATTTCATGCCAGATGTACGCCTCTCACAACCCTGCCTGGTTGTTTTGAAGGAGGTCGCATGCTGAACAGGGAACTGACTAAGCCAGTCAGAGCACCATGAGGTTCAAATCCTTACTAAAACCCTCTTCTCTATAACTTACAGGAAAAAACCCACAGCAGAATCAAAGAGGTCATTTGGGGGACAAAAACTAAGCAGTACCCAGGAGCAGCTCTTTGCCTGGGGGTAAGGACATTCACTCTTGAATTTGCAAGTATTCTTCTTGCAAATTTGTGCTACTGACAGTATTTTTCCTGCTAGAGTGACCCTAGAGTTCAGTGTAGGATTTAGCCACCCACATGCAGGCATTTAAATGTAGATGTCTGAACACTAGATATCTAAACTCTCTATTACAGGCAATGGAGAGTCAGCCAACGTGTCCAGCAGAGTGCCATCAGAGATGCTCCAGGGTACTGAGGTATCTGCACTGTCTGGGTGGTACCGTGCAGGACCTATGGAGACCACACAAACAGATCTGCAGCTGGACACCACACCGGGAAACCACATCAGGAAATTTCCTGGTCTCCACTGTCTCTTGGTGCCTGTGTTTATGCACTAAATTGATTACAAGGAGTTCCGTGCATCCTACAGCTGATAGACAAGAGGTACTTACTTAAGGTGAGCTGAACCCCACTCTGAATGTTTAACTCCATCTAAAAGTAGATTGTAATTAACATGAAAAAGTGTAAGACTGACACTAATGACCCCACTGACATTAATGACCCCACTATTTGCCTCCTACTCCCTGAGCTACCTCTGCTTGAGAGGCAGGCACTGTTCCCCTTTACAGCATCCTAGATCTTATGGCCAAAAAGGTGGTTCTGTGAGCACTTTGAATTTGGGAGGGATAACATAAACCATTTCATTTCAGTCTTCTCAAGAAAAAGACTTTTCAGCACGTTGAACCTGTAGTGGGATGTGTGCCTTGAGCCTGCTTAATGCTGAGGTGGATGAAGCCACTTCCTGAAGATCTTTTCCAATGCTCTTGTAGCCCCTCCAAGGGGGAGCTTTCTAGGAGCTGTTTGGTCATGGCTCACATGCTGATGTGCACCCTGGTGAGGAGTCTGGCCCTCAGATGAGAGCTGAGGACATGAGGAACCTGAACGGTAGGTCCAGACAGCAACAGCAACACTGCAAGGGGACAAACCAAACGCAGGCTCTTGTTTTGACAATATTGAAATTATTTGCATTGGCAACGTCATAAAAATGTACCTTACACAGATATTTACCAGAACTTTTTAATTTCTTGAGAAACTTTGGCTATTCAAGCTTTGTGCTCCAAAGGAAAGCACACAGTCAATGATTGTTTCTCAGGGTCAGAGTCTGAGCTACTGCTTCCTGCTGAGCAGCAGCCCGAGTAGTACCTACAAGCAAGGGAACAAGGGAATGCTTTTGCTCTCATGTTTTTTTCTCTCTTATGTTACACCACTCCTTGTCAGCCCTGCATTGGTGAGTACAAAGTACCTCCTGGCCATGACATCACGCCACAGAAAACAGACTAATGAGGCAAAGGAAGCGAGGTTCACTTTTCTGCAGGCAGGCTGGCTCCAATCACCTGGTTGTAGTTAAAACGGATCACACTGAGCTGTTCTGCTTTGTAAGAGCTGAATTTCATTCTCTGTTACTGGATGTTTATCTGATATCTTGTAAAAACTGTTGTCCATTTCTCCTGCCTTTAGATCTTTTGCTTTTATGAATTGCTAAATCTCCAACTCTGACCCTTCAGCAAAACCTGTTCACTTCATCAAATGAATCCTGTGACTTTGATTATGTAGGAGCTTTCATTAAAAGGGTCCAAAGTAAAGCAGACAAGGAAATGTCTTAGTGATTTGCAGCAATGCATTGAGAAACAAAAGGAAATGGATGGCAGAGATAAGGAAAATAAAATAGCCACAATTTTTTAATACGGGGAATGGAATTTCCCCTGAGGGCCTGTGTTATACTGCTCTTTAGTAAAACACAAGCAAAACTCATAGTAGTGGAACTTAAATACAACATATTGCCAACTTGGAGCAGCACAATGAAATTTCTAATAGCCAGAAAATGCTGACATGAAGGCATTATATTTTAAGCTCTATATAATAGTGCTTCCAACAAACAATTGGCTATTATGAATTCAACCACAAAACTGAAAGTGCCATGTCCATTGCTGCTAGGACATGTGCTGCAACAGCATCACATTTTGCCCTTTGCTTTGTTATTTTAATTGTGGACTTCTATTATGGCATAAACATTCTGATTTTTTCTTCTTTGTCCACATTATATTTTGCTGTTTTAAAGAAAAAAATTGTCTGTGAATTATGTGAATGAGGCTAGTTTTGTTTTCCATGGGACCATTACTTAACTAGTACCAGTGTGCACTGCAAGGTCAGTACGTTTACAAAGGGATCTGGTTAGCACGTGGTACCAGCATAGACTGTTCAGATGAGAGCAAAAAATCATCCAGGTTTTCTGACAAGCTCACCCATAAATCCTGTTTACTGTTGTCCGCATGGATTTTCTTGTAGCCTAACATTAAGCGATTCAGAGAATTAGGTTGATGCTTGGGATTTTGAATATTTTTTGTGCTTGGGATTTTGAATATTTTTTATCTCCTTGTTTGTGGTTTGGACATTCTTGTAGAAGCGTGTTTGATTGTTATTCCATTTACAAACTCCTTCATGAAAATGATCCAAACAGCCATCACAGAGCTGCTGTCTTATGTGAAATCCAGTAAAACTATACAGCAATGCTGCTTATGAGTTGAATTTGTCTTAAAGGTTAGAGCAGATCCCAGGACACAGGAGATCTCATGTGGTTATTTTTTTAATTCCTTCAACCAAGCACAGTACAACTCTCCTGCCCCCTCCCCCGCAAATACTGTGTTACTGCTAATTTTTCAACATCATCTATTTTCTTGTAGCATTGCCAAAAGAACTGATTATACTTTTAACAATTATAAACGTCTATTTTACCACTCTCCCATTTGAAATATACTGAGGGGATTTTGTTCAAAGTTTCCACGAGGATTACTCCTCTAGCTGAGACCAGCATGGATGACATCAGCCCAGAAGAGTTTAAAAAAGAGCAGCATGTGGAAAGAAGGAGTTCAGGATAAAAAGTGTCCCATGGCCTTGAGGGAGAAACGACTTTGGCACAAATCTGAAGTAATTTTCCTGATATGGTTTGCAGCAACCCCAGTTGCACTAGCCTAGGGGGGTCTCAGCTGAAGGAAGCCAGGACATGGTCCAGCCAAGTGGGAATCAGCCCCTGGGGCAGGGGAGAGGGATGGGCTGCAAGACAGGGGTGATGACCCTTGCAGGAACCACAGCCCCTGCCCCACTGCTGCTGCAGGAGCGTCATGAGCAAACACACTGAGTGTCCTGGGAAACTGTGAAAGGATCTGTAGACATCAGGCCAAGAAGAGTCCATTAGATCATCTTTTCCTCACTGAAGCCCAAATGTGGCTTTCAAATACCTTTTAAGAGCCCCATGGTGGCACACCCCTTACTATTAGAAAGTCTGTGTTTTCAGCAAGGCACTGCTACCCAGGAAAAGAAGGCCAAGTTCAATGGCTCTTGCAATAAACCCACACTCACCCACTATCTAATGACCTTGGAAAACCAATTGCAATGTCTGGGATCTAAAACATGAAGGATTCCCACTGCCATGCAAGTTAGATAAAAAAACTGAACCATGGGGCCCTTGAGACTTCCCTCACTCCAGCTATTAGGCATCCAGGATGGCCTTCTCCTCTGTCTCCCACCCCTGCCTTCCTCTTAGGAGTCCATGGAGCCCTGTCAGCATCAGCAGAACTGACCATGACCCCCTTTCCCTGTGGAGAGTGCATCCAGGGATCGTGGAGAGTGCATCCAGAGATCATGGAGAGCAGTAAGAGGCACAGTGACAAGCCTGTGCCCGTGGAATGGCACTCAGCACTACCTCATGGAGACAGGACATGCAGCAGGTACTGGGCATGGGACAATAAGCTGTAGACCAGAGCTGGTGATGGCAAGCTGTCTCACCCAGAATGGCATGGAGAATGTTGCAAACCAGTCTGGGGCACAGTAAAATCTGATCCTGGTCCAGCCTCGGGGGCAGCAAGTTGCTATTGATGACCCCTGACTGCAGGGTTTCACCCACGTCCACTTTGGCAGAGCCCCAGGAGTTGGCTTCCACCATTGCACACCCAGAAAAGCATCTGGACACTGTTGAAAGATGTCAGGAGATGGAGAAGCCACCATTTCTTCTTGTTTATTGTGGTTGTTAATCTCCTGTCACTGACTAGTAGTTCATAACTAATTTCTCAGTTGAATTTGCCTGGAGTTAAGCCTCAGATTTTGGTTCTTGTTATGCTTTTCTCCCCTGCAATAAAGAGCTCTGCTGTGCCTAGAATTTCTGCACATTATGGTATTTAAGCTTTGTAATCACATCATTTCTTGATCTTTTTGATCAGGCCACCAGGCTGAACTCCCAGACCCAGAGAGATATCTCAGAGATAGGCAGTGCTGAACAGAAATGCTAATTTTGTGCTAGACTGGCTCCACACATAACTGAGTGCATGGGACCAGGTTACCCTGTTTAACATTAATGATACAGGAGCACAGGTCATGAATATGGGTGATGGTTTGGAGATCAAGCTCTTTGAAAGGATTAAACAGATTCCCCAGTCTCTGTAACAATTTTTTTTTCAATGAAGATGGTCAAACTGTAAAACTTTGTGCTTTTTCAGTATTTCCCCTCCTTGTCAATTACACAGGCGTTTCTTTCCTCAGCATCTTCTGCTTTATTCACCCTTCTTCATCCTTATGAAAACACAACAATATTTACTGTCTTATCCTTGTTTAGATAAATTACAATGAAGCTGTCAGTCTCCCCCTCCGGATCTGTGCATAAACAATTGTGTTTCTTTATGTAAGCTGCAGGATCAGTAGCTGTAACAGCAGGACTCGAGCGGGCAGGGAGCACAGCCTGGAGAGGAGCTGCTCCACAGCTGATGGCAAGTACCTGACCCTGGCCTGCACATGCAGGGGAGCAGTGATGGTGGGTGTGTGTCTGGGTGTGTAAAAGAGGAATGCAGGGAGCCCAGGAGCAGATGCAGAGAAGGGACAGGCTGGCAGCAGGCATGCCAGACCACACAGAGTGACTTAGACACAAAGAACAATTTGGGAGGGCACCATAATAAATTTCGTTTTGAATTGGGAGCAAATAATAATAATTGTCCCTGGTAGCATGAGCCATCCTGAACCCAGTGCACTCTCTCTAAGTCTGTAAAGAAAGGGGATTGCATTGAGGAAATAACTATATTAATTTTCAGTTTCTTCTTCTAATGAATATAACCTGCAGGATCTAAAAATCTGGCAACATACTCAGGTTGGAAAAAGGTAGTGGCATTTTGCAAGAAGCAAAATAAACTGAGAAAGTGAGTTTGCAGTGTTACCTTTGGAGAGGATGTATTTGTGCTCTGGAGTATCTCCTGCATTCACTGTGCAGATGGATCTGGCATCCCAGCTTTGTTACTGTAGTTGGGAGTGTGGGGCTGGAAATCATGGAGCAGAGGACCAGCTCTCCTTTCTCACTTCATGGATGTCATACCAACACTTTTAAATCCCTCTAGCAGATACACAGATAATTTGGTCTCAAACAGCTTTGCAGAAAATTACAGCTACACTGTAGGGCTGGCTGGCTGGACACACAGCTGGGTTTTGGGATGGTATGTAACACTGATTCCAGCAGCTCCAGCTACCTTGCTCCCAGCTCTGGCATCAGCCAGCAGCTCTTCACACAAATAGCCCTGCTCCCAGTGGGGTGAGCCATGGTCTGATGGCTCCCAAGCTCTCATGAGCCACAAGCCACACATCAGCCAAGTGACCATTCCTGTTCTAGCAGCAGTTTCTTCCCATTTGCTGAACCCCTGGTGTCACTTACCCTCCTTGCAGCTAAAAATAGTAATTGCAGCATCAATTAATTATTTTAGTGGGTTTTTTTACCTCTGAGAATGAATGAATTCATTTTTTAAGGTGGGGTAGTGCAAAGATGATCAATGCTGTTGCATAGCAGTAGTAACTTAAAAATATCCCGGAATTCTTTCTTTCTCTCTCTCTTTCCTTTGTGACTGGAAAAAATGTTAAAAAGAAATCTCCTAATTTACTTGCAGCTTGAGATTTCTGCCAAGTGTATGTTTATGTCCAGTTTGAAAGATTGGGCGTATAATGGAAGTGTTGAAATTTTCTCAAGCAGTCCAGAGCTGTTTGATGACATACACTATAGGGTCAGTCCTGTTTGCTGTTAAAATCAGTGGTAACACTTCCTTTAAATTCATGTGGAAATAGGATCAGGCCCTCTATTTAATTTGTATCTATCTTGGTAGGAGGTTTTTTGTTCCTCTAAAATGTGTCGATAGATGATCTCATGATCCCTGTTGCCCATGAGTGCTGGCAAGGTCCTCAAGCACTTACAGCACTCAGACGTGACAGTGTGACAGATCACCTGCAGTCCTCGTGTCACCAGAGGGGCTGCAGGCTGGGATACAGTGTTTTTTCATAAGGATTATCAAATTTCCTCTGCAACACTGCCGTGTAGAAATAAATGGAAAAACTGCTTTCATCAACAAAACAAAGGAAACATACTTTATGCCTTCCTTGGGATTTCAGATGGATGAGGTTGAAAGGAAGTTCCTTACTCTGTTTCCAAATAAAAGTTAAACTGGACACCTAGGTTTTTGCCCGAAGTGAAAGGGAAGAGACAGGCTCCCTGTCACACCTTACACAAGGCAGCTGCCCTGTGTACTCAGAGGCCTGCTATGAGTCAACTGCATATTTTGCTGAAGAAGTTACCAGAGCTTTTATGGGACATGGACATGGCTAATCACATCTAGAATTGAACACTGTTCCCCTGTGTTTCCATACCTGCTGCAGGACTCCAGCTACCATTCAACTATTTGAGATATCCACCATCTCCATAATGCACACAAAATCTGCAGCTAAGTCACAGATCAAAGTTTTGGACTTAATTCCTGGTATTGTACAGAAATTGCCCCAGATTTTCCTTACAACAAAACCAAATAGAATTTTCCAAAGATTAAAGTATATTTTCTGTTAGGAACCAGCATTTTAATCTGACTGAAATGTTTTTGGTGAAGATGTAAAATGTCTGTTCCTGGCATACATCTCTACACCCAGTCTTAGATTTCAAAGTCGGCAGTTTTAGAAGGTAAGATTTTGATTCAGACCCCATCTACTGACAATGAATATGTTGCTCTGATTTTTTTTTTCTCTTTTCTCCTTTTAAACACAAGAACAGCCACCACAGCATAATCAAAAAATACTCCTTTGTAATTTTGTACTTTCCCAAGAATTCAAAGAAAACAACAGACAGAGCTAATGCTCATCTGTGGTGACAGCCACTTCCACCACCCTTTCTCTCTTTAACCCTCTCTGTCCCTGCCTTCAATCCTCCCAGTTGTGAGTTGCAGACATTTCCACACCAGACATCTTCTTCCATGGCACTGTGGCATTTCCATGGAGGATAAAAATTTTGTGTTTGTGCAGCACCTTAAACTCCCACAGGGACAGCTTACACTGCTGAGCAGATATAAGTTTTACCTGACAAGGTTCTGGGCTGTGTTTTGTTGTATTTTTATTACAAATACATAAATATGAGGCATTGGAAAGCTTGCAGATTTTAATCAGTTTTTGAGGTCTTCCCTTTTTCAGTGTCTTTGAAAATTCAAGATAAATTTTCTGTGTCCAAGGGCATGGCTATCTACCCAGCTCCTGACCCTCACCCTTGTGCCCCATTCCAACACACACAAAAGAGACCCTGGGGAAAATCTTTTGAAGCTGAACCCTAAATCACACGTGAAAATGGAAAATAAAGTTCATTTAAAAAAACCCAAACTATATTGTTAAAGTTATTTTAGACCTTGTGGAATGCTTTGGGTTTGCAAACACTGACTGAGAAGCACTGTGCAGGGAGGGGGAAGCTCTCCCCTTGCAGCAGAGGCAGCCCCTGTCAGCACAGCAGAGCCAGGACTGTCTCACAGGTCCATCCTTCCACCCGCTCAGACAGGTCTCCCTTGCAGTGCATCCTCCAGCCTTTCCTGAGGACAGAAGAAGCCAGGAGACACTATTCAGGTACTAGACTGACATAATTCATACCCTTTACAAGCAGGCTGCTTTTTTAGGGGCCCACTCCCAATGAGGGGCCTCCTGTCACTAGTCCTGGAGAGGACCTGCAGACCCTCCAACACTTCCTGAACATCAGTGACAGCAGTCATGTCCCACCTGAGCGCTCTCTAAGTTCTGGCCAGGAACAATGAATTGAAATGGCAGGTGCTGCCACTGCAGGGGTGCCTGCTTTGCTGGGACAGCACTGCTGAACAGTGTGCTGGGTGTGCAGGGGACCGTGCAGTGCTCACCACGGGGGCCCTGAGCCCGCTGGCCACGTGTGCTGGCAAATTGCTTACCTCACCTTGGCACAGCAGCAAGGCTGCTCTTACAGCGAGCCAGGCTCCAGCAGCCCTGCCAGAGGACGCAAACCCGGGAATGAGTCCAGCTGCAACGGTGGGGAGAGGGAATCTGAAGGCAGAACCTTGTCCATCAACTTGGAACGTGTTCAGGTTTCAGTGGATAATGCCACTGTTCTTGCAAAAAATGCCTCGGGAGTTCAGACAACCACATGTTTATATGATCTTTGGAATGGTCTTCTCACCCCATTTCCGTTTTCTCAGCTTGTTGGTCACTGTGCCTTCACTGTCTTCCTAGGTTACAGCAGCCCAGAGTCCCAGGGATGGTTCAGGTCTGAAACAAACAAGTTCTGTTGTGTAGATTCATCAGGGTATTTCACTGATTAATGGTGTCAGAGGTTCTGGGAAGAATTGCTTCCATGCAAGGTGCTTCTAGCTAAGGTAAGATACTTCAAAAAGTTTGGAAAGGACTTCAAGGGCTAGCCTACTAGCTGATGTGCTGTTTAGTGGACATTTATTTTTCACCTGAGATATTTTCTGTAACAGTTTTTCTCTCTACCTTCCTCCCTAGTCTCTGCTGTGAGATGTTTTGCAAAGACTGAAGGAGTGAAAGTTGGTCTGCTCATTCCCACCCATTTGCAAAGCCCTGCAGTTGTGGTTCCTCCTCTCCAGAGTGGCTGTGCTGCCTTTGTGTGACAGTCTGGCAAAGAGCAGCCATGCCCCCTCAGGAACACACGTGAGCCCTGCCAAAGCAACCATCCCTGAAGCCTCTCACCGGACATTCAGTCCTTGTGGGTTTCTCACAATTCTTTTGACACAGGTAATGTCTTCAGTTGTGTTACTCAACAGCAGATCTGCATGGAGAGAAGCACAGCCCGTGAGCACGACACCAGCCTGGAGCAGAATTCACTCGAGCAGCCCCAGGCATTGTTGTGGGGCTGGATGCTGCTCATTCTCCCCACTGCAAGGCTGCCTTCAGCTTCATGTACTTGAGTGCTGCCAGGCAGGGACCCTCATCTGCTTCTGCATGGCCAGCAACAACCATAGATGAATGTTTTTCTGCAAATGCTGGTGTCCTTGCCTCTGTAACCACACATGAGAGAGATGGAAGGAGGGGAGAAAATGGGAGGCAGATCCACCTCTGCTCTTGATATTTCAATCCCTTCCTGCATGTTCTGCCGTGGAAAAAAAAAAAAGGCATAATTAAAGATATTTTCAGTCTATCCATAAAAGGAGGGTTTGGTCGGAAGATGAATGGGAGGTCCACTGGCAGCCCCTCCCAGACATTCAGTTTTCTCTTATAGCAGGATGTCTGCTGGTCAGACACAACAAAACCCTTCCCAAGCCTGCCTGGGAGCTCCACACTGATAGCAGACCCCAAGCCAAGAGCTGGATGTGCCTGGCATTAGTATAGACTTGAGTGATCACTTTACAACTACTAATTCCACAACCAGCCGGATGGATTTATCTCATCCAACCCCACACCACATCCCACCCAAATCAGGACTGCTTATCTTCCACCCACATTCAAAACACCCAGAAAGCCGTGGTTTCATTAGTATCCCAGGAGAGGAAAGGATGGATATGGGGCAGGGGAAAGCAGCTGGCCTAGAGGTTCAACGTGAAACTCTGGAGAATGTTTGTGGGCAGTGATGGTGCCTGGGAGAAGTGTCTCTGGCAATTGCCATGATGTCTCACTCCCCAGCCTCAGGAGTTAGTGGGGCTGCCCTCACCCTGCATGGACTGAAAGAGGAAGTGGACCCAGCCATCCATCACCCCCACCATTTTGTGGGCACAGACATTGAGCTGTCCAGGTTGGTCCCTGAATGCCCCCCCACAGCCAGGAGGAGAAGTAGGGCAGAGCAGAAGGGCTTGGTCTGCTGCCTCTGCTGCTGGGGCTGGCTCTGGAAGTGGTACTGCTGCAAGTGGGGGAGAGGTGCTGTAGTACCCCTGCAAGCCATCCTGCAGCAGTTATCTGAAGGGCTGTGGCCATACAGCCACTACACCACAATGGCTGCTGAGCTGGAAGATGCCATACTCGGCACTGCCATCTGCCACAATGCTCTGAGCTGTCTTCTTGACAGTGCTCTCTTAAAGGGCTGTGCAGAGCCCTGAACGGGAGCAGAAGGCACTCAGAGTGTGCCACAGCTGCCATCCACGGGGACAACTTTGGCTGGTAAGGAGAGGGTGTGGGCAGACGGGCCCCTGCACCTTCCAGCCTCTCTTCCTGGAGCACGTGAGCCGGCTCACACCGACTGACCTCCTTTGGCCAGCAGCAGCAGGGGGGCTCTATTCCTGCGGGGCTCCTGGTCCCCACGCTCTGGGATCCCAGGGCAAAAGGGAAAACAAGGTGTAAGAAGGCAGTAAAGCAGAGTCAGACATCCAGGCCCAGCTCCCCAGCAGGGAGTGACACGGCTGGCTCTGGTGACCCCGGGATGCTCCTGCTGGCTGTCGGGGTGTGCACAGAGGCACGCACGTACACAGGGGCTGTGCTGGACAGCTCGGGCTACAAACAGGTTTTATCAGTGCAGACGTGGGAAGCACAGAGCTTCAGGCATTGCCATTTGGCAGCTTTCTGGTATCAGTAGTGAGAGGTCAGGGGTTCCATGGGAACTGGAAAGCTGACAAATGTGGCCCACTAAGGGAAGGGCTACATGCCTTAGCTGCTCAGACATCTCGGCCTCTTCCCCTGGTGCTGGTCAGCCTTTGAGCAGAAGCTGTGACGTGCACTGAACCCTTTGCTGTTGGGGAGCCACACCTAAACTCACTAACCCTTAGCCCTGGTGAGCATGCACCCTTTGCCTTTTACACAATCACCTGCACACACAGTGAGTCACACCCTACATGTCCAGGAGGTTTGTCTGAGAGAAGGCTTCAAATTGGCACCTTAACAAACAGAGCTAAAATAAGGGTACATTTTATATTTTATGTTCATATTATTGGATATTTACAGAGGCAAATATCATTTTCTCACTTAGAATAATATCAGAACAGTTTCCAACGCCTCCCATAAACAAAACTCAAGTAAATTTGTGTTCAAAATGTTTTTAATTTCTACAGGGAGTTGCCCATGAATAAGTGTCAAACCAAGAACTATCACACAGATCAGTTGATGAGCAGAGGCAAGAGATTAATTACACATTGGTACTGGGTTAGATGTTGCAAAGACAATTAGCAAGAAGGTCAAGGGAATAAAAAGAAGTAGGAACATGCCCATTTTTCTCAGGTTTGTGGTGAGACCCTAAAGAGGTTTTCTGTACATCCCAGAGTGGTCAATGCTTGCTCCTGATGTGTCACATCTCCAGCTGAGCCAACGAAAGCCACTCTTTCCCCAAGGGCCAGGGCCACCACACAGCCAAACCAGGGCCTGTCCACACAGCATGGTGGAAGTTTATTTACTCTTGTTTTACCATTCTGCTATCTCTTTGTTTTCGGCCATGAATGCTAACAAACTTAATGAGAATTAGAAAATAACTTAGAAGAGGAGCAGCAAAAGGAGCTTCCCCTTTATGGGACCATTTGCTTTAATGTAAACTATCTAAAGATAATAATAAGACTCCATGATGATATTATTTGCTCATCTTCTTGTTCTCAAAGTACTTTTTACCAAGCAAAATGAGGTTTCAAACATATTGGTAATATCTCCTGCGGACTAAATATTAATCATTATATCAAAGTAATAAATACAGAAATCCTATCTAGTTATTCAGACATGCAAATCCCTAATTGTGTGGGAAGCTGCTCAGATGGGCTTTAGTTTCAGCAGGAGATAAAATGCCACAGAGCCAGTACAGTATCTGTGTCACTACAAGATTTACAGCCTGATTCCCTGCCTGGAAACAAAGGAACAAATAGCTGCATGTCACGCACTGAACTGAAACATTATGGATTATATTATTACTTGAGTTTCTACAGGACTTCTCAGTGGGGGAAAAAAAATTCTATTAACTCCCTTTTACGACTACCAGCAGGGCAACATGAAGAGAATAATCTCCTCCATTTATAAGGTCTGGGGGCCTTAAAACCTGAATAGCAGGCCAGGAGCTTTGTCACAAGGTCTGTCTGTTTCCTTTTCTTCATAAAATTCCTATCTCCATTAATCTGTGTTTATTTTCCTTCTGCTTTTTAATTTGCTTAATGGACTTCAGTTGAAGTCTCTCCTAGAAGTCTGAGGAAAGTAAACTCTGATAAATCCTTTGGGACTTAATAGTCACAGTTAAGCACTTCTTTGGATTATTTTGTCTGACTTTCATCTTTGCTGCTGAAGAAATGTCGGCTGCCTAGTACCGCAGCCCTAACCCCATGGCTTAAGAGCCTGGGAACAAACTGACAGAAGATATCTCTTTCTTTCTTTCTTTCTTTCTTTCTTGTCTGGGCAGCTCCAGCCTCAGCTCCCTGAAGCCAGGTACTGTACTGGAGGTACCAGCTGCTCCTCCATTGCATGGCCTGGCACAGTTCACCTCAGCTCCCAACAGAGATGGGGTGAGGAGGGCATTCCAGACCCCAGCCTCATGTGGAATCTAAACTCTGGCAGCTCCTAATGGGCATAAGAGCCCTCCTGCAGGAGACAAGACCTGTGACATTTCCTTGTTCCCAGTCCTACTGGCATCATCTGCTCAGTAATGTTTCATGTTATTAATCTATTATTTTCTTTTCAATAGGTAGGCTTTGAATGACAGCCAACATTGGTATTAGTCTCTAAATACCTTTTTTGTTAGTAGTCCAAATCCTTTATGTTCTAACTCATATATTACTTTCTATGTAGCAGATTTATTTTTGCACAACATCTATTCCTGCAGGAATCGCTTACTCAGAAATTGCATTGTATAATTAGGTCCCAGCTGCCTATTTCTAATACTGAACAAAGGTTTGCTTTATTTTTCATTTCAGCAACTTACTTTTTCATTTAAATTCTCACATATATCATAGGCATAAGTAATTAGGTCCCATTCCACCAGCCTTTCTATTTCCTTTGTTTAATGATCAGATTTTTTAAAAAATACTTCCATGGTTTTGCATGTTGCTGGAGCAATTTACACATTTCCATCCACAGTGAAACTGAGGCATGCAGCAAAGGCGAGCACTTAGAGCTGAGTTGTCTGACTGACAATATGAGCAACTAATGGTCCCATTGACTTCTAATTGAGATTTTACTTCTACTTTGGCCCAATCTGCCTCTAGATGGAGGGCAATTCGTTCCTAAAGAAAATTTCCAAACTCCTGTTTTTGTTTGACCCACTTAGTAAAGTTGTTACCTGTGAGGCTTGTCTCTCAGACACATTACGAAGGCGGCCCTGGAGAAGGTGATTCTGGACATTCCTGTGAAAACACACCACCACATGCTAGAGGATAGGCTGAACCACTGACAGGCCCCATATCACAGTGTATCCAACCTTGACTACTTTGCCTTGGATCTGTTTTTCTTTCCTTGGTTTAGAAGGGCTCAGCCCGCAACATGCTAACCATAAATCCCAGCAATTCCTTCATTACAACGCATATTATCAGAGTGTGTTTTCTTCTGGTTCTCAGTGGTCATCCACGGCCTCAGCTTGCTCCTTTGTAGCACTATCTGTCAGCAATAATGAGAGATTAAGGGCTGGAAGTCAGCATGGTGAGGGCAGGTGGAAGGTACAACTCTGGGGTATGAAGGCCTTATTTAAAACAGGGATCCAGCCCTTAAGGATACCGGCAAAAGGACTGTGGTAGCATCACAAGGAGATGTGCTCTTGGGAACAACTGAAGGCTTTGTCCAACTGTGGTAGCTGCCACCATTGCTACACAGAGCAGATAAATGCAGGTCAGGGCACAGGAGAGCATAAAGCTCTGCTGGATGCCAAACCCTCCCAAGAAGCCATGTGAATATGCCTGTGGCTTGCTCTGCAGAGGGTGCTGCTGCTGGTGTGCTGCTGCCAGTGTCCCGGTGGCCACTGTGGCCACGGGCCAGCGCAGGGTGTCTGCCCTGCTCCACACACACACAGCAGGGATTAGCGGGGCTGAGCAGCCAGGCGCACAAGCTGATGGATCTCTTGGTATCAGCTGCAGAGAAATGGCCAGGAGCCATGTTCTGGAACTCTCAGAGCTGGAACAAAGGTGAAGATCCTGTATCTGCTTCTGTGAAACTCACACCAAGCAAGGAAAAGCTGCACAGCTTGGCCCACGATGACAAAGCACAGACTGGACCCTGCTCAGATGAGACACTTTCCATGGGTGGACAGGAGCCCCTGTAGCTTATTAGTCTGGCTCACTGATCCATGCTCTGATGTCTGGGATCCTGCTAACAAAATTATCACATCTAGTCAGAGTCAAAGCTGCTTTGTGGGAACCATGAGTTTCCTGTCTTCTTTGCATTTGTGAAGAAAGACTTTGTCACGTTCCCAGGGTAGAAGTCACAATTTGCATTAGGAAAATATAAACAAAATGAAAAGTTCGGCCCCATGACAGAGCCAGCACAACAACAGATTCAGGAAAGTACTAACTAAATGCTTCACAGTAGGCAGATTTTGATTTGTATTTATAAGCCTTTTTGGTTTCAAAATACAGTGTTCTCTCTCTTTCATCTCCAAAACCCACTCAATACAGAACAGAAACATAGCTTTTGGCAGTCTTCATTTTTCAGCAAAACTTGTTTGTGTTCCCTCTTAGAGCTTGAAGCACAGCAGTAGCAAATTACGTTACTGCTTCTCAGTTTGTAACACAGCTGACCATGTTTTTCCAATAAAAATGACACCACTTAACTTTGCTGGGTCAGTAATGAAGCAGCAAGAAAGATTTCATTTGGCAAGAAAAAGTAGTTGAGAATCCAGAGCTTCTTACAACTAAGGCAAAATAAAGGATTTAGGTTAATTAGACTATTTATGATCTCTAAGCTCTTCCTTTAATTTCTGTTTTACAATGAAATGATATCTCCGTGGCCACTTTAAGCAGTCTTCCACATGCTATGGGAATATTTTTCCCACTATGCCCAGCAATGGTGGTGGGCAGACACTGAGGAGCACAGCTTGTCCTTGGGGTACTAATGGGAGCATTTGTGTCTGTCTAACCAAGGAAGAGGTGTGTCCCTTTGACAAGGACTAGTACCACAATCAGCCACAAAGATCTCCCATTGGACACAGCCAGCTGGTTAGAAGGGACAGGGATAGGCTGTCTATTGCTTCTGGGGCCATGTCAGCTTGGTGAAGACATCTCAGCTAAGCAAATTTTCTGAGGACTCAGATTTCAGTGTACCTCACCCCCATCCTGTTTCCAGCTGGGGGATGAGTCAGCTGAATTGGTCCTGAGGACACTGGTTAGGTTCTCTGAGGAAAACCTTGAGGGTAATAAGCCATGTACCACCTCTGGGAAGAGAAAGCTTCTTCCTTCACATAAGCCTGCTTTTCTCTCTCTTTTCCATCATTTCAATCTCAGGACATCAGCATCTCTAAATGTGTCATCATGCCTGGAAACAGACAGTAGCAGATCTCCCTTGCATTGAAGCTGGCTGGGTGGCATCACAGCACACCTGTTGGCAGCCTAAAAATAGTTATCATGTCATGCCATTTCCAGTGGCTCTTTGAAGTCAGCCAGACTTCAGCCTGCATCTGATGAGCTGTCCTGAAGCATCTGCTCAGGCTTTGAAGAAGGTTCTAACTGAGCTGGAGGCACAGGGGGCCCAAGGATCCTGTGTTTGCAGGAGAGCAGCCCTGTCCGGGCTGGGGGTTTGCATCCCCGCGGGAGCACGGAGGGACCCCTGCAGCCTGTGCCAAGGTGCAGATGCCTTCTGGCTTTTCCCAGGGGATATGCAGAGCTCTGTCAGGGGGGCATGTGCCACTCGGCAGTGATGAGTTGGGGTTCTTGGAGGTGCCTTTCCATGCCATCTGGAGCAGAGCACAGGGACCAGGGGCTGGCATCAGCTGCTGCACCCTTTTATTTAAACCAGAGACTCCTGCTTGGCACCACTCTGCACTGGGCCAGCACCAAACCCTTGATGCATTTGCAAGGCACCAGCACAGGCAGTGTAAAAGGCATAATTGCACCTCTTGCCTAAAAGTGAATTTTTCTCAGGCCTACAACAACTCTCCTTCACGCACTGTAAATATTTGAGGGATGACATTGGCTTCAGCAGCATATAATGGCAATGGCACTGAACCTTGTTACTGGGAAATTATCTATGTTGACAACCATACTTAGGCCTTGCTTTGAATTTTATTTTCTGCAAATGCCTTGGCATTTCTTTTGCAGTGTCAGGATTTTTTCTAGTCACAAGGGTCTGTTTCATCCATGTCCTTATCTCTTAAGAACAGTGCTTTGGTTGTGGAAGGATTGTTGGGGCTTGTCTGAACTCAAGTAAATTTGATGTAGAGGTTAAAGGCATCACTTTGGTTTATATTTGAAGGGGATTTTCAGACATAACTTCTGAAAGGAAGTTCATACACAGTTGCTTTTTTCTGGCAAACTGATATTATTTTCTTCTTCTTCTTCTTTTTCTTCTTCTTTTTCTTCTTCTTTTTCTCCTTCTTTCTCTCCTTCTTCTTTTATAATTTTCTTCAATTACTATAATTTTATAACTTTCCTTAGTTGAAGTTATGCAACTAAAAATCTGAATATAAGAAGCTAGGAATATTTGCATATACACACACAGACATATGTAGGCATGTACACACACACACACACACACACACACACACACACACACACACACACACTATCTTTCCTTATTTCGAATTCAAACTGTTTCCTAACACTAAAAATGCAGAGAAAAAAAAGAGTTATAATAGAAATTCTCTTGAATTAATGACACTCACACATTCTCAATTGATTAATGGATCAAGTTTTTCTTGAACAAAGTTTGTTGATTGTTTAACTGCCTTCATGCCTGTCTAAGAAAATTACTGAATGTGCTTTATTGTGACTGTTCTTGAACCTAAATTTCACATTCAATAAAATACTGAAAATGCTATTAGCTTAGTGTATTTGATTTTTTTTGTGGATTGGCAACAGAGAAAATAATGTTTGATATCAATTTGTTCCTATTTATAAAGGAATTTAGTAATTTTGGAGACTGAATGTTTATCTATGTTTATCCATGAATACCACATGAATTAACTGAATCAAATCTACTAATACCACATGAGAAGTGGCAAGATGTCCTCCTACAATTTTTTTCCTCCAACAGAAAATGAAGATAAATATTTTGGGAGTTTGTCCAATTCTGATGATTGAAAAAAAACCCAGAAAGCTAATTTGCAAATAAGGAAGCAGATTTCCAATTTGTTATTTGTTTGGGGTTTTTTTTCCATTTTCTTTTTCCCCTCTACTTTGGTGACAAAGAGTGACGCTGGAAAAGGTGATCAAAGAAAAGCAGTACAAGAAGCCACATTTTTGGGTCAGCCACAGCCACAGCATCCCACCCTTCCATTTACACCAGCTCTGAATTTGGCCCCTTGGCACTAACCAGGAAGGCCTTTGCGTATACCTCCTATCAATATTTGTAAATATTAAAAGCTTTCTAGGCTACTTATGGGTTAAAATTGTTCTAGTAAGTGTCCTTAATAAAGAATTCAGACGGTTTCTGTTTGGTTTTAATTATGACAGCCTTTCATATAGGTTGGAGGGGCTCCTGGCTCTGTCCTGTTGAGACATTAAAGGTCCCTTTGTTTAAAAGTTCAGAGCCAGATCTGAGATCGCCTGTAGTTCACCTTTAGGATCTGGAAAAGTGCTGGGACGTGGCAGGGTTTGATGCTGGCAGCCCTGCGGTGGGAGCAGCGGCACGGGGCGCTGGCAGCGTCGCGCTCCCCGCCGCAGCCTCCTCGCTCCGGCCGCGATGCTATCAGCATTCCTAGCTGGAGCCTGTCTGAGTGATGGCTGATTAATGAGCTGGGGCTGCAGCTATCTGTGAGAAAGAAGAATTGCTTGTTTCACCCATGCCACGGTTTTAATTGGGAAAGCCTGGTTCGCTCCATGTACAGGCACCAGACACACAAAAAGACTTTTTCCAAGATTCCTGTGATTTTCACTGATCTCTCCCCTGCAACACTCCTCTCCCCAGGAAATACAACAAGCAACCCTGGGATTTCTTTCTGAGGCAGAGCGACAGGAAGGACTAACACAACCCTTCTTCTTAATAACTTCTATGATAGGAAATACAAAACACAAACTTGTTTCACAAGCACTTTGACATTGAAAGTCTCATGCACTATTTCATCTGGAAAAATAACAACCTTGCAAGAAAACACAACAGAGATGTCTGTTCTGATGCCTGGAGACCCTGTAATTTCTGTCTTTATATGAAATGTCTGCCAGCTCATTTGCTTGCTCTTTGCTTAGGTGGTACAAGAAAATCAAAAGAGAAGGCTGAGCATCACTGGCCAAGATGATCAGGCTGTGGCTTTAACCCACATTGTCCCTCTCCAGGTGCACCAAGGCAAGTGCTGGAGCTTCCACATTTCCGCTCCAGCCGCTGCTCAATGTGCTACAGAGCCTGTCAGCAAGGGAACGAGTCTCTCAAGAAACTTGCTGCATTTGCTGATGTTACTTCCCAATTTCTCTTGGCAACCAATTATTTTCTCATCCATGTTACACTTGGCAGACACTTAGGGTTTTCCACATGGTAGACATAGCCTCTAGTTTGCCTGAGAGAAAATATCACTGAAACATAAGGCAGCAGAAGTTCAAATCTGAAATCTGAACATAGCATTAAATCTGTACTGACATTAAATGTCTCTGTCATATGTGCCCTGCTGCCAGACTGAAGCATTTGTGGTATTTCAGTTATGTAGAAGATAAAATTGTTCTTGGTTGCATGCAAATGAAAAATACACCAGGCATCTTCCTGGACATTTGGTTCTCTAGAAAGTCTCCTAACTAAGAATTCTCACACCAGTGATTTATGAGCTGTAGATGCTTCAAACTGTGCTTGTTTGAAGGGCAGTATTACATCAGAGTGTCAAAAAGACATTGAAAGCTCTTGAGGAGTCTTCAGTGGCTAAAATGTCAGTTGCATTGACTGTGATAGCAAGTCTCACAGGAAATGCAAATTTCTGCCATGTGGGTGAGTCAGGACATGGGTATGCTGCCTCATCTTCTAATCCTCTGCCAAATCAATAAGTTCTTCTCAAGAACAGGATTTTCAACTGCAGTATAGGGAGATACCGTGGGAGGTTTAATGTAAGCTGAGGAGAGCCTTGGCTTTGCAAAACCTCCCTTAGCCCAGAGCCACCTGCAGAGTGTGGCAGGAGCCCTGCCATCAGTGCAGGCACTGGGCCAGCCTGACTCCTAGTTCCCAAATTTCCTTCTTCAAAAGAAAATCTGAGTGGGTCATGTACTTGAAGAAAAATATCTGCTTTACTAGGAAACTGTATGAGTATGTTTGCCAAGATGAGTATGTCTGATGAGCTCACCTTGGTGTGCTGTGCCGTGCCGTGCCACAGTATCTGAGACTGAATGAAAATCCCTGTCTCTGGCTGTCTGCTTGTTTTATCCTGTCATCCTTTAATGTAATGACTGGCAGTTCAAAGGAAACCTTTGAACCTCAAGTCTGTACACTCTCCAAACACATGTATTGGGCCAGTTTCTGGGGGTTCCTCATGGATCCCAGAGGCAAGTGAGGGACCTGATTTTAGCCTCCTTCCAGATTCTGGCACTGTGATGGGCTTTGCAAAGTTAAAATAGCAGCAGTATTATTTCTAGATACATTGAGACACAGCAGAACCCAATGATTAAGGACCTCTGAGCTCCAGGGCAAAGCTTTGTCTTCTTCCATAGCCACACAACTGCAGCTGATCCTTCTCTGCAGGGGATGCTCCAAGGGTCTTGGTGGCACTGGCTTTCTGGTTGCCCTGCACTTTTTGCAGAATCTGCTTTCAGAGGCCTCTTTTCTCTCCCCTGGGACTGTGTCAAACACTCCAAGCACTTGGAGAACCAGAAAAGCACTGTTGCAAAAACATCAAACAGAAAGGCAAAAAAGATGCAAGTTACCTCAGTCCCTGTGCCAACATCAGCTGACTTGGCTGCAAAATGCTTCCATCTTCCCAGTGCACCCAACCTTCTTCAATTAATCAAACCTTCCTCTATTAATCAGTACACTGCTGCACAGAAGACATAAATAATTTTCAAAGATGGCAAGGGTATCTCCACGGCCTCAGAAGTGGTAGCAGGACCCAAGGGATGATCCAGGAGGTGCAGAGTTGTGATGGTGTGGGAAGAGTGGGACCCCGGCTGCTCTCAGAGCCACAAAGTAAATGCTGGTGCTGCCTCAACTGCAGTGCTGCTGTAGCTCAGGTATTGTTGTTACCTGCAGCACTCTCATTACCAGTCATGGTTGCTTTTCATTTGAATAAGGTCTGAATGGGGAAAAGAGAATTAGACTCAGTATTTTCATAAGGAAAAGAAGAAAGGGATGAATTCATCCCTGATTTATACCTTGTGCACTTCTGCACATTTCTCACTGCATATAACTCAACAGGGATTAGCTTTTCCAAAGAGGCAACCTGCAGAATAAAGTTAAACATCTGGATATATGTAGCAACAAGAGCTTCATTACATACAAGGTAAAGTCAGAGCAACTTGGAAGCACTTTAGTGCTGAGCCCAGAGCTTGCCTTGCTTAGCTTTGTGTTTGAAGCCTGTGTGCAGGCCATGCTTCAGCCCGATCCAGCAATCCTCCCACTCCTTCCCAGCCACATTCGTTGGTGGCAGGCTTAATGCAGCCAAAGTGCACACCTATCATCTGGGGTGGGCAGCCTGGTTTAGAGATTTCAGTTGTTGGACCTTCTCAGGGGGACTTTTAAGGAATTGTATTAACAAAGCATATGGAGTCAGATTAGGTAAATTCAGCCCTCCTTTGAATCCATCTCCTAGAACTCCACTGGCAGTTAGGAAGTACTCTTCCTAATGGTGCCAGGGGGACAGCTGGAGGAGGTTTCACAGTGTCCACTTTTCAGACTGATCTCAATGAACCTTTGTGGTTCCATCAATGCCAATGTGAGAACATTTCCTCTGAAGTCATTTGTGTAAACAGCCCAGAGACAAACCCAGAGCATTCAGCTTTGTTCTGCAGGACAGGGACAGTAGCCTGACTGTTGATTTATTTAAAAGAAGAAAAACAACAACAAAAAATGTCGCCAGGAAGTTGAATGACTATCAGGAAACATTCGCTAAAGGGACTGTGTAAAGCAGAGTATGCAAAGCCAGCAAACAATCCATTACTCTATAAAGTAACACTTTTTATTTGTAGTTCTGACAGCATATTTTACTATTCTGTTGGAGATGTCAACTCAGCTTCAAATCAATTTTTACCTTTCAAAAACATTTTTAAGCAAGGAGTATTTCTTTAGGACACGTTGTAGAAAACGGTTGTAATATTTTCATGCTTATATGTTCCCATTTTGTCATTAACATTTTTCCCACTGAATCACAGCCAGAAATGGGTGCCAGGTCCAGGAGTTCAGAAGTTATTTCTGTATCGTGTGGAAGCACGGGGTGGGGGGGGGGAATAACCAATGTAAAAACCACACTTTCAGATGATAACACAGGAGGAGTGAAAATGTGAAAATGTTCAACTATGCCCAGCCCTACCTTGCTTTGCCAGCCCCACCTTGCTTTGCCAGCCCCTCGGCTCAGAGCAGAAGCCCTTGCTCCACACAGTGCCCAGTGCTCCTCTCATGAGAGCCCTCCAACAGCTGCAGAAGGGGAGCTGCTGACTCCCACAGCAGAAGGAGACTGGCCATGGGTCTGAGGTGCCAAGCACCCCCTCATTTTCACTGCCCTGCCACCCAGTTTGTACAGAGCCCCAGTTTGTGCAGTTCCCTGGGCTCCAACAGTGGGTGAGAGCCAGACTTTGTCCTCATGCAGCTCAGCTTAGGGCTGGTGACACCAGCCCTCTGTGCCAGCTCTGATCACTTTCCTCCCACCTGGGGAACTTTTGGATCATATGTAATCTGTGCCCCCATAAACCCTATATAAAAGAAGAGTAGAATTCCCTCTCACCCACTCTCATTTGTCTGTGTTTTACCTCATCACTTGAAGAGTGTATTTGGGGTGCAGTTTGGTGAAACACCTTGCTACAGGTTTTCTGCACTCAAAGAAGCAGGCATAAGCTTAACTAGATCCTGAAACTTTTCTGTATCAAGGGTTTTTTGGTGTGTATTTCAGCCTAGTGCCCACCCACCACTAATTGACTTGAAGGCAGGATGCTGAAACCAAGAACTGGAGAAAGATCCTATTTCAATGTCTGATACAAGTCTACATGCCACTGAGATTCTATAAACACAGAATTCAGTCTAGATTACATCAGCATAAACCAGTTCAAACTATTCATTGGAGAACAGAATATTTAATTTCATTAAAAACTGGAACAGCAATTTCACAGCTCTAATTCCTGTAAAATAATAACAGCAGTGAATCAAGAATGGACTTTTTTTTGTTTAAAATGATATGAATCAATAGAATAAAAATCTTGGTGGCAGAAGTGATAAGAAAGTGTGCACAGTAGTTTAGTACTCAAAACATTCACTAAATACACATAGTTCAGTATTGTATGGAAGAATATTCCCTGTACTTTTGCCATTAATCCAGATACCTCTTATCTGCTGCTTTAACACCTTGTTGAAATGTTTTAATTCAATATAATTTCCAAAAGGGTTCTATTATTCATTGTTTCAGAAATATTCTTCTTTACACAGTCAGGGTTTTTTTCTGTGTGAACATCACTCTCTGAGGGATGAGGGCAATCATATGTAGACCAGCACAGCATATCTAATGTACTCCTTCTCTAAAAGACCACCAAAAAAATATTGTTTCTTGCCCTCAGAAATATTTAGCAGTTCCTTTCCACAGCTCATATTGTCCCAAGCTCTCGGGACAGGCTGAGACTAACTCACCATGAGGCTGAGCTAGATAAAAAGGGGTTCCTCATGCCCTTTGCTAGGGATGTGACAGTGGTGGTGGCAAAGGGCTGGCAGCAGGCTGCAGAGCTTTGGTCGGGTGTCTGGGCCTGGCTACCCACAGCTGGCTGGAAGCTCACCAGTGGGAAGATGCACACTGTGTCCCCAGCAGTAATTTATTTAGGAATTGGACTAGATGATCTTTGAAGGTCCCTTCTAACACAAACCATTCTATGATTCTATGATAACTCTTCCTGTGACTATTCCTTTCTGTCAGCATGAATGCTTTTTTTATTTCTTCTTTTTTTTCCAAGAAAATATCTCCAAGATGGCAGCCTGAGACCTGGACTTGCTGTCAAAGAACTGCAGGCAATGAAGTTATAGCCTGTCAGTGTAGCGAGCCACAGAATTTGGGACCAAATGGACCAACATGGCCATGTTTCTCAGTAAAAGACCTTCTCTTAGCTGTTAAACCACATGGCTAAGGTAATGCTGACAAACCAAGTACCAAGTCTGACTACCACCCCTGGATTCCAACTTGCTGCTTAGATATTGTGATATTAAAACCACCGGGGGATGAATCACCAGTCTAGATGGTGCACAAGTTGGTTAAAAATGCAGAGCATTGATAATTGCCAGAGATTTCACTTGTGAGCTTTCCCTGCCTCTGGGCAGCAGCCGTACAGGATTTCTTCCCCACGATGCGGCACTCACGATCTGCTGTTGCCTCACCAAGATCCACCAGTGACAGTGCCCGGCCTGGGGTGCAGTGATTAGGGGGAGAGATTGGGAACCTGATACTCCCTGGGGTGTCACATCAGAAGGAACCCTATTACTGGGGCTAGTATGGATCCTGCTATAGAAATAAAATGGCTGTGAAAATGCTACAGGTATTTAAATTGTTTATGAACATAAAAATTTGATTTCACAGGATTAACACTGCAGAGTGATCCCACTCTGTCATCCTAACCACTCAGCTTGGAGGAACTGAAAGCCTCTGGGATGATTTTCTGAGTTCCATGGAGTAGCATGATGGAGTAATGACTTAAAAAGCACACTTCCTTTGGACTAACTCTCCTGTCATTTCTCATTTCAGTGACTATCAGGTTGTGTAAAACCAGCCAGCTCTTCTTTGGCACAGGCTCCCTCACGGCCCTCGGCAGAGGCGTGCCCAGCCAGCCTGGGAAGAGAGGAGAAAGCCTGCTGGGAGCTGAAGCTCTCCATGGCCTCCCAATACCTGTGCGAGAGCAGCTCCAGGAGCTCCCATGGCTGCATACCCGGGACCCAGCAGATGGCACTCCTGGATGGTGTTTCCTGCATGGATCACGGGCAGCATCTGCCTCCAGCATCTGCCCCATCCCGGCTGCCCTCCTGGAGAGAGGGCTGGGGGGCAAGGCACGGCTGTGCCCGGGCAGGCGGGGTGAGCTCTGCCCTGCCCGGTTCATCTTAAAAACTCTGCTCAAACTGCCGCGGGCACGGGGCTTGGAATCGCTGCCAGCACCTGACACAGCACACCAGTTTTCTGGGGGCTTGTGCTCCTCTGCCAAGGAAAAAGAGCCAGGGCTTGGCCTCTTTGGAAGTCATTCCTGGCTTCTCCCAGGAGCCTCACTGGATCAGACAGACCTTTTGTGAGAAGGCAAACCTTTGGGCTGCTGGCTGGGCTGCACAGTAAATACAGCATCCCAGAGGGTCTGGGGAGGTCAGCATCTCACACATCAGAAAATCCTGGAGTCACAGAACAGCTGGGGTTGGGAGGCACCTCTGGAGATCATCCAATCCAACCACCTGCTCACACCATGGTCAGCTAGAGCATGTTGTCTGGGACTGTGTCCAGTTAGGGTTCTCATATCTCCAAGGATGGAGACTCTGCACCTTCCCTGGACAACCTGTTCCAGTGTTTGACCCCCTCTAGAATAAGTGGAATTAGTTGTATTTTAATTTGTGCCGATAGTCTCTTGTCCTGTCACTGGGCACTGCTGAGAAAAGGCTGTCTCAAACTTCTTTACTAACCCAATCAAGTATTTACACACATGACTAAAATCTCCCCAAGCCTTTCCTTGGGGGATTTGATGTTTTCTCTTTCTTATAAAACTGCATCAAAATTTAGCAAGCCTAGTAAGGAATCTGCATGGAAACCACAACAGCTCTGAAAAGTCAAATTTATTAGATTGTTTATGAACACAAAAACTGGCTTTTAAAAAGGATTTTGCAGGATTAGCACCATGGAGTGTTCCCAGCTTTATCATTCTGTACAAGTAGGCAGGGTACTACTTAGAGATCATCCCACTGGAAGAAGCATTTCCATATTATGTTCTTAGGCATGGGGCTGAGATCACAGCAGGGTGCACATCTCAGCACACAGTAGGTGTTTCTTTGTTTTAGGTAAAGACAGCCAACCCCAGAAACTGGATCAAACTATTCCCAACTTAGAGGAAGAGATTTCAAGCCGGGATCTTGGGCTCCTGAAGTCTGCTGTTGACAGATCCAAAACACTGAAGGTTTTTCTGGAACTGGGCCCAGGTGCAATGCTGTTCAGTGGGGTGAGATGAGTAGTTCAAGCTTTTAGAAATGCTACTTAGTTTGTTCCATCCTTGTTGGACCTTGCCACTGTAATAACTAGCTCCTGATAGCAGGATAGGCTGGGAATTTCTTGTGTTTTCTCTTGACAAGCATCGGCTCCTCCAGATAGAGATGTCTGCACGCCAAGCCATGATATTCTTCACAGAATGATTTAATAGTGATTTATTTATTTTTTTCTATGCTGCATCCTGCTTGTTAGCCAGTGGAAATCTGCCGGGGGGTTTGTTTCATGTCTCTTGCAGTGAGATGTGGAAATCTGCCTTCCCAGCTTTACCAAAGCACTCCCGGCCAATACTAGGAGAGGGTGCCAGAATTTAACAGCTCCTGAACTACATGGGAAATGCATCATCTGGCTAAAAACTGTTGCTTTTTGGTGATTCTCTCCTCCTCCACTTTCTCCTCCTTCTACGCCTCCTCCTCCTCATCCTTTAGAACTGTTGTTAATGATACATTTGATTTCCAGAAGAAGCAAAGCACTATCTTGCAGCTCTGCCAAGGAGCCTTATCCGCATACTATGCCTGAAATGTAGATTTCTCTTTAGTCAGACTCTGGGGGCCTTCACATGTTGCAAGTTGAGACACAAAAACAGGTAGGAAAGGGGTCTGATGCAAACCTTACTGGAGTCAATGGAAGTGTTGCTTTCAGATGACTGCAACAGTTCTTTAATCACAAATTCAGTTATTTGAGCCAGTGGGATTTTGGAGTTGATTTCGTGGGTTTCTAGATACTGGCTTTCAACATTTCATCCAAATCAGCTTCTGACAAGGAGTGTGAGACTGTCCTCCATGTACCCTTGACTTTGGTTTAGGTAAATTTCTTTATGGGAGTATGAGCAGTATGTGACCCTTTAGTTTGAGTTTCAGTAATGCTACTCCACACTAGAGAAGAAGAAAGATGCAGCAGCAGGGTTTCTAAGAGTTACAGTTGGCGTCCTCATTATGGCATCATTGGAAAACATCACCACAGATATTAACAGAAAAAATGCTGAAGATTATTAGAGATAGACTCAAAATGTCCTGAATGTTGCATTAGATTCATTGAAATGGTGCTGGATTTTTCCAATAAAATCTTAGTGGAAAAACACTGAAGGGTTGTCCCAATCCCATCTTCAGGTAACATGAGACTGCTTAGCCTGTAAAAAAATCTGTAAAATCCTAAACAGATCTGTACAGCAAAAATGTGACTATGTTACAGGAAACACAGCTTTGTCATGGGAAAAGTGCCTGTTTGCCAGTCATGTACCAGAGACATTCAGCAGCACATCTGAGCAGCAGAGATGTCAGAATGAAGACATCTTGTTCTGTCTGCAGCTGGCCACAAAAATATGCAAATTTTGTTTCATGTTTCTTCCTCCCTTCCATTGGTGAATACATTCTGTGGAGGGATGGCAAGCCAGGGGTTCTGAGGTAGAAGTTTCCTATGGTTGGCTGGAGAGGCTGGAAAAAAAAGGATTAGAGATCTGAATGCATATGCCACTTGATAAAGTCAGCATTTAAGATCCCTGTTCTTGTTCTTAGCACGCTCCAACCCAACTGGACATACAGATTCCCACTCAGAGCTTTCATCTCTCAGGCTGTCCAGATGGACCAAATTCACACTTGTCAGTGCCAAACTGTAGCCCTGAGCTCTGCAGGGTAGTGTGGGAGGAGAGCAAAGTACATCCATTTCTACAGTCTTTTCCCAGGCCTTGTAAATCCAGTTGTGGTCCTGGGTGTAGTTGTGCATCCAGGCTGCAAATTAAAGCTTCAAAGGAAGCCGGTGTGAACTGTACCTGTCCAGTCAGGCAACTTGGAAAGGCACAGCGTAGCAACATCAGCTGGTATAACAAGTCAGCAGAACACTTGGGTTTACCTGAATCATCATCATACCTTACTAATGAAGTTGGGGGCTCAGCTAGCAGCAGGCAAACTCCTTGGGAAGTCAAGATCCCACAGTCCTGAATTGACTTGAGTATTTCTACTGCTTCTTCTCAGACCCTAAGGTGAGTAAACACACAGGCAAGATCTCTGGCATCTTGGGGCAAGAGTGTATGAAAACACACTGAACTGACTTAATGGAAAGCCAGTAAGAAGCCACAACTGGCAAGGAATGCAACGAGAGATCCTCAGCCATGGTGTTGAGGTGCCTGAAACAAGAAGCAAGCAGAATTCAGGTGGTTGAACTCCCTGGACTGCTGAACTTTATCTCCAGGTCTCTTGGCTGTTCATCTCATCACACAAACAGCATCAGCAAAGGGAAGAAAGAGCCCAGGCATCTCAGTGCTCTGACAGAACCAGGCCTCTCGTTTGTCCTCTTTTGTCCACTGACTCCTGTGTCCTTGGCTGTGTTGTGTCCACCCTCAGGAGTAGGACACAAGAGCCTTACAACAAGTTGCTCTGGAGCATGATTATTAGGATTTTCTCGGGAGAGATGAGAATTCTTTCCACAGCATCATGTGAGGGCCCTTACTACACCAACTGTAGTGGGTAGTGGTTCTTCAATGCAGCCCTGGAGGAACACTGAATTCCTACAGAGAAATGCAGAATTTATGTCTGTTCAGCATTTTTATGATCCATCAAGCTTCCTAGAGATTTTTTTTTGATAAATCTGAAGAGGCACCAAGTTTATCCTGTAGGCTGGGAATTATTGTTCAAGATCTTGCCTTTGGCTCTACTGGGCACAGATCCACAATGGTATGTGGTGAGTTTGCAGACATCTGTCATCACATGGCATCAGTGGACTCTCCTCTATTTTTGGCAGCCTTTGCCAACAGTGCCTGTCTCTGTTTCCCTGAACAGGGATTAGGCTTTTTTTTTTTTTTTAGATAACACAAGTTCTAAATTAGGGGCACACAGGGCTGCAAAGCACGCAGCGTGTTAGTTCATCATAGCTTCTGATGGCTGTAACAGTAAATTGAGATTTTTTAGTTCCTTCAGCACAGAGCCTGTATGAAATCAGACACATGCACACACATACACAGCCTGTCAAGCTTGGGGCTTTAAGATCCTGGTTTTAACAATCTGTGTGACCCCTTCCCACTCTTCAACTGGCCAGTGAAGGCCATGCATCAAAGGGTCAAGTCTGGCCTGTGATGTTGACTAACTACTGTAACATTATAAGACTAATCCATGTTTCTGACATGAGAATGAGATCTGGAAACAGATTTGCATAAATGGGTTAGCCTGAGCATCAGCTTGGAAAAAAATAGTTCTTGACTCAGATAAGTGAGCAGCAAGGCAATTCCATGTATTATGTTTTACATTAGCAAACTGCCCCATAGCTCCTCAAGCACAAGACCCTGTTGAGTGGTTATTTGAGGGTAGACAGACACACAGCAACAAAAGGAAAGGTTTGAAGGCAGCCACAGGCTAGAGGCATGCACTCATCTCCTTGGTATTGTGAAGTGATGCATATATATAACCCTCATCGCCTCATTTAGCACCTCAGCAAGGCATGTGTGCTTGGTCTGGACACTCTTAGAGCAGCCACACATATTCTGACAAGCTTCTTTGTCCCTTCCTGTGCCCCTGCATTTGACATATGTGTCAAGAAGAGATAGGCAGTATGTGTTTAGTTTCCCCCCTCCATTCTTCCCTTGACTCTCCAGTTTAGTGCTCCATACACAGCACTGTTTCTCATTCACAGTCCAGCCCAACAGAATAAGTATAAAACAAAAGAGAAGCAAGCACCTCTCATACCCCACATTTACAGTGTGGAAGCTGCATCACCTCAGTGTGGCCAGGATTAGCTCTAGTAAAAGCTGGTGGATGGGATATGGTTACCTGTCTGACCAGTTTGGTATCACTGCTGGCATTTTGCAGGTTCTGGAGATGATGATGCAAAGATACCTGAATTCAAAATCAGCTCCAGTCAATCAAGCCAGAGCTGCTGGCCTCAGCCCTGAGGGGTGGGAGGGAGGTGGAGGCAGAACCTTGAACCATCATGTTGAATATTTCACGCTCCGGGGTGCCAGAAATCCTACTGCTCTGGCACGGAGCAGCGCCTGCCCGTGGAGGCAGCCTGGGCTTGGCTCCCAGTGAATTTACCCTGCAACAACCAGGTGCACAGGAGTGAAGGGTTTCTGCAGGAGCCAAGCTGCACCAAAGCTGAGTCTTTGTCAAGTTGCTCAGGTATCTGTACATCACACTTCAGGAGTTTTACAGTACTGGGAATCCCAGCCCTGTATTTCCCCAGCTGATGGAGAGTTGCCTATAAATCAATGCCTATTTAGCATGATTTGTCTTTAAAGCCCCGAGTTAACTTGGCTGACAGCTGCCTGACAAAGGTATACATTATCCCAAACAGGGAGGCACAGGCATTTGCTTACATGAGCGGGTGAATCAGGGGCAGCCCAAGGATGTGCACTGAGAGGCTCTGGCTCCCCCAAAAAATTCACAAGACTTCACTGCCTCACATGCTAATGGCTTCCATGCCCAGAGAGCATTGCCAAAAGCTTTTGGTAAAGCCCAGAGTGTGAGAGAGATGCCCGCAAGGAATCTTTGAAGAGTCTCCTAAAGACAGGGCACGCAGGAAATGTCTGAGTGATGGCTTAACTGGCCGTACCTCTGTGCACGTGAAGTCTGCTGGGATCTTGTCCTGCACATTATGGTACCAATATCTTTTCAAGAGGAGGAGTTTTCCTATCCATTTCTGCAGCTACGTGTCTGAAATGCACTTTAGTCAGGTAAAGCAATTTGCTTGTATTTCCCTCCAGATCAAAAGCTGTTGATATTCAGGTATATTTGAATTACAATTAAACTCACACCGTAACAGCCCTTTCCACGCCTGTGTTATCACTCTGGTTTGAGGCAAGTGAGTGGGAGTTAGAAGGTGCCTGAAAGTATGGGCATTTTTAACAACATGAATGAGTAAGCAGGAAAGGTTTTGGATTGCAGATGTTTTAGTTCAGCTTAAGGGCAGACACTTAGGTAATCTTTCCTTAAAAGTCTGAACAACTGCAGTTCAGACATGTGCTGCTGCTAGGCGAACACTTCCCTATCTCCTCTCCTTCAAACACAGCAGCTGTGCACTTGTGAGAAGAAATGATGTCAAATTAATAGTCAGTAATGGCTAAGTGCTGATGAATCTCTCAGATGAAAGGCACCATCTAATTACAAACTTTTGTCATTGTTTGTTATTATGAAGCCACGACTTAAAGGGCTGTTACCTCTAGAAATCTTCTTTTTCATGTGTTTACAAGATTTTTTAATGGTTTGAGTTCTTGCATCTTGCTAATGTTTTATTCTCAGGCTTTTGGGCTTTTTTTTCTTTTATTTTCTTCTGGTTCTTTTCTCTAAAAGAGGTTTTTGCCTTTTCCATTTCACGAGGTTTCTCAACATGCCATATAGGTGGTGTGGACAAGATATTTGCACACCCGCACTGAAAATGCTGCCTGAAAGCTGACTGTATTTCCAGGCATGCCTTAGCTGAAAATGCAGTATTTGAGCCTAACCTTTTGTTTCTTAGCAGTGTTTCTGTAAACTGCAGTGCTTGTTTGAAGTAGACAACACTTGTGGAAGAAGATGGAAAAGTTCTTAGAAGTAAAAGTTGATCAAGTCCAGCAATGATCTGGTCTGTGTGTCTGTGTATGCCTGGGCGTGTGTGCGTGCAATGCCAGGCTGCAGCATGTAAATAAGAACCACAATTACAAGGCAGATATAAAATAAACAGCTCACAAGATCAAAGAGAAAAGTACTCAATATATGTGAAACAGAATATCAGACATAGCAGTGAATTTGACCAGGCTGGAAACTTAAACCACTTCTATGTCAAGACCATGGCCGGAATAACTTCACGGAGTTTAGTGGTGAACCAAGGACAAGTTTGGCCTGGGATGAATTTTTTGTTCTTGGGTTAGTTGTGGCATAATGTTGAAATTATTGTTTCTGAAGTAAGGTTGACTCAAATTGCTGAGGCTCCGAGCAGGAGTTTGGTTGTTCTGAACAGAAACTGCATGCAAAGTTAACAGAGACTAGTTTAGACAGTGATTGCTTCCAGTTGATTAAAGTAAGATAACCACCCTGCTGAAAACTGTAACTGAATTTCCACAGCCATTCACTCTCAGAAGGGTTCAATTAGACTACTGTGCATGCCTTCCTCTGCACTGCAAACCACACTGCTGCTGCTCTCTGAGCCACCCTGACACTTACATGGGCTCTCACCTCCCACTGCCATGCGTCTGTAGAAGGTGGAAACACACATCCTCAGCTTTCAGATAAGGGGTGAACATTTTCAGTTTTCATCCACATAGCTGTTTCCCTTGGTTTGCTGCTACAGTTTGGTAAAGGTTCAAAGAGAGGAGCTGGAAACTCTGTTCCTGGGATAAAAAATTCTGGCCTGTTGGGTTTCCTCCTGCAGGACCCTGGTTCTGAGCTGCATGTAGACACACCTCGCAGTTTCCCTGCTGTGTCTTCAGCACAAGTTCTGTACATTGCTGATGCTTTGCTGGGCAGGGACTGTGTGGTGAGTTATGGAACTCTGGGTTTCATGACATCACAGAAATAATCCAAATACAAAAGTACTGATATTGCTGAGTTCTTAAATGAACAAAGAGCTTCAGACCCAGGGGAGAGTGTAGTGATTCAAAATTGTTTGAGAAATATAACCCTGGAGTATCCTTATTTCTTTGTAAAGCAACAAACAGTACCATCACATCTCTGAGTTTTGTGATTCATTCTGCTCCTTTAAATCTCCACCAAAACAGGTGGCAATGATTACAAGTCTTTTTACCTTCTTTTAAGGTGAAAAGGAAAATTTATCTCAGTCCTAAGAGCTCATGTATGAAAGATGCTCTTAACCTCTGCAGGCTTGTGAAAAGACACGAGTACTGCTGTTCTGCAGTAGGAACACTGTGGGAAAAGGATCTGCAAAGCCTTCAGGATCCCAATGATGCCAGATAGTCCTGGTGTTTGACTGATTTATAGGCTGCCCTAAATAACTCAGCTTCCCCTTGCTGATAGCAGAAGTCTGCTTTGCTTAATCCCACTGAACACCAGAAGGTTCTGCCCTTCTGATGAGCATTTACTTGTGAACTTACTGATAACACCTCCTCTGAGGAAGCAAACACTGACAAAATGATAGCTCCTTTGCTGACCCAAGTTATTTAAAACACAAAATAACGAGGTTATGTTACTTATTATTGGATCTAATAAGAAGCAGCGTGAGATTTAATTTCCGCGGTGTATTTCAGTGATCTTGTTATTTCCCAGCACTGAAGTGCTTATTTCCCAGCCATCTCCATTAGTTGCAGCTGAATGCCTTGGTGTTATCCTGGTAGTGGGTCAGGTCCCAGAGCAGAGGGAAGAGACTTGTGTCTCCAGTGCTAATTCTTGATCATTCAGTGAAAAAGAAGAATAGTGGAAGTAGCAGGCAATGGATGCCAAAGAGAGGTACAGAGTATAAATGAAAGTGATAACAGAAATTCATGTTTCCAGGGTTTTCCTGGCGAAGTAATTCTCCGAAATGCCATGTTATAGAGTTTTGTTCTTTTAACTTTGCTGCAAGACATACTGATTACACAAATGTCTCCTAGATAAAAAAGAGATAGAATTTTGACTTGTTTAAAAATAAGAGTTTTTCTCTTCACTGTGCTTAGTATTTGCCAAGACTGCTGCAGAATTGCAGTGTAGTATGATGTTTTTTTTCCAGTTGCTTCCATTGCAATCTGTTTTGTTTCTGCACCCATATTATGTTTAAAGAAAAGTAGTATGGCCCTGCATAGCTAGGGGTTTTTGTAAAAAAATTTATCATTAAGTCTTTGAACATTCAGAGCTTTTTTTTTAGTAAGTCTTAAATAGGCCACTTTTTCTTCAGTTCAGAAAACTATATTCTGCAATTACCTTTAATCTTATTTGTCCTTATCCTGAACTGTATCTTTTTTTCTTCACCCAGCTGCCATCTTTTTGCTGGGAAAGGTATTTGTGGAAGAAAAGCTATTGATTTTTATCTTCAGTGCCATCTAAAAAAGATATGCATGGGTTTATTCATGTCTGATGTTAAACCAACACGATAATTTGGAAGCCATATATTCAGAATGTAAATGACTCATCTTTAGGTGAAACTGACCCTAATTAGATCTAGATCAGCCATCGCTTGACAGAGAGAAAGAAAATTCATTTTCTCTGAAATGTGGTAATGGCTAGGAAACTAGCCCCAGAACCTTAAATTAAAAGCAGGTTTTAACATGCTGGCTCCATTCCTGCCTTCAATATCAGCCTCTGCCTGTTTTAGTTAAATAAATGGTAACAAAAGAAGACAGACTGGGTGACGTTAAATAAAGAGAAATTTAAGAGAGCAATTATAGCATTAAAAGGGGCCAGAGGTGAGGAACTATAAACTTTGTGGAACAAAGTGCAGCATCGCAGTTTCTCCAAAGCTTTGTTCGCTGAAACCTTGTTAGTTCTGGTCACGCAGGGCTCTTTGTGAGTGAAGGTGCCTGTCCCCAGCCCAGGGCAGGAGTCTGCTCCCAGCACCAGTCTGGCCATGCTCCCGGTGTGCCACTGCCCTGCCCAGGCAAGTGAGGGGTGGGATGGGATGGACGTGGCAAGGGCGGATCCCGGGGTGGTCAGTGGCTCTGCTGGTGTGGCATCTCCCTGAGCAGCATCTTATTCTGCTACTCCGTCTCACTTTTCATTTCATTTCCATAGCATGAATGACTTGCTCTTCTTCCCCAAAGTTCCAAATGGCTTTGGAGAAAGCAGTTTGCTGGAGAATGGGCTCTCTCTCCCACACACAGGTTTTGAAGGATTTGTGTTAAGGAGGTAACAATGAAGGAGCAGCCTATCACAGTCACTTAGAGTCCTAAAAGAACAGTTCTGGCCTCGGTCTTTTGTAATGAAATCAAAGATATCACTGCAAAACCAATTGCTCTAATAACACATGGTGGGCAAAAGTCAGAAGATTAGGGGCTTAATTCATATAAGCATCCGAGAAAGATGCATAAAGGAGAATTGAATTTAAAAAATCATCTGGGCCTCACTTGCTTTGAAATGCAATGCCTTTGTTATGAATGAGGCTATTTAGGCATCTGTGTTCTGTGTGCCTGGGTAGAGAGACATAAGAAACATACTCATGACCAGAATTGGTCCATAACTTGATGTTCTTGAGTTGTTCTTCTTCTTTGAGAGGACAAAAAAACCCTGGTTCAATGCTTTCTAAATGCTTAGTTGCAGGAGGAATGATGTGGAAAGGTAAAAGCTTGTTCATCAGCTGGCTTTTGCACTGGAGCAGAGTCCTGGTGTGCAGTCATCACTCCTCATCACCCTGCACCTTGCAGGGCCCACTCAAGCTCAGCTTTCACACATCTTCCTTCTGGAGATTAAACTAAAACATATCCATACTCTGGAAACAAAGAATTTTATATCAGCTAGCACAGTATGGCTGGATTTCCCTGACCAAGTCCTGTCAAGGGCCAGGGAAGGCATTCCCAAACTAGCATTCAGAAATTGGGATGTGTACCAAAAACTCTTGAAATTTTTAAGATTGATAACTTTCATATTGTTTGCTTTTGCCTTCTGCTTTCATACTGTTTCGACTGCAAGGTTTCCAGCTTTTGATAACTTTGAGGGATGGAGAATATAAATATTCTCAATTAACTACATAAATTCAGGATCTGGCTATTTACAAACAAACCATTAAATACTGAAAATTGCAGTGCTAGCTGAAAGCTGTCGAGATATTCAAGAATCTAATGCTGAAGTCAGGATTGCCCTTTGTAATATTAATGTAATTTTTTTGCTGGATAATGAGCATGGTAGAGAGGGGGCAAGGAGGAAAAATGCTCACATTATTATTGATCGGATTTTCAAAATCAGTTCACATGAAAATTAATTAAAGCACTCTAATTGTCAGTATTTAATTCAAGATTCTCTTTATATGCTAGAGTCTGCAGTACAAGTACCTGACAAGTAAGACATAATCAGTTTGCTCTGAGATCCTTGTACAAAGAATATCTGCATCACGGTCCCTTATGGGATCAGTTTCCCTTGAGGTTTTAATGTAACTTTTACAAATGCAGGACATGTTGAATTTTATAGAACTCCTGCTGGTTTCTGGGTCCTGTCACCTTTAGCTATCTGGAGTATTTGCATCTTAAAATATTCTTAAAATGTAGAAGAGCAAATTTTATGGCCCTAATGGCTTGTTTGTGAATTTCAAAGTGGTGTTATCAGCACTGATGCATAGGTCTGGGGAAATGTCCCTTTTCCATCACCCAGGAAAAAAGGAAGGGATGCATTGGATTATTTAGGAAAAATGAAAGTTAAAGTGCTTGTTCCAAGATGATAAAGTTCCTTTGAAAAAGAAAAACTCTGTCCTCCCCAATGGCATTACCACGGTGGGAGCACATCATCTCAAACCCCTAAGATTTCTCAGGAAATCCTGTCTTTTTCCAGGCCATGCTGGTACTTGGAGGGCACTCCTGACAGAAGGCAAAAGGGTACATGCTCTGGTTGCCTTGTATAAGGGTTTTGGATTGTTTAGGGTTTTTTCTTGGTATGGGGTAGGAGGAGGGAGAAGAAATATTCTTTCAGTTTAAGGGGATTTTCTCTAACTGGTTGCACCATTAAGTCCCATCTCATGCTCCAGGTCCTATCTCAGCTCCTAATGAGTCAGGCTCATTAACCTGGCTCTAGTTCATCCTGCCAACACGTTTTGCTGGAGCTACCTACGCACTTCACTCTGGGCATGCTGTGGGCTTTGCCAGATTAAGACTTTTACTGCTCATCTAGGATTTAATTAAAAATATCACATTTTTCATACGTGTATTCCAAGAGCATAGAGTACAGGTTTTGCAATATTTGCTTGCAAACATCAAAGAATACAATTATATCTAATAATGAAACCAAAATGGTTTGAAAGGCAGGACCTTGTAAATTGAGGCAATGATCTATACAGTCTTTTACAGCATCCTTCTTTCTTATACTTTTTTTGCTTTAATTGTATGCATCTGCTGCAGAGGATGATGTTCTCATGTAGCAAAGGACAGGACATTTATTAGCAGAAACAAAAGGAATTAAGTCTCTGCTTTTTGGTTTTAAGAGTTCTCCATGTCCACATCCTGAGAAGGGCAGCCATATCAAGATAATCTCGTTGTTGTTGCTCTGTGTATGTCAGCTCCTCCATGACTAATGTGTCCCATATTCTTATCATCCAAATCTTGACATCAGATGGTTTCTTTTAGAGTGGGATGTGATTAAGCACTGCCGGCACAGAAAGCTCAGAGATCAGCTTGCACGCCTCACTTTGAATGAGTCTGTAACCAGCACACTGAGAATAAAGACTTCCTGAGGAGGATAAAAATAGCACCCATATGTAATATGAAACACCAGGTTTTGAGCCTGCAGAGATCCACCTGAGCCCAGAAGAAGGACTGGATCCTGCACGTCCCTGTGAATCCCAGCATTTCGCTTGGACTCGCAGAACTAGTGCTGGAGCTGCCATGCTGCCATCTGGTTACCCTCAAGAAGAACCTGAGCAGTTCAGGACAGTGGTGAGTGGTCCATACACCACATGGAGATGAGGAAACAGCAAAAGGAATTCACTAAGGTCCAGAGACCAGCTTCTCTCAGCATGTGTCAGTGGACAAAACCTGGCTTAGCCAGAGGCCTCTAAAGTGATTTTTGCCCCATAACTTCCTGGTCAAACACAGCAAAAATAAAAACCCACGACCAACACAGACTTCTTGCTTATAATCAGCCATCTCCCAGGGACCTGCACAGCAGTGCCACAGCTCTTGAAGATCATAAAAGCCAAAAGCTGAGCACCAGCTTCTCCAGCCCGACTGCTGCAGGCAGCACTGCTGCTGTTGTGGCCATGTGCATCTGCTCCCTGGCACCAAGAGATTTTGTCTGCAGGTCACCCAGCATGGGGGGATTCACACCTTGGGTGGCCCCCAGGCTGCTGCTACTTCTATGGGTTCCTTTCCCTCTAAGGCTTCTCACAACTTTGTTGTTTCATTTGTTCTTCTATATGTATCTACAGCTTCTCTGGTATGAGATTTTTTATAGAGAGCAAATCCTATTTGTCAGTGTTCTGAGAAAATGACAGAACAGGTTAGCTAGAGTGGAGGTTTTATCTTTACATACAGGACACTTGTTCTAAAGACGGGGCTTAGGAAGATGAATGGTTTGATGAGTTCAGATCAGGTAAATTAATTAAAAAGTACTTTTGTTCTTGGAGAAAGTTTTCTCTCTGACACTCTGACGTCCTTGAGAAAACAAGATGAAGAACCTTTGATTTGATGTTTTAAACAGAACTTTGTTTATTCTTTTAATCAGAAACTTTTTTTAACTCAAGAACTTCAAAAAGGAGCACAAACATTTTCAGGCATTACTCCGACATGAAGGGTTCTCTTAGATGTTAAATCAGAAGTTTCGGATTGAGTCTCCTTGTCTTATGTTTTCTTGTTTTTTCATTGCAAATTCTAAAAAATTCCTGTGTCTGTTTGACCTAAAATTATTTTTCTTATCAAACAGATATTGCCAGTTTCTGGCCCAATGTAGGTGTATGTCCATGCACTGATCAGTGCTGTATAAAAAGTAGTAGTGCTGTATTGGTCAGTGTCTGGTGTATATGTCAGTAATAGTTTTGTTGGCTAGACTGTTTCCCACAGAGATGATGATGATTTAGGTCTATTCCAATTAAAAAACCCCAGTCATACCTGTGAAGTGTGGCCCACTGTTATACATCACTATTTTGCTACCATACCTATTGAAAGATTTGTTCTGCATATCTTCTTTTTCTACCAAACTTTGCCAAAGGTCATGAGAAATATAATACAAAGTTCATTGAAGAAGTGTGGGGATGTGATTCCTTAGCAGCTTGAACAAATCTGTTGCTATAGAGACAAAGGACAATTTTCTCTGGGCTGCTTATATGGATAGTTTTACTTGAATTGACTGTGTTCTTGGTATACATGAAAAAGCTTTAACATCTTCAGTGTCCCTCTCCTTTGAAGTAGTATAAAATGTCTCTGGCCCTTTTCTAAGGCAAATGAGCTTCCTGGGTCCTTTTCAATGTAATTTTTGCATAGCACCTCAGGTATGATAGTTCTGCTTTCTTTAGTTACAGTCCCATAGAATTAACAGTCAGTTATTATCAAATGATGGTATTACCTGTTCTGCCTCTTCCCATTTGTTTTTGATCCCATCCTGTAGTTTGCCTATCCCCACAATGGAACAGAATACACCCTGAAGTGAGACCTTGTATTGCCGTGGCTTTTCCTCTAAAGCCAGGGTTTGCCCACTCTGCTGAGGAGAAACTGCCACTCCAAAGAGGTGCATTTGCTTCAGTATTTGTCTCTTCTTCATAGTTATGCTTTTCTCTTAGATTTTCCCAGTTGTGTCAGCATGTGTGGTCCAGCGACTTGGCACTGTCACATCCATCTCCTTTCTCTTTTGCTTCTCCCTTGGCTGTCACTAGGTCAGGAGGTCCCACTTCATGCAGAGAGACCTCAGAAGGACTCCAGTCACTCGTGGAGCAGCCAGCCAGCCACGCTGCTGTGTGAGACTCAACATGGGGCAAGTTAGCTCTGCATCAGCTTCAGAGTCCCCCTCAGGCAGGGAATGTCACTGTGATTTCTGAGCTGGGAATATCTCAGCGAGGTTTGGGGAATGCATTAAGAAAACAATAGGGTTGAAGGCTTGCACGAAGTCAGAAAGTGCCATGTGGGAGGTATGCATAGCCTGAGCTCAGCCCCTCCACACCCCTGAGATGCCTGACACCCCGTAATTATAGGCTCGTAGACAACTTGTACTCAGAAGTTTCACTTCGACCATAGATCCACAAAGACAGCATCTCATTTTGGTGTAGCCATCCTTAATTTCTTTGACCTAATCTTCCCAATTGTGTCTTTTGAATTTGGCATTTAATACAATCCATTCTTTTTCTCCATTTCCCAAATAGTCTGTGGAGCCAGACTAATCGCCGCTCATCAAATGCCCATTGTGTTCCTATTTCCCTGTCCCATGGTAACAGACACTTTTATTGTGATTATTCATCTGCTGTTCTTTTATTAATGAAAGATTTTGATTTTGCTGCCATAAGGCTTCTTCAATAGCTTTATATTATGAACACAATTTCAAACAGAAACCTGTTCTTTGGTACTGCCCAGCAGTGACACTGGAGGGTCTTTTCTAGCTTCTTGCTTGGCCACTGACCACAAGAAACGTCCACTTCAAGGACTAATGATGTCCATTCCCTCTTGACAGGCTAGTTGTCGACCTAATGCAGCCTACATGCCCCTCAGTAAGGAGCCATACAGGAAAGGACCATCATTATTTTTTTAGCATGTCTCTTCCTTCCACCATGAACTCTAGTATGAGGGTGCTTGGAAAAGTTTCCTGCACCCTTGAAGTCCAGCTGAATCCCTCTGCCTGCGTGTATTTGCCCTAGCCTGTGCCAGATTGGGCATATATTGCCTTAACTGTCATTGGGTAAGCCTAGTACGTTGCATGAGGAGTATGCTTATTAAGGGAATGACCTTTCTCCTGCATGAGTCTGGGCTGTCATCACTGCCAGGTCCGTGCTGTGTCCCCAGGTGAACTGGAAGTCTTATTCTGCCTAGAAGGCTGCATGCAGATCAATTCTCCATACTCCTCATCCCAGCCTACTTTTCCCTTTAATTAAGACCAATCCTGTTATCTAGAACCTGGGGAAAATTAAGATACATTTAATTTAATTGCATTGAATAAGTGTATTTATGATCATTCTTGGTAACATAAAATTGTCTTTTCCAGGAAGACTATCTCCTGGGTTGCTTGTTCTCATGGAATGTTTGTCTTTATAGGTCTGGTTAGGGGTGTAAGTGTGTGATCTTTCCAGGCACAGAGACCACCATTTAGACTGAGTTATGGACTATGCCCTTTTCCTTAGTTTATTGAGGTCTTTCATGGTAAAAGAAGAGGAAGAAAATCTGTCCTTGTGCTGTGCTCATTTTTATAGATCATAGTCTTAAAAAAAAACTCTGTTAGTAGTATGGTGATGATGGAATAGTTTTAATAGGGTGGAAAGGTGTCCTTCTCTTAACCCTTGGAGGTTAAGTTGTCCTTCTCTAACCCTGAGTAAGTCCTCCACTAAGCTCCTCACTATCTCTTTCACTCCTTCCATTCTGCTCCTTCTTCCCCTCTTCTTTAACCCCTTAGACATGCACTTTTTTACACTGTAGATTAAAAAGTAGGTCAGACCCTCCTCAGAAAAAAGGCTCTATGCTCCTACTAGTCTCTCTACTTACAGTTGTGGAAAGTGATGTTGGAGTTATCTTGCGGCTCTGTCACTCACACGCCACACACCCACAGCACTGAGACTCAGTCTCTTTGTTGTCTGCCTCCTCTTTCTCAGGTGCAAACTTTTTCTCGCACATCTTTTTTTGCCATTTCCTTTTAGCTTAATTTTTATTATCGTGGGTATCTCTGTGATTGAGCCTATTTTTCGTGGAAGCCCACTCCACCCCTGTGCCCTGTGTGCAACCTGCCTCAGCAGGGAGCACTTCACAGCTTGACCAGGCACCTCTGGAGCCCAGGACTTCTCAGGGTGGCTGAGATGGGTGGCTGTTTTCTGCCTGTAGTACAGCAGCATTTCCAAGACCCCACCACAGAGCGGGTTCCTCCAGACAGTTGTCTTCACAAGATGGTGCCTGCCCAAAACTGCTTCTAATTGGAGAATAAAGCAAAAGACCATGAGAGAAACAACACGTTCACAGCATACAAGAAACTAATGAGGTAATACTCAAGGCGTAAATTTATATAGAGAGATAATGAGGCTACAGTAACCTATAACGAGATTATTCCCCAGAAGCTTGTTTTTATAAAAATTCTAATGTGCAGTCCAGATTTTCATCCCACTGCTGCCAGTCCTGTGCATTGCTGCTGCTGTCCTCCAGGTATGAAGGCCTGAAACAGCCCTGTTGCTTTTGAGTTTTCAGAGGAGCAGGAAGCATCAAAATGCCTAACTTTGGGCAGGGGATTTCATTCAGTATTTGCAGAAGATGGTGAGAACTGCTCCTGGGGCAGATATGAAAAGAGCAGATTCAGCCTGCCTGGCTCAGGTGGTGGAGATGCATTTCAGAATTGGATCTTTCAGCACAATTCTCATGTTCTAGTGAGTTGTCAGCCTGCTCTTTGAAAAGGCATCCGCGTAACTCTGTGAACACAGTCCTTTCAGATCCCTTCACTACTGTGCACTGCTCTGTGAACTCAATACACCGAGCAGGGAGTTCACACAGATCAACCTCTTTTATACTTTTCATCTGGCGCATCGTTCTCATTTTATAGCAAAGTCGCTTGAATTTGACCTGAGCTGTCACAGCAAGGGAGATTCTGCCAGCTTTGAGGATAATAGATTTGTTTGAGAAAACAAATGTACACTCTTCTCTAAGCCTTGAATTAATTTGATTTGTTACCAGTAACTGCACTCTTGTGACAGCAGTGTGACCTGTAAAGAAACTATTTAATATTTTCTAAAATCCTTCAGTGACTTTTCTCTAAGCTACTCCCTAAATATATAGACATTCATAGCCAGACTGACTGCTCGTTGTTTCCCTTCTTGCTAGAGAAGTGTCAGCCTAGAGACAACTGGAGCATTTCTGAGATAACAGATGTAGCTTCAGTTTTGAACTGTGAATAATATATGGGGGCTGAACTGTTCCAGATCAAGCAAGAAAATTAAAAAAAAAAAAGGGGTAAAAAAGCAACATGAGGAAATTCCTGGTTTATTATGAGCATTGGATAGACTGGCATAGATACTGTGACAGTCTTAAAAAAGAGAACTCTGATAACTTCTTTATTTTGCTAATTGCAAAAAGGTTACTTCAGTCTAATCAGTTCTTGATAATAACAGATCAAGCATATCATCACATCCCTTATCTACATAAGAATATGCACTAGTTCAGTTCAAACTGGTGCCATGTGTTGCATGAATATTCTTATTTAATTTAAGAATGTATTTCAATTTAATATCAAATTGCCTTGAGCTCATATACAGTAAACTAGAAAAAGACCTGTCTCAGGAGATTGCTGAGTTAACCACACATTTTCAGAGCAACTTGTCTCACAGGGTGCGGTTCCTCTGGCAGTCTTGTAGACTTCTTTATCTGAAGTGGTCACCACAATCTGAGTATCTGGAGTCAGTGAATCTAGGGCACAATTCATTCCATCCTAAAGCAGATGCATAAATGAGATTAGTGTAATTATACCATATGGACATCTCTCCCTCCCCATGGTTCCTAAGTGGAGCTAAAGCTGACGAGCTCAGCTGAAGAGCTCTTGTCTCTGATGCTCTGCACTTGGATCATACAGCTTGACCTCTCCTGCCCCAGAGAGGTAACCTCAGCCAGACTGGACACAGGACCCAGCCTCATGGTGAGGTGTGGGAGGGCAGAATCAGACTCTGCTTCAGGTGCTGGTGAGTCTGTGTAGGGCTGCAGAACACAAGACCTGAACTATTTGATTATTGCCACTAAAGACAGGAACAGCAATACCCTCAGAAATGACAGAGCGAGAAGGAGCCTAACACCAAAGTGCAGTGAGATTATGGAGTGCTCAGCATGCTCGCCTGACTGCAGAAAGCATCATATGGGCCTCTCACATGTGCTAGGGAAGAGGGCTGGTACAGATAGTAGTAGTGCATTTCCAGGAGAGGGGGACAAAGACATGCATGGTCTAAATTGCAGAAGGGTGGAGATAGCTGAACTCACAGGCCAGTGGACTCTGAAATCCCTAGGGGGAGAAATGATGAGGGGTATCAATAATGTTAAAAATGCAACCCCAGCTCCAAGGATCAGGAAAACGCAGAGGGCAGCAGGCAGTCACCTTGAGGGACAGCTGTCCTTTCCCTTCTGTCTCAAGACAGACAATGTGAGTGATGGAGTATGGAAGTGTAGTTAATGTTTGAAATTGCTGATAAGAAACCTCAGGTACCCTCTGCTGTACAGGGCATAGGATGCCTGAAAGCCATCACTCTGTTGATCTTCTGTTAACTTTTCCTTGCAGTCAAAACTGTGACTTGTCAGGAGCAGCAGATCTGCTCCTCTTTCATCCTCTCCCTGGCCTCCTCCAGGGCACACACAGGCAGGATAAGGACTTGTAGGACAGAAGAAAGAGGGAGCTGCCTACTTGAGATGTCTGCAGTTCAGTCTGTGGCCACAGCTCCCTCATCCCCTATGGGCTTCTCCATGAATGATCCTGCAGATACACTAAGCTTTCTTGAATCTTGTAGGTTTTGGAAAGAAATCTATGACTACAGGTGTTCAGAAGGCAGAAATTCACTTTGGGAAATGTTTTCATTTAATGATCTTTTGGTCCTATTTTCTCCTACAAGAAGAACCCCTCTACCCTTTTTGGAATATCCTCTTCATAACAATTTAGAAAAGATAATTTCATATGGAGTTATCTGATGTTCAGTTCACTACTGACTATTAAAATTTGTGAGATATTCTCCTTGTTACCCTTCCCCTTAAGAAAGAGAAATGGTAACTCAAGAAAAACAGTTTCTTGAAGTGTTTTGATATAAGTGAATAAGCATCACGTGTCACAAAATGGTGGCTGTTGCTTTGTTTGTTTTCTGATCTGTTTCTCCCCAGAAAGAATTAGGGATGAACTTGGGAGTAAAATCTCATGGGATATAAACTGTCTTTATGGAACATGTTAAACTGCTTAGTTCCTAAATGTTTGTCATTCTGGTTGATTGGGTAGGGAAGCTTCAGGTCACAGAGGCCAGGCCTGGCATTTGACAGCCATGGCCTGTAGCTAAGCCTAGCCTTGCTGATGCAGTATGCTACAGTCCTGGAGAAAAACATACCTTCCTTGAAACTTTAGGAAAAGATAAGATGCTGGACTTGGTGGTCTTCCCTGGTGGAGGGGATCCTGTGGCTCTCACAGGCCACTGTGAACTCCAGTATGGAGCACTGCAGGTGAAAGACAAAATAAAAAAAATTAAAGCCCATGGTGAAATAGTTTTCCAGATTCAATAAATTGGTCTAATTAAGTTCTGGGAGAGCTTTACAAATTCCAAAGGCTTCTGGGTGTTCAAATTTTTCTGACATCCTTCTATTATCTGAGATATTAAGGTAGTTAAAGCCTGAGAAAAATGTAAGCTATGTCTGCATATTTTGTGTGGAGCTATCAGTTAATCCGAAGGCTTTCTCAAGGAATCTGGTTCTTAGTCTGGGATTTAGAAAAATTACATTAGTGTTCCTCTGCCTCCAACCCTCCAGCCATTAGATTTAAGTTACAGTCTCTCCCAGCTTGATTGCTACAGGTTCCTGCTCTTGTGTCTCTTGGCACCCATTCCTCTCTTCTGAGTCTGCAAAAATGCTGCTGCCCACCTTGCCCCTCTCTCTTGCACTCACTTCAGCAGCACCATCCAAAGTCATCCCATGACTGTCCTCTCATATAACTCGGTCCTGGGTCCTCCACAACCCAGCTGGGTGTTACTCACCCACACTTCTGGTCTGGATTCCCAGTTCAGACCCTCCCTTTCCTTAATCTCCTGCACATCCCTGTTTTCTCGTGATATTTTGAAGGAGAAATCAGAAAAAAAGGTCCTATGGCACCGGGCCCAGATAATGAGGAAAATCAAAGGCTGGAGGTAGAGGTTGGGGTGTTTCTTATGCCTCTGGAGGAAATTGCTTCTGCCCCTTTTGCTGAACCTACCAGTGATCCAAACAGCTGTGGACCAAAACTGAAGGTTAGCAGAGGACCTGAGACCTGGAATCCATACAGTAAGTACTTGGGGGCATAGCTAAGAAGGATTAGGCACTGCAAAAATTAAGGCAGCAAACTGGCCTCCAGCTACAGATCCAGCAGAGCAGGTGCTGCAAATCTTAACCCTTGACACGGTTGCCCTGGCTCACAGGGCATGTGATGGAGCTGACAGGATGAAGTCTTGTGTCCCCCGAGTTCCTTTCCCTGCCCAGCAATGCAGCTTTGGGTGAAATTGTTTGGGGACTGGGAATATGAGCTGCTTCCACTATTGCCTTGTGGGTGCTTAGCTCTGGGATCCATCAGCTCTCTGGGACACAGAGACCAATCAAACTTTACTCAGAGCATTTTCCTGGGTATGAGGGGCAGGAGAAAAGGCTTTTAGTACTGATTTACTGAAAGGTGCAATAAAGACAAACACTCAAGGCAGGATCTTCTCCACCCAGTCCTGCAGTTTCAGCCATCACATCTGAAGGGTGAAGTGCCAGCCTGTATATAAACTCTGCAGCAGGTTTGTACTGCAGAGCATTGCAGAGCTCTGGCTGGCAGTGCTGCTGCCAGAGGGACCTGCTGGGGCTTGCCAGACTCCTGCTTGACCTGGATACTCTGCACTTTTCTGCATGAAACACAGCCCATGGAAGTTGAATGTGAAAGTGCACTCTGATATGTCCTGGTGAGCTGGAGGCTAAACCCAGGTTCCTCCTAAGAGCCACCCACAGTAAATGGCAAAGGAGAGCATGGAGAAAGGAGAGGCACAGAAGGGAAAGTAAAAAATACAAGAAAGACCAGCCAGGATGAATGTCAGTAACTGACAGAAAAGATACTTCTGAACTCTCAGAAGTGTTGCTAAGAAAAAGGAAAAAGAAAAATTTTAAAAATAACAATATTTAGGATTTTTTGTACTATCAAAGAGGTACTAAAGGGGCTAGATTACAGAGAAGGATTAAGGGCCAAAATCAATAACCCGTTTTAAACCTATCATGACCACAGCTGGCAAGGGACTCTAGGAAAGGAGAGGAATTGTTTAAAGGTCATTGGAGTAGCTGGGAGTTAGGAGATGAAGCTGAGCATCAGCTTGCTCATGACTGATTCAGATTCACTTGAGTCACTGCTTCTATTGATGAACCCAAGCCTCTGAGGCTGAAGGACTGTATCAAGATAAAAGGAGATCCTCTTCTGGGAAAGGCTGACAACACACAACAATGATGAGTTCCTTAGGCAGGGACTTGAGCCAACCTGCCCAGCAGACTATTTCGTCCTGCCAAATTGTGCTAAAAGTAAAAAACCTATACCAGGCTCTCTTCCTCTAAAGAGCCCCCACAGGGAAAGGGGACAGGGTGTGTTTGCAGCAGGGAACTTCTGTCTGGCTGTCATGGCAGTATACCATGCTGGTCTCTAAGACTTTTCTAAAGCAATATACAAAAAAAAAAAAAAAAAAAAAAAAAAAAAAAAAAAAAGTAATTAGATTAGATGTCTAGTTACATTGATGAGGCCTAAATGTGATTAGTAATTCAAACTCATTCTATTTCTGTATCAAGTTCTTAGACTGGAGGTCACTTTTCACAGAAAAGAGATGATGCTAATCATTCTAGGAGCTGGTAATTCTTTATGCCTATTTTGCTGTGTGCTAGCAATATCTCCTGAAATTACAGGGCTTTCTGTTGTGGTCTCAAAGGTTGCATTTACTGCTGGTATCTTCTTTACTGCTAAGTTGCTTGACATAATTACATGGAAAGATCAAATTGTTCAGTGTTTCACTATCACTTAATAAGGAGACTTTTTTCATCACAGGCTAGAATTTGACTTGATTTAGTGATCCAAAGTGAATAAATATGAGCCCTGTAAGCCCTAATTTAACACAGGTTTCAGTTGCACATGCAGAGTATTTCTGACTGTTTGAGGGAGAATAAAAAGCTAAAATGAAAACAGTGTTTAAGTGTTGCTTTATGTACTAAATATATCTATTAAGGAATCTACTTTGACCAGGCAGATTTGATGAACACAATATGTGTAATGTTTCTTGGTATTTCCCTGTTTCAAGATACCTCATATAATCATTGTTGTCATAGCCTATGACATCAGAGACACAATCCAAACATGTTCCTTCAGCAGAAGCTCAACATGAAGTGCTTTTGAGAGAGACCCTCTGCCACGGGAAAAATATGCTGAAGGCTCTGCAACCTTTCACAAGAGAATACCAAAATATTCTTAAGGTATTTGGTCCTAGAGAAGCTGCAGCAACCTTAACAGTTTGAGAAGAGGTATCACTGCAAATGGATATAAAATCCCAAACACAGTGTTTGGGATTCAAAGACGTGTTTTGAACTCATATTACTTGTACAGAGTAGTATATTTTGTTCCCTGATTTCAACACCAAAATGGGCTGCCACAAGGTTTGGAGCCCTTAGGGACATTTGAGTGGCTGTTGGGCCATACTGGCAATGCTTGCTGTGACAGCAACGTGTTCAGCACCATGACAACCAATTTCTGAAGTATCAAACCAGAGTGCATGGATTCAAAAACTGTACCAGGACTTAGGAAACAGGATGGTGCTGTGCTTATATTGGGCAAAGGCTGAACAAAAAGGTACCAGTATGTGCAGGAGCCAAAGAGCACCCAGGGTGCCTCCTGCTGAGGGACCACTGATAGATTTTTCTCTGCTATCATTACTGCTTTGTTCTTCCTAAATCAGTTTCAAGTCTCTTCATAGTCAACCATGCTATTTGTTTGTTTATCCATAGACCCTTGCAGTTCTGAAAACTCCTTTCCCCCTCCCAGGAGTGGGATGGAAAAGGCAGGGTGGGCACCACGCAATCAGATGACACACAGGATCTGGGGGAGCACAGCATTCCAGCACAGCATCCCACTGGGAGCTGCTGCAGGAGCCAGAGCCATATGGAAACCTGTCCCAGGAGCAAGAACTCAGAGCCTGCATGTGCCTCAGAGGCAGCAGGGGCAGCTTGGCCAGGTGTGCCTCACTGAAATGAAGAATGAAGGTCTTGGAGGGTGCCCAGGAGATGTCACCTGCAATCAGTGGCAGCAAATGGGACAGCACCTTGGCACATCTCTCAGCCTGTACCCCAAGTCGTCTTGATCTCCACCTGTGGTCACCCCCTGGGTCATTCTGCATCAACTGCATGGCTTTTGTGCCCAGTACCAACCTGTGTCTTCTACCAACCTGCAACCCAGGGCACCCCAGGGGATCCCAGCACACGTTTTACCACTGTGTTGACAGTAACAAGGTACATCACTTGAATTTTGGCCATGGAGTACAGATCGTTCAAAACAATGAAGGAGTATTTTCATCAGTTCTCTGAACAATAATGAACAGATTTATGCATTTATTTAACAGTCAGTCATGCATGAGATGTAACCATTTCCTGTTCCTGTTTCTTGTCTATCTTCCTGTTTTTAAAAAGCATTCAATAAAAAGAAAGTATAGCTCAAAGGAAAGATTTAACTGTAACTATCTTTTCATTGCCTCAGCTAGAGTGCATAAAACTGCATTTTATGCTCTGATGTCGATCAAATTTTTGGGTACTAGTCCAGATACTTTGATAGTATTCCAACATAAGTGGGTGAGTATTAAAGAAATTAGTCTTGGTCTATAGTTATATAGATCAGAGCAGGATTATTTCAATTTAAATAATTACATAGTTGATATGGTTGCAAAAACTACATGCTCAAAAAAAAACCCCCAGCTTTGTTCAAACGAGCATTTTATTTGACCCAATATGAGACATTTCATTTACTTTTCATGAGATTAAGACCTTATTAGAAATAATTTTGCTGGCTTTCAAAATGAGTTTTTGAAAAAAAAAAATGCTGTTTCATTTTAGTAGCAGCAGAACAAAGAGATTTGAATTTTCTGTTTTTCTCTCTCTAATCTCCATTTATGTTCAAAATTATTAATTTAATTTTATCCCAATTCACAACTGGATTTAAAAACAGAAATATGCCATCTGGCCAAATCCATGACAGATGTCTTTTTCTTCAGTGTCCCTTTATTGTAGTGACAGGTCTTGCACCACGCTATCGGGGAGAAGGAGAGAGGAAGGAAGTCTGTAAGAAATACAGGATAATTTAAAATCAGGTATTTTTCAGAGTATCCAAGACAATAGAACTAAAGACACGCTAAACATAAAATCCCTACCAACTATATCATAACAAATTCACTGTTGTGTCTTGCTGGTGTCTCCACGGCAGAAATCTCTGTAGAAGCTTAATTATTTTACCAAAAGTGGCAGAACAATATAGTGCAATTTTTAACAGAAATGGAAGGCACTGCTGCCATAAAAAAAGTATTAATCCCCTAGATTTAGACCATATTATATCCAGGGGAAAATAGCCATATTAAAGGTGAGGTGTTTGGGACTTTAGGCAGCAAGATTGCTACTTCTGCAGAGGACCTTCCTTTATTGAGTTGCATGGGCTAACAGTTCATTCTGTGAGAATGCAAATCCCATCATTCAATAATTATTTAAAAGCAGCATTTGATTTTAAATTTGAAGATCTGGGTCTCCAAAGGAAAAGAAAACAAACAGCTAAATAGGGAACTATAGGATAGATCTACAACAAAATGAACAGATTTCCAAAATAGTGGAACGATCCTGTGATTTTCTAATGTTAACTGCATAATGTACATTGCTGCTTTAAATTCAGGCTCATCACTGTGAGAGACAGATAGAAGCAACACCTTAACTTCAAATTCGTGTCGCTTTGACAATCATGACCTTGCTTTCCATTGCAAATTTACAACCTGTTTGCAGATGTTGCTGAGACACATTTGGCCAGAGGAGGGGAACAGCCAAACATTTTTGCATTGTTGAAGATTTGGAGGCTTCTTGGGCTCGGTGATGTCCATAGGAGCTGGATATTGCTGCTAAGTATTTAATAACAGACCAGGTAACATGTAGATATCTGCTCTCTGTTTGTGTGACTGGATGCACATCTTACACTAATTAGCACTGGGAGAAACGCTGAGCGATGTTTACGGCTGGAGCCAGGGGCAGGCATGTGCACAGCAGTGTGCTGAGCTGGGGCCTCGCACAGGGCACTGGAGGTCCTCCCTTCTGCAGGGAAAATGAGTGATATCTGTCCCTGGTGGAGAAAGAAGGATGTTTACCCTGCTAAATTACAGACCTTTAATCCAGGAGACTTCTGCACAGGGCCTGGAGAGCTGACTTCCACCTTCCCTAGGTCCTCCTCCGTCCTCATGGATATTGTGGGTTCATCAGCAGGTGGGGCTTTTAAACACAGCACCCATGTTACCTCCTGCAGTCAGGAGATACATTTTTTGAAGCTGTGGCTTATTTGTGTTGGTGTTGGTGCTTGCATAGTGCCTGTATACTTCACCTCCTGCAGGCTCTACACACAGTCGTTCCTTCTCTTTCCCTCGGACCACAAGCCCATGAAAAGGTTACGTTCTGCGCTCACAAGTTTTGTCTTACTTCTGTTTTCTCTATTCACCATACTGTCTCCCAAACTTGCTGGATTGCCCCATAAAATTTTTCCCACAAAACCCATTCTCCTGATGGCCCACTGGTGCCACTAGCCCTTTTCTGTGCCATGTTTTCAGCTGCCTTTAGTGCTTCCCTTTCCCAGCAGCTTTCCCATGCTGCTCCGCTGCCGAGCCTGGTGCTACATCCCAGATTCTTCCATTTAGCCCACATGGGACCGTGGCTTGAGCCATTCTCGTGGTACACAGCGAGAATCTATTGGTAACACACATGCCTTGCATGAGGCACTGGGCTGTATGTACAGACCAACAGATTGCTTTCACTCCTTGTCACAAACAGGACATTCCTCAAGTCACTATCAAAAACCATGGAGTGTGAGAAGCGCTGCTCTGTTTTGCTGGTTTCTGTTCTTCATGGCTGCTCTACTCCTTCCCCACCCCAGTGCCTGTGTGCTGGGCTTGCCTGTGCTATGTCACACTACCAAACTTTGCCACATGCTGGTCGGCATCTTTCATCCTTCCCCTCAGGATAAAAAGCAGTTGTTAGTGTTTGTGTTCATGCTTCTTTTGACTTCCTGTGGCTCAATATGCATGTTAGGTAAAAAAAGTCCACCTTCACAAAAATCAGGAGAGTTGATGGGATATGAGAGGCTTTGTGAGTTTGCTCTGCCAGAGCTTGCTCCTGAGAAAGTTCTGTTTCACAGAGAGACATACAAACAGTTAACTGTGCAAGTGGAATGGTATTTACCACAGTCCTCAGTTGGAGCTTGGGGTCCCTGCACCCAGGACCATTCATATAACTTGACAGAGAGCACAGAGAGAAATTAATATTTGTGCTTGAGTTTACAGTAGCTCATGCTGCTTGATACTAGCCAGAATTTCCAAGCAGCTGAAGACTTCATGCCTACATATGCTGTGCTGCCACAGTGCAAACAGGAGACTTGACAGGTTCAGTCACCACTAGGTTAAGATTTGTCTGGTTGATGATTCCTTGCAGGAATGACCATCTCATGACTGAACAGATAAAGAGGAAAGCATGGATATTTCTACATGAAAACTGTGTGTGAAATGAACTAAAAAACCCCAAATGAAATTAAATGAACCCACAATCAGCACACAATGTGTGGACTCAAAGTGAAGACTGAAGACTCTTATCTGCCAACCTGTACATTCACATTCAGCTCTAGAAAACCCTTTTCCTTGCCTGTGCTGATTTTGATCCAGATTGGGATCATCCTGCTGGTTAGGATCCATATATGGCACTGGATTGGAAGGACTTTCTGTAATCTACATGTTGTTGACGTTTGATTCATGCCTGCTAGGGCATTTCCCCAAGAGGAAGTCTTATGGTTAATTTCTATTGCAATGTCTTGAGGGGATATTCCTTTCTGTGAGCTCATCAGACCTGACAGCAAAACAGAGCCAAATATGTTTGGCATTTGGCTCAGACAAACTGTGAAAACCGGTGAGCAAGAACGGAGAGAAGCTCTGCCAGTGAATCAGCAGCAGTGCTCTGTGCTGGGCCCATCAGGGAGTGACCACACAGAGGATCCTGGAATAGTTTAGTTTGGAAAACACCGTGAGTTTGTTGAGTCCAGCTGTTAACCCAGCCCAGTCCACCACTAAACCATGTCCCTAAGTGCCATGAATACACATCTTTTAAATACCTCCACGGATGGTGACTCCACCATTTCCCTGGGCATCCTGTGAGTGTATTTGATAGTGCTTTCAGTGAAGAAACTTTTCCTAATATCCAATCTCAACGTCCCTGGCACACATAAATGTGCATGAGCACTTAAATATATGCAAATGTGGAGGGCATAGAATCACAGAATCATAGAATTGTTAAGGCTAGAAAAGACCTAAATTATTTTTCTTCCTCTATAGAACTCTGTACTTACAGTACTGCTGGAGATGCTGCTGGATGCCTAGCAGTGGGCTGTCAGGAACAACAAATGTACAGAAAATTGGGTGATATTTGAAAAAGGTCTGGTTTCCCAGGTGATATGGTCTTTAATCTCAACCGTTATATATTTTTGTCAAGACCCAGAACATTTCTTTGAAATATCATCAAGAAACTCCTGACAGTTTGTGCATGATCAGACTGGGACTCTTTGGCATGTGTTGCCTGAGTGCATTGTTTCTTTGTCTGGTCTTTGATACCAGGCTTGGAATATGGCACTGGCAGAAGACATCAGAAGCCCTCAGTCTTGTCTCCACAAACAGAGTGATACAGACTAAGGAGTTAACAGTTCATGAGCCTTTTCTGTAACAAACTTAGAAAAGCCAAGGTTATTTACTGTTCCCACACTCAGAGCAGTTTTAAATTGCTAGGTTAACTAGCCATTCCTGAAAGAAATTTTCTGTGCACCAATGTACTCTTTGTGGTTGAAGCAAAAATTACTTGCAGACAGAGCAATGTTTCTTGCAAAGAAAAACTTCAGCCAATGGAATATTTTAAAATTCAGCTGTGAGGTCTGTTAGCTTCTTTCTGGCTGGGGGTTAATTTGATCTGTGCATTTTCTGTGGACAGATAAAAGAAATGTCTCATTTGCTAAGTGACATTGTCATGGATATATGACGTAAAGTAGAACATATTCAAAAATTGCCCTTAGTTCTGTTGCAGTTACTGCTAATGGCACTGAGGTGTAGTGTAAGCACACTGCAAGCCAACTTCTGATGTCAATTACATCAGTGTAAACAAGATTAGAAATTGGCCCAAGCCTATGGATTTAAACATGACTGTCTTGAACTCCATTTTCAGGACAGATAATGTTTTCAAGGAAAACAACTCACTCGTTAATTTTAGCAGATTTTTCTCAGTGCATTTTGGCAACAGTTCTAATATATTCCTAGCACTTGGCTTTATTTTACTGTTCATTATACTGCCTGAGCAGGAGCACAAATCAGCCTGTCAGATGAGATGCTTCAATGACCAAAATACAGATTTGAAGGCTGAGGACCAATAAGGAGAGAAATGCAGATGACTGTCATTAGGCATGGATTTCATATTTTGTGAATGACATATTTTCCTCTCTGGTAGGTCTGTACCAGGTCTGATTTTATCCCATCTGCTATTCAACACTTAAGCTGCTTATTATTAGTTGCAGAAATCCATAACACATTTCAAACAGATCAATGGTATCAGAAAACTTGCCATCATGAAGGAGCAGAACAGTCCAACAAGATAAGAATTAATTTGTTTTCTCTGTCCACTGTAATCTTTTTGGATACTCTAAGAACGACATTTCTTTGACCTCTTGAGTAACTTACATACTTAGAGAAAAGAAATACCATTTCTCCTACATATGAAATATCTTAATACAAACCTGAATATGTCCCAGGGAAAAATAATTAGGACAGTAAAAGTCTCAGACAACCTTTTAGCAACATTTTTGTCTTCCTTTTGAGACTTGGTGAGAGGCTTTAGTGATGGCCTTTAATAAAGGCATTGTTGTTCCTTTGAGTGTTGCTGAACTAACCCAAGATTCAGGCCAAAAATGTGGACCAAAATGTTCTTGCCAGACAAGATGAGAATTCATAAAGTGCAATTTTCAAACAAAAAAGAGCAACCAATTTGTCCTCACAGAAGGTAAAGAATCTTAAAAAATGACCAGTAAGTGTTCCAGTCCAACCCAAGTCAACTAAGAGCAAGGAACTAGCTAAGGAATATAAGCATGCAGGTAAACATGTGAAAGATCAAGTCACTAATGAGAAACATTTACTCCCTCACTATCTGGATTGTGTACTGATCCTCCATTCACTGTTTTTTTTAAAGAAAAAAGCATTTTCTGTGCTATAATTTACAACAGCTGGAACCAGTTTGTGTGTGTGTATATGTGCATGTGCGTATGTGCTGGACAAAAGAACACTGCCAATATGCAAAGGAATAGGATGGGCACTGTTTTCAGAGTTTGGCTCCAAAGGGGATATCTAATGATATGAGAAAGATTAAATAAGTGGAGGAAGCTGGGGGATCTTCTGTACTGAAGACTGCTGCAACATGGGTGGGCCCAGCAGGGTCCCAGCACATCCTGTGTTACCCGTGACACAGTGACCCTGGTTTGGAGGTTCACAGCACCGTGGAGCAAGAGGGTGGGTACAGTCATTGCAAAGGCTTCTTTAGCCAAAATCATTCTGGGCTGAGGCCTGGCTGGTGACTGATAGCTGTGCGCAGTAATTTCAATTTCTTTTACATAAACATAATGAGGTGTTGTTTATAATTTTCCTGAAAGTTGTGGGGTTGAGATATTGGGGGAAACAAACAAAGAGAGACTTTGCCAGATGTCTGAGAAGTGAATGGCTCCCTTTGGCATGCTCTGATGGGCCATTTCATTCTAGCTTTGCTGAATCAGCTTAATGGTGAAAACTCAAAACTCATTGCCAAACTCTCATGGCAATTTCTCTTTACCATAGTGGTCACAAACAGATGTTGTTATCCTCTGTACTGGTAACCAAATATTCCTTGGGGCAGGTTTGTGTGGGACATACTACACAGAGTAATGCAGATTAGTCTAAAATTAGGGAAAGGCTGAGAATTAGGCATGTACACAGTGGACGTGAGCATTTGATCTTGTCACATGGAACACACAGATTCTATCAAAACCTTAGGTGTGTGACATCAGCCAATGTGACACCAAAACACACTGCTGCCTGTGCTACATCAAATGCAGCTGGGGGGAGGGGGGTGGGGGGTGGGCAATGGTGATGGCTGTTTCTCATATTTTTATCTCACAAAATGCCCTAAATGAAAGCAGGATATACAAATTAACCATCTTCCTTCCACAAGGCTGCTGAAGCAGATTGACACAACCAGGCCATTTGTATAAATTACAAGCTGGCTTCCATGGGAGGAGGTGCACTAAGCAGCTCAAAGCCTAGCAGGATTAGCCTTCCAAAGGGGCGTAACCTGACTCCCATTCTCAGCCCCAGAGAAAGGCAGAGATTGTGTTCAAGGTCTTAGCATTGGCCTTTTGCTGCTGGATGTGATATTGATGCCCACAAATGTTCCTTGGGAAAGGTTCAGCTTTTATTATGGCAGTTCACATGGGAGAAAAACACACATTTTTAAGCATGTTATTTTGAATTGCATACAGATAAACCCTATTCAGTATTCAGAAGACTATGTAATTATGCTATTTTACATATGATAATTCTTTTAATACAGTCAAGCATTGAGCTTGCATTTCATGACAAAGTTCCTTATGGATCACTATAAACCTCAGGAATTGCAGCAGCCACCAGAAAACATATGTGAAAAATTGTTCTAAGAGGGACAATCTTCTCATGATTATACATTAGAGCTGTTGGGGGTAAACTCCTCATGAAACAAATATGTCCAAACTTTTGACTGAGAAGAACCTTGGAACAAAGTTTTGGATCTCTCCCTGACTGTTGACTTCTGAAAAAATCACCATCAGAGCTGTCTGGGCCACCTACATCCTTCCTGCAACTCTCACAGGTGTGAACTGGAGTAAAGCTTACTCCACTTGTACATTTCCCACTCTTACTGCAGCAGGCTGCTCCTTGAACAAAATTCCAGCAGCCCTTCATCCCTGAACTATCCTGTCCTTGTCTAGAGATCAGGCAGCAAACTTCTACCCTTTGAAAGAAATGCGGGCTGGAGACATGCCCAAGGCACTGTCCCTGGTGGGTAAATCTCTTACAGTATTATCTGCAACACGTCTAGCTGGAATGCCAAGGAAACCTCCCTCTCCAACCACTCAAGAGCCACTCTGGCAGTCACACTCACACCACCTAAGGTGGGATTGAGGCCCCCTCATAGTGACACACACCACACTCTCACAGTGGGATCATGTTTCCCTACTGGTTCAACCTCAGGTTTCCCATAGCAGAGTCTCAGATGTCTCAATCCTTAGAATAACAATTAAATCTTAGTGCAATAACCAACTAACAAAATATCAGCTTGAGCTGGGTGCCTCCAGACAGGAAAGTTTCCTTAACAAGGACATCCATAATGTGGGGCATCTTTCTACTTGGTTCTTTGCAATTGAGGGATTAGAGCAAGTCTCAGCACAGAGACAGCCCAGTACTGAAGGATGAATTTCTAGTTTTCAGGTTCTGGGGTGGCTAAACAAGGCTGAACCTTGGTTGACTTTGCTGTACCCTGTGAAGTTACCAGTTTGTCTGAGCAGAGGAAGATGGAAGGCAAAGCACACTCTGCACAGGCCACTTCAGCTCTGCTGTGCAGACAGGCTACGTCAAGGCATGAACTGGATGCTCCACGGTCTCTAACACGTCCTCTTGTCCTTCCTGACCAGTAACTCCCCTCACCTCCAATCAGACCCCCTTTGTCATTCATTTTGCCAGCTTTGTATCAGTTGCACTTGTGTCCAAAAGAGCTGTTTCCAGCAGAAAACTCATGATGTGAATCATGGCTTTTAATTAATATATCCACACATACTTTATGCCTGAATGCATGCCCTAATTTATGAGTAACAACAAGGATGTATTCTCCAAAGAAAGTAGTACTTGACTAAATTGTTCTCTTGACGTAAACCTGTAATTTAGAAATTATATATATTTAGAGTGCAAGTCAAAACAGGAAGTTTTGCATTCCCAGAGCGGATAAAGATATTTCTGAACCCAAATATCTAGTGATACAAAATTGCCATGAAATGTCTCTCCCTTCCCTGCCTAACAAAACCACTCTTTACCAAATAAGCCTGCTATTTATGGGAGCACATTTTTGTACAGGCAAGTTTGCTCTCACGGTCTCTTTAACTGGAGAGACTGGGGATTTTCACAATCACCCTCTGTCCAAAGAGCATTTTGCCACTGGAAGGTGCAAGCATATCCACTGAAAGCAAAGCAAAACTGGCACTGGAAAACCATTTATAAAAGTTCAGATAAGAAAGAACGTATCAGGGAAAATCAATTCAGAGTAGAGAACTAAGCACCCAGTGGGAGATACAGTAAATGCAGAATTTTGCGTCTTAGCTAACACTGAGATCTATCAACTCCATTCATCCACCATGGGGGCTAGTCATAATGGAACCAGCCTCTCCATTAGCTCTAAGCCATCTGGCACAACTGGTTTGGCTGCTGACAGACATGTGGCAAGGATCAGGGCTGGGTGCTGTGATGCTGCCGCAGGAGTGAATCTGAGCATCAGGTGAGAAACATTAACAGCAAAATAAAACACGTCATAAACAGCGGGGAGGAAAAGAGATTAAATTAGGGCAGGGATCAGTTGATAGGGATGCAGTTGGTATGCTGTCTGACTCCTTACTTCCACTCGGGGAGCCTCTGTGCAATCAACCCCTCCAGCAGGCAGGAATCGTGCCTGCGCAGATTGCGACACAGAGCTGCAGGAATCACTCCTCTCTTTCATCATGGAGTTATCTGCCTGCAGCATTTGCCACCAAAGCAAAGTAGTCTGACTCTAAAAGTGTTTAGGAATTCACAAAGCAGCAAAATCTACATGGATACATGAAGGTCTACACACACAAGCACATATGTATATATTACATGTTTTATTCATAAGTCAAGAGTTTGCATAGGAACTGGTTGAACAGATGTTAAACCAGGACCTCACAAAACATGTTCCAACAGAAAAGAGTGTATCTGGCAGAAGAGCAACTAGAGACACTGGAACACCAGTTTTGTTAAAGACCTATAACCCAATGTAATTTCTGATTCACAATATTCAGATATGTAATAGCTGAAGTAGTGACTCAGAAGAGACAGATCTGTTGCCTCAGTGCTCTTTGCACTATTTTATGAGGCACAAATTAGCACAGAACTTTAACCCATAATTAATTCCATGGCAAATTCATATTATTATGGTACTATTCTGTGAAATTGCAAACCAGCAGATTTCTTTTCCATTGTATTTTTGCTTTTACTTCAGGCAACGTTGCATGACTACAAGGGGGTTTTTTGGGTAGGTATCCTGGAGGGATCACCTTGTTGAGCTGCCTTTGTATTCCAGCAGTTCTGGACACATTTCTCCTTATAAAGACAAGGTAAGGGAAATGACCTGATCCATGATCTGCCTTGGCAACTATTTCCCATTACTTCAGTCATCATACCTTGCTCTAGGCTAAAGGGATAGCATGACAATAAAAAGACAAAGAAATCCTATAACAATAGTGCCACTGCTGGTAAGTGCAGGTGAAATATCCATAGGTGGTCAAAATGTGGGCTGTGCAATTCTCCAGCAGTATGCTTTTTAAGTAATTTAATTTTGTGTATAACCCTGCATCTATCAGGAAGACCCCTGAAGCCATAGATTTTAGAGAATCTTTTGTAAATAATCATCTATGTGTCAGAGTACACACATGTCCATTTGCTCTCCAAAACACTGCTGTAAAAAGTATTAAACATCCTTATCTGTTCAGAGCTGCAGAGAAGATCTCAAGAATGCCAAATGCCAAAATCTGCTCTGCAGTTTGATTGGGCTTTGGTGAAACAGGTTTACCCACGTGTGCTGTACTTCTGTGGCCTTGGATACACCTTGAATAAAGGTGCCTTAGACCAACATAATGCAATCTCCTCTTTTCTAGACACAGCTTAATTAGTTCAATGAATGTTTAACCAAGACCACACTAGTGCTGTCTCATTGCCTAAGGAAAACACCACCAGCCCTCTCAGTCAACTTCTCCATGAAACACAGCTTTGTGTTCACTATTTCCTCTCAATATATGCTGTTAGAATACATTGTATTTAAGGTTTCCTGCCTTCCTAACTAATACGATTCATCCAATTGTACGTAATAATTTTCTTTATTTCATGTAAGTCAACAGTACTTTGTTAACAGAAGTTACAGCATGTCTTCAGCATGTACTAGAAAGTAACCAGAGGAACGCCAGAAAAATAACAGAAATTACTTCAGGCACTTTATTCAGTTGGTTTTCACTTAAAAAAACAAAGCTTACACACTTTTCTGATGGTTTTACAGTCCATTGCACAATAACCTGTTATTATGTGATTTTTTTTATCACACTCACCTAAGGCAACATGAGCTCTTATAATTGAAGTGAAATATTGAAAGAGAATTTTCTACCAACTACACCATTATGAGTGATACTGATCTATAGAATCCTGCTCCTACTTTATTTATAGGGGACAATAATAAAATATTCCTACTAACTCGATGGTTTTATGTCATGGAACAGAAATGCCAAAATCAAGGTCAAGAGTATGTCAGTGGTTTAATTTCCCTAGTGCTAACCCACAGTAAAATTTCTCAGGATATAGTCTGCTGGTCTCCTGCAAGTCATTATGTATTTAATTTTCTCCCTGTAAAGTGCTTTTCTTGAATGCAAAGCCTGTGTATTCTAGAGGTAAATACATTAAGATAAAAGGTTCAAAGAGCCTTTTTCTAAAGACATCTTATAATGTCTCGTAAGCTTCCTTTTGAAATTCCAGTGCAAACCCCAACCATGCTGTCTTCAAAAGAATTCCCAGTGCATTTTCTTTGTTTGCACAAAGGAAGGAAGGAAAATTAAAGGAGAGGGGGAGGGGGAAACTGCGGTCAATATTATGGCCCTGCAGATTGCCAGAGCCAGACACCCTGGATCCTCAGAGTGAAAAAGATCTATCAGTCAGGGCACTGCATGGGAATTTGCTTGTATCTACTTGCCTTGGCTTCCAAGCCTTTAGAGCATCTTATCTCTCCGATGCTACTGCTGCCAACTCCCCCAACACGCAGCAAAGCCCAAGCACATTTTCTGCCAGCAAGTTCTTGTTGTCTCCTGGGTAGTGAGGAACCCCCATTAGAAACAGCCCAAAGCTAACCTCTCTCAAATTATGCCTCTACCAGCACAACTCCCCTAAAATTACTCTGGTGAGCTGCCATTACTGGCTGACGTGCCTCCCGAACCTGTCCCACTGGTTTCTCGTACCACCTCCCAATCTCCTTGTTTTATCTACCCATCATTCTGTTTTACAGCATGGGCTGCTTGGGGCAGGGACTGCCTTCACAGTGCTTGCACACCTCCTAAAGCCCCGGGATGGGGTGTTCCAAACTGCCTGAGATGTTCTAATAAATAATAATATGATCAGTCACAGGAGGAAGTCTCACTTCTCTACATTACAGAAAGTGGTAGGGAAGATGATGTAAATAAAGCATTCTGCAGCAACCATCTTAACATGCAGTTTGGCTTTATTTTGTCTCTCTTCCAACTCCACCACAGAACTTTTGCCAGACTGCAGGCAGCTCTGCTGCACAGAAGCACACCCACAGCCCCACTCCAGCAGGCTTGGTGGCTCTGCAGAGCCCAGTAAAGAGTAAAATAGTCCTTGCTACACTTACGGTCACTCTTAGCTTGGTTGTCATACTCCTGGTGGCTGACTCCCTTTTCAGGAAGGTTGTGCTTCCCCCTCCAGCACCACTGGGTCCAGAGTTTTTCTGAGGGTTGTCCCCTGCCTATGATGCAAACATTCCTCTCTGAAGCCCTGCCCAAACATGCAGCCAGGGCTCAGATGGGTCCCAGTCTTTATGGTGCTGTTGTTCGTGCTGTGACTGGGCACTAGGGAACATGGCTTATTCAGATTTCGTCTCAAGAAAATGAGCCCTACAAATTCACAGTCTGCCTCTGTGCATGACAAAGTCTCCAGTGGGAAGGAAGAGCTCAGAAAATCATAGCCGAGATTTATGGGAAGTCATAGAAAAAACTCCTAAAAGAAAACATGTTATGCTTGCGAGCATTTGTGCTGTTTGCTTGGCCATGTCACACTGGCCCAAACCAGCTCAAAACGGGCCCAAAAGAGTTTGTTCTCTAAAAGAGAGGCAAGGCATGCTGGGGGTAGAAAGGGTGGTAATCGAGTGCTCTATGAAGAACTTGGTAATATGAATGCTACACCTCTGCCTTTCTAGTGCTCCCAGCAAGGAAAGGAAAAGGGGCTTACCTTATCTAGGTCGAGTTTAACTAGGTGATTTGTGCCTTTTTATAACCATGATGGTTATTTAAATGCATTTTTCATTGTGCAAACACAGATACAGTAGCTGGGAGAGAAAATAATATGAGACTGCATCATATCATAGAATTATAGGATGGTTTGGGTTGGAAGGGACCTTTACAGGTCATCTGGTATAATCCTCTGGCAATATAAGCAGAGACATCTGACCTAAGGTTGACCATAAGATCTGACCTATGTCACAGCCTTACCAAGGGACTGAAATAAACTGGGCATTAGCTACAGAGAACATTCACAAGGATGAACACATGAAGCTATGGATTCTTTGAGGGAATGTAAATGGGAACAGGCAGCGTAAAATCAGACTGTAGGTACACAGAAGTGCACAACAGAGACCAAATCCTCCTCTGAATATACACAAGCAAAGCACAGTGCATTACCCCTGAGTAGCTCTGGTGGGGACACGTCAGGCAGGGAGGGCAACACTCTTCCCAGCAGTACACCAAACTTTCTCCTCACAGTGGGTCACAGTGGACCCTGCAGTTTAAAACAGGCTGGGATAACTTCTCACTGCCTTTTGAGTTACAAGAAGGATTTGGCTTTGGTTTTGCTTCTCCTGCATCTGACAGCAGGTTGCTAAATTATCTCAGCCACTAACTCATTTGCACACAGGGCTTGTGCTGGTGATGTTCTACAGACCACCAGCAGCCCATGGAGGAGATTCAGGTGCACTTCCAATAGGCACAACTGTATTTATTGGACTACCAGTCTCCCCTTGGCACTGAAAGACCTCTAAGACTTGAACATTTATGTGCTCTAGACTGTGAGAAAATGACTCCAAAGTGACCTTTGTTTTACCTGCAGCTATACTGCCCTGTGCTGTGATCTTGTCAGATCTTGTTAAGTCATCAGCACCAGGGTGATCTGGATGATAAAAGCCAGAGAAGACCTCACTTCTGAGGGAGGCTGTGCCTGTAAAATCATGAAAATGGGAACAGTGAGGCACCAGCATCCTTTTTAAACTCATTTTACAAAAAACTTTACAGGAGTGATTAACAGCATATTATGGAGGGCTTGTGAAGAATTACAGTTTTAAGATCCTACAGAAAAGAAATAGCGATGATTTAGGGCTAGACTGAGCTAATTCTCTTCATAAAAGCTGCTGTGTAGCCAGGCTTTTTGGCTTTTTGTTTGATTGTTGTTTTTCTTTTCTCACTCTTTACTACTCTAAAAGAAAATGGTGTTCATTGCACTATACAGTCTGCAGTTGTTTTCTGAAACAGATTTTAGGATGCCTTGCTTAACATGGATGTACACCTGGATGATTCTTGGTCTTTGCAATGGTTTTCCAATGCTGTGCAGCCACTTCTGGAGCTGTGACACCTCCAGACCTCCTACAATGAAACCCAGGGAGCAGAAATCAGGAAGGAGGTGTACCAGGCTGAATTTTTCTTTCTAAGTTAGAGCATATGCCTGGCAGAAGAAATAAAAAAGTAAGGCACAGAAACACTCTCTAGGTGTCAAGATGTCTCTGTCACCAGCCAGCAAACCCATGTCCAGTCCCAGGGATCTTTGTGGTAATTGAGATGGGAATGTCTGTCCTGCTCAACACATCTTAAAATGCGTCTGCTAGCTCAGGTGCCAGGGTCTGAAAGGAAATGAAAACAATTCTGCCTAAGAAACATGATCTTATAGGTGTCCCATTACAATGATGCCACAACAAAAAATGCTTTGTAACTCCAGGTTTTTCAAGGTTTGGAAATACAGCTAAAAAGCCTTGGTTTTGGTTTTACTCATTTTGAGTCCTAGTGGCAATAGAAGAGAGGGACAATGTAACCCTCTGCAGCTACCACAGCTCAGTGGATGTGTCCCTGTACCCAAGGAGAAGGTGGCAGATTTCACAGCATAAGAAAATCTTAGCTCTAGGACCTTACTCTGAGCCCTGCCAAGGTGAGCTGGCTACACAGCTGCTAAGGAAAATATGTAAAATAAGCTAATGTGTTACAAATAGACAGTAACCTCCAGAGAAAAATGATTTACCACCTTTGTGGAAATGCAGATATACCTCTAGAAGTCATGGCTGGCTTCAGCAAAAAGAGTATCATCTCCAAAACTTCTTTCAAGGTGAAGTAAAAGAAAAAAAAAAAAAATTAGCATAGATCTATAAAAGAATAGCCTCTGTGTGTGATGACCAGTCACGTCTACTCACGTAGTCAAGTAACCTCACTCTGCTCAGTTGATCTCCACTAATTGAGAGAATAAAAGCCAAAGCCCTGAGGTACTCAAGATTCCAGATGCTTTAAATATCCAGGGTGGTTATAAAACTACCATGATCCTTTCATACTGAATCCTAACAAGTATTTTCTCAAGCTTGACTGTTTGGAATTCAGTAGGTTAGGGTTAATTACAGAATAATGGACAAGGAAAAATTGTGATCATGGAAAAGACACAGAAGGGGATGTAATCCTGAAACTTCAAGTCCTGGGTCTACTTCTGGAAAATCTTGTCAAAAAACCCTGGTGCCCTGGACATCCAGGGGAAACCACCCTCAAGGTGAGCATCGGACAGCCATCGCTGTTTCCAGGCTGTGCTCTGTGAACACGAAAGAAAGAATTCTGAAGGGATGGAGACCTGTGCAAGAAGTGAAGAATAAAAAAGCCTAAGGAAGAGAGTATGTAAATGGAGCACAGAGCTTGCTTCCAAAAAGAAAGACAAAAAATGGTGTTCATGTTTTACTCAGGACAGGGCAGTGGAGGTGAGTTAGTGGGTGGTAGCCAGAGAAAGAGAGCACAGGTCAGACTTGTAGGATGATGTTTTGCATATATTGTCCAAAGATGGAGGACACCTTGCAGATAGTGTCTAAAGAAAGCATCTTATTCACATTTGTTGTGGATCCAGAGAGAAATGGGAGAAACAGTACCCATGACATTATCCATAGAAACTGGGCAGAAGTTTCCCAGAATACTGAGAGGTTGAATAAGATATCCATGTAAGATTTCACTCAAAACCTATTCCAACTCAGTAGGTTTTGGAAAACAAAAGAATTAGTTTTGTTCATGCCTTGTTAAGTTAGCTGTCATTAAAATCAGTGGTTGGTGCTATGCAGCAAGTTAGTTCCCAATTTTGCTGAGCGTAAAACCTGAGTGATGGATCAGATGCTGATGTAGGCTGCAGAAGCACAACAGCAGGGTGGCATCTGTTCCAGAAGGTTTTTCTGCAATGCTCCTGAAGCTGATTGAAATATATTAAGCTCGCCTATAGAAAAATATTGAATGTTGCTGACTCTTCTCCAGCATTCTCTGGTGTTTCTCCCATATCCCTGCTGCACCATGCAGGGCTGGCAGTTCATTTCCTCCCTGATGGAGGGAAGCCACAGATCCCCCTCAAGTGAAGCAAGCTTCACATATACTCAGTTTGCACAAGTAATTACAGCAGCAACTCTTGTTGCTCAAGAGTACAAACAGCCCACATCTTTAATGATTGTGCAAGGAACTTCACTCAGAATAAAGCCTGAGCTTCAGAGGGCTGGGGATTTTTTAAGTGTAAGCTGAAATAAAAGTTTCCATAGCTATTTTTGATTTCTAAACCAGCCTTTTTGTTTGTAAACACCCAGGCAGCAGAGAGGTTGTCCTCCCTCCCCTCTCCCACGCAGAGCCATCTTACCTCACCCTCTCCAAGCTGCCTGCTGGCTCTGGAAGCTGCCTGGGAATGAGACAAGAAAGGCTGTGTGGACAGCAGCTAAAAATGCCTGGAAAAGCAGTCCTTGGTGGGCAGATGAGCAGACACTGTGTGTTTCCCCTGTCTGTGACCACTGCGTGCCTGTACACAGAAAGGAAAGACGAGCTACAAGATACCATGCAAACTGTTCCCAGGGTTTCAGTCCCATTTTTCAATTAAGACCAGGGATTTTCCATGTTACTGAGTGCTGAATCTTTGGGGTTTGTGGTTTCTCAGAGAGCCAGGTATCAGGTAATCAATCAACCTAGACATCTTTAAACACAGCTACAGATAGATGAATTTTAGGTGTTGAGACTTCACCTTTGTACTTTCCTACAGTTACTATAACTGGGCCAGGCAGGAGCACTGCTGGTGCTGGCTTTGGGCACAGTGTGTGTAGTTTCACACAACAGGCTGGGCAGTGCTGCTGTCTCCATGACTTCGCTCAAACCCTCTCTTGCTGGCCTTTGCAGCTGGGCTGGGCTGTGCACAGGTGCTTCATTGCCAGCCTGGGAGAGCAGCGCGGCTCTACCTGCTTTTGTCAGGATCAGGCACCTCCTTGAGACAAGCTGGAAGTCCTCTCTTTTCCTTTTTACATTTTCTTTCCATTTTTACCCCTGCATTTTGCTCCCGTGGCTTACACATAAAATGAGAGGAGCGTGTCATTGATTACACAGTGGTGAGTACATAAACTGAGGGGAGTCCAATTCTGCTCCTTGCTCCCATTTGCCCTGGAGGGAAGGGAAGGGAAGGGAAGGGAAGGGAAGGGAAGGGAAGGGAAGGGAAGGGGCAACAAGAGCCTCCATCTATAGGATAAGAGCAAGAAAAGAGAAGTAGTTGAATCCCACATGCAGACACAAAGGCATGGAATTTTCATCTGGAAAAAGAGAATTTCAGAGACCTTCAAAGACTAAGCATTCAAATGAGGTGATTTCTTTTTTCTGAAACAGCATGGCATTAGAATTTTTCCTTAAGTACCCGGCATCAAAACTCAAGCACAGGTTAGACAGTTGAGGCTTGCAGGTAATCCTGAGCATCCCCAGGTGAACTTACTCTGTAGAACTTGCTCTGTGTATTTGGACACAACGCAGCAACAAGGACTGCTTCAGCAGGCTCGTATGGGCTGAAAAGTCAATATGAGAAAAGCGTGGAAGTGCTGACAGGATAAAGGCATCCTCACAGCGTTTGAACCCAGTCCAAAGCTAACATCAGTGAAAACCTCTGGAGAAGCTGTTCTTGTTGAACTGCAAGTTGCTTTTTTCCCCCCTATTTAAATAAGCCAAAGTTAAATTGAGATGATAAGAATCTGAACCTTATCAGTGAATTCTGCCTTTCAAAAATAGTTATTCAAATTCTTACTTCATCAGGCTTTAGGAGGTAACACATTTGAAGAAATAAAATGTGGAAAAAAATCCATTTGAAGGTGCTGGCTTCATCTGCATGGCAATGAAATGTTCTCAAGAAAGGCGTTTACTTTTAATTAGTAATAAAGCAAATGCAAACCACCATAGGCCACATTTGAGAAAATGCCGCAGTTCAAAGTGAGAAAATATTTTTATTAAATGAAATTGTAAGTGAATGCCATTAAATACATGTCAACACAACCATCAGAGCAATCTATCAACCAGCATAAAGAAAGCATAAAATCACACAGGCGAGTTATGGGCATAATAGAAGTGTGATTGTATTTTTGCACTTTGTCTTCAGAAGAAATAGGTCTCTCCTCAACAGAAGACCAGCAGCTCCAAAGCAAACCCAAGCCCTAGCCAGGAGGGGCTGGCTCCAACCTAGAATGTTTTTACAATACCCACTGCACGAATTTATCACCCTGCTCCTCACCAGTGGTATTATTTTATTCTCTGACATGGCAGGCTGCATTGCCATGCCTGTAGCCCATGCCTCCATTAATACTTACCTCTAGTTAATGCTGCCTCTTGTCACTCAAGCTTAGATAAGCCACATCCTCGCGTGGCCCAGGGCTGTGCTGGCTGCTCTGCAGCCCTGCTGCATGTCCCACTCTTGGACAGGCTAAGGGCCACAGCCAGGGAGGATGCAGACTTTGAGGTCAGAGGATGGGTAGCTCCTGTTTCACCCAGGGATGCACACAACCCCTGCTGCTGACCAGCTGGTGTTGGGTGGGGACAGTCTACAGGTCAGGTCACTCATGCATCAATGTGCCACCTGCTGAGAACAGCACACAGAGCTGGTCTGGTTTTTTTAATTATTACTCTTCATTTATTTCTCTCTTTGGTCCACTTCTCCTTGAGCTTGGAGTTATTCCTCTGGGCTGGGTCTGCCCCTTCTTGTAGAGTAGAAAACCCTTAGTGTACCATGGGTGCTGTAAGCAGCAAATATATATCAAGTCACCATAACAGAAACTTCTGGGCCGATTTCCAACTCCACCCCCACACAGCTAGCACTATAAGGAAAGATTTGCCAGGAAAAAAACCTAAAATCAACCAAACAGCAAAACAAACAAACAAACAACAACAAAGCCATGCAAATAAACAAGAAAAGAACATAGGGGAGGGAGCCTGAGCACATCTCTACTTCCAGCTTGTACAGTGCTCAGCCTGAGCTCACAAACCTCCAGGGACACTCACCCAAAGAAAGCTGGTGCTGACTTTTGTAGAGCTGGGCCTTTCTATTTTATTTCCTTTTGCTCAGAAGGAGAAAGAAGTGCACAGTAATGCTGACCCTGTTTAGCTGCATCAAGACAAAGGGAATATTGCTTAGTCTATTTTTTTGCTCAGATGTGCTCTCCCTTCCATTTGTAAACCTGTTTAGATGGTGGGAGCCACTATCCTGGAGGAGCAGGGGGTGGTGATGCTGCAGGAGGAAATGCTAAATATAAGAGTGGCTAAATGTAAGTTTGGTGATGTCAGCTCTGTGTGAGATAGAAAAAACAAGGACTTGTTCAGCTCCACCAGGCTCAACAACACGGGTATAAAATGTTTCTGAGAGGGCTAAACAGCTCCAGACCCAAAAAAAGACAGTTGAGTCGCTGAGATTATACTTAATTGGTGTTGTGGGAAGGCAGCCTCTCTGCAAGGCAGCCTACGCTGTCCCCTCGTACAAAGCCTTTTCATGAGCTACAGGGGACATACTGCCAAACATTTTGCCAAATACCAGCCTTATAATGTCATCTCAGGAAGCAGAGGAGCCTGAAGCCACCAGGACAGTCTCACTGCCCTCATGGTTTGTCCCTGTCGTCCCTGCTCTTTTTGCCCCTCTTGTCCATGCCCCAGCCCTCCTAGTCTGGACGGCAGCCTCATCCCACCTCCTGTAGCAATGTGAGTAGCAGCATGGGCAATGTTTTCATGTAGGGAAGGACCCATATCACCAGGTCTTGTTAATCATCTGCTCAGGATTCATCCGCAGCTGCAAGGAAGTTGGGTTACAGTCACACAGCCCCCAAAGAGCAAGACAGTGCAAATACTCTGTCCAAGCTGGCTTTCCTTGCAGTGACAAAACACACACACACACACAGCTCCTCATTTGGCCAAGAGGCCAAAGTTTCCATTTTGTCTGTGTCTGCATCTGTCTGTGCCAGGCTGGTCTGACAGCAGGATTTTGTCCTAAATATGCTACTGCCTCCCTAGCAGTGCTCAACCTGCTTGGTGCTCATTCAGCTAGAAGCTATGTTTAAAATAGGATTCCTGATATATGCTGATGAGACACTGGTAGAGACACTGACCCACATGAGTTCCAGGGAATTAGGTGACACATCTGTTTCCCTGTGCTTTCACTGCTGCTAATGGCAAATTTCCCACAGAAAAATGGTATTTTTGGCAACTTTGTCGTTGGTAGTTTCCACCTCTTGATGAACGCCACCAGGAACCACCAGAATCATGTGCCATCTAGACATGGATGAGTCATGAACTTGCTTAGGACTTTATGGTACAAAGAAGGACCTATAACTTCCCTCTCAATTTTTCATGTCGCTGATTAACTTTTGCATGGGATATTAGGAGCAAGGGTTTGGCTGGATCTCATTCATGTGTGTATTTGTGCATGTTTGAGGTGTATCTGTGCACAGATAGATGCACCATCTATGTTCATAGCCAAATGCCTGACTTAAACACACAAAGCAAGTACAAATGTCCCAGAAAAAATGAGAATAATTTTGCTGGGGAAGAGGTGTGGAGGGCTTTTCCTTTTTTTTTTTTTTTAAATTGGGCTCTTATGTGTTGAAGGTGAGGACCAGTTGATTTAGAATTCTTTTTTCTCCAAAGGCACCATTTTACTATTCTTAGTGTATTTTCTCAACTTTGATACCTGCACCTAAGCCTCTTTTTCCTAACCATGCCTTGAAAATTAAAGTACTTGGAGCCACATGCTGAACTGGTATATCCATAGGAATGCATAATTTTGTTTCCTAAAGGGTGCTTTTTCAGGCACCCTGTTCTGAGGCCAGGCAGAGCAGAGCAAGTTTGACCAGGCTGCTTCCAGGGGTCATTCCAGCTGAAATTTGTGGTTACATGAGCCCAGCCTAGTGTCTCCTAACTGGTGAGACAGTGGTTCCCAAGGGAGCTAAGTCTACCAACACAGTTTGCTGGATCTGGGAGCACTGGGGAGGTGGCCAAGTGGCCCTGGGCAAAGCCAGCCTGCTCCAGCGGTTCTCCTGGCCCCAGAGTCGGGTGGGCTGAGACACGGAGTTCTGCCAGGGTCCTACGGTGAAGACGGCTGGGAGAAAGACGACCTTTGGGGGCTGTAGCTGCCACACACCCATTGTGAAATGCCTCTCTAAAAGAAACAAAGGGGCTGCTGCATATAAAGCAAAGTCCCCAGTGAGGAGTGCTGCAGATGGTATGAGAAAAGGTCCCCAGAGCAGAGCAGAAGAGCTCTTTGCCTCACTGTGCTGTTTTCGGCATTCCCAGAACACTTTGCCTTTTAAGCTCAGCCTTGCAAGCTCCAAGGCAAATCAACAAGTTGAAGCAGGAACCTAATTCAAGCTCTGAATAAAACCCATACCTGACAACTGTAATTATTAGGCTGATGCGTCATATTTACATTAATTTGAGCACTACTTAGATTCAATTACAGTAATTCTTCCATATATTCATTCCAAGACATTTCAATAACTTAGCAGATAGCATATATAATCAAAGATTAGCTGAAGAAACAGGTTTGCTCTCTACAGACATACTGTTCCCCTATCTGGGTGCTGACTACAGCACCCTGTGTGTGGGTCTGCATGGATGTGCCTAATACGGTATCAGCATCTGGAACAGTGTCAAAGGACAGGTACTGGAAAGCCCATGAGCCTTGGCCATAGTCCCAGGATCAAATCAGAGCCCCTGTGGTGGGGGTCCGTGTTCACCTTAACATGTGCTTTTGCAGACTGGAAGTATTCCTGGATTCCTCTTTTGCTGTTCATTGATCATCCCGCAGTGATGCCCAGCACGGATTTTTTTCTTTAGCCAGCTGGCCAGAAAGTTTATTCCAGATGATCTTGAGGTCCCATGCAACCTGGTAGTCTATGATTCTATGATTCTATGATTCCAGATGGTATTTGGCTCATTCTCCCTCCCCTTTTCCTGCATGCTTTTTGGGAACACAACTTACATCTGTTTGATGCAGAGCATGACAAAGCACTCAAGCCAGAGTGCCACGCCATGGCACCATGGCACAGTCTGTTCCAACTCCTACGTATAGCTTGTGTTGCTTGTGACTGATGAGGTGTTAAATGATCTGCATCCCCAAAGTGGAGAAACTCTTTCCCTCTTCCTACTACCAACACCCCTGGATCATACTGTCACACTCATGAGCTACAGAGTGAGGAGTGAAGGCTACTGCCCAGGTGTTTTCCACCCTTGTATTTGGGTTTCTTTCACTCACTTGGTGTAATACAAAGAGTTGAGATGTATGGCTAAGAACCGATCTTTCCCCAGCCATTAGCGATGAGGGCATATGCAAACGAATTTACAGTCCAAGTACTGTTCACAGTCCTATGTCCCCACAAAACTTCTCAGTATGTTGAGGGAGGGGGACAACAGTGACCGGAAAAGCCCTCCCTCTGGACATGAATTTCACTCTCAGGGTAGGAGAGAGCAGGTAAACTGGGGCTGCTTTAAAATCTAGCAAAAGTTCTGTGTTTCTCTGACTGTTCTACACTTTTCAGCTATAGGGAATCGTTTCTTGAGCAGTTTGTCTGCCCTGAGGAAGGTCCCGATTTCAAAGGAAGCAAGAGCTGGCTCTGAAAGTGACAGTTTCTCATCAATTATTTCCGTGCTGCTTATCGCCCCCAACAGCGTTCTGTCTGTCCGAGCCGCCCCAGCCGCTGCCGAGCGCTGCGGGGCCGCGGTGCCGGGCGGGGGTCCCCGGCCGCGCCCCCGCGCTGCAGTGGGGGGTTCGCTCCACTCGAGGGAGCTCCTGCTTCTGTGTAGCCCAAATCAAACCCTCGCAGCACCTTCAGGCAAAATCCTGCGGGTGACAAACCCTCTGTGCCGGGGGAGGCTGCACGCAGGGACTCCTTTCCTCTGGAAGGCTGAGGAGATGCCTGTGCCGGAGCCTGAGATGCTCCTGGGTGAGGTAAGGCGTTTCCAAGGCTGCTGTGTTTCAGTCCAAGGTGTCCAGGGCTCTGCCCAGCCGTCCCAGCAGCTGGGTTGGCCGCGGCACCCATCGCACTCCCACCTGTCCTTGTCACCGCAGCCGCTCCGGCTGAAGCACTGCTGAATGAGGGTGTGCGGCATGAGGGAAGGGGCAGGTCCCCAGGAGGAGCTGGTTGACATGGCTCATAGGATCACTGAACTATTAAAAAAAAACAGACTTGGGGAACAAGGCCTACTTTGGTCATCTCTTAATCAGGAAAAATTGACTTTGTTGTGTCCTGCAAAGTGACTTATCACTGCAGAAAACTGCATTTTTGCAAGGAATAACTCTCTCAGGAAGGTGACTGTATATAAGGAGAATGACTGAGGAGATAATTTCACTCCTTTAAAAAAAAATCTCTTATGTCACAGATCCATGCCCCAAAGTATCAAGACAAAAATAGGGTCTAATCAAATGCTTAGAAAGCATCTGCACCTTTGGCAAGACAGCTTTGAGGGAGCTGCTCCTCGCATCCCCAGTCAGCCAGGAATCCCAGCAGTGCAGATGCTTTAGGAGAAGGCTAGAGGGCAAAATCCATCCCTGGCTTCATTAGAGACCGTTAAACCTGATTCATCTTGTCTCCAGCCACTCCCTGACTTGTCTTTGGAAAGCCAGCACACACCGAGGCGAGGCGTTCCCCAGCCAGGGTCAGGTGTCAGAGGCAGCTTCTCCAGCGAGCTGCTGTGAGTCAGTGTTTGGGAACTGCTCCAAGCTATTGGGAAAAAACAACTCCCAAATTAGCTGGGGTGGCTCCCAAGCGAATCCACCTCCGCGGGGAAGGAGGTGATCTAATGAAAGCATGCGGTCAGAAATCAAAAGAGCCTGGAAAGCATTCCAAGCTGCATAATAAGATTTCACATTTCATATCTTCAAAGCATTAAGTGAACATTATCTAATTAATCCTCACAACACTCCTCAGAGATATTATCCCTGTTTCACAGACAGAGAAACCAAGGCACAAAGTTAAGTCACTTGCCTGGGGCCAGAGAAGGGAGTGTCGAAGCTGGGATTAGAGTCCAGGAGTTCCTGGCGCCCAACATTTTCCTCAGACTACTGGGTCATGTGTCTTCCCTGCAGGGAAGATAATAATGAGTCCATAATTACCCATACAAATTCCCAGTGACCAGGCTAACCCGTCTGTATAAAGCTATTTGTAATTCCAATAAACACGCCCACAATTTAGCTGCCTCCATGAACTACCAGTACTCTCTCAGCCATAGGAATCCAGACCTTCAAATAGGGGCTGTTCTTTGACAGGGCAAATCCCAGCTCTGACCCACTCCAAGGGCCACTGGAGAACTTCTTGTCACTTGTAAATCCCTGGTGACCATCCATGTATGGCATGAGTACTCTGGGAGCTGTGGTGGCAAGGTAAGGTTTGTGGAGAGAGGGAAGAGAGCTGTAAAAAATGGACAAGCCTTTAAGCATGCCCTTTTCCAAGCCTGATGCAGAAACTGAAACTTTTTGCTCAGTACAGACTGAGGGCAACTCCTCACTACCAAAGGGGAGGTCGTGTGGTCAAATACATTGCTCAGCATGGTCTGTCAGTCTCGTAAAATAAATGACCCCTTCCACTTTTAGACATAGTTCCCTGAAATGGACTTGAGCAGACTCACTGCAGTGTCACTGGAAAATTCAGGGCACCCAAAGTGCCCCATGCCTTCAGCTCTTTCCCTGTCCTGCCCAGGAGAAGAGGGGAGTAATCTGCTTGAGCTCTTGTGTATATCATAGGGAGATGGCTCTGCCCCGAGGCACCCGTTGTGCCTGGGGTTTACCCTGTTTTTCCAGTACAAGCCTCTGTGAGTGTGTGAGGGTGTGCACGTGTGGCTGTGTGCCTGTACTTCTGTGGTGCTCTGGGCCCTCTTCTACCAATTTATTTGGATCCAGTGAGCTGGTCTTTCCGACATGAGGCTCAGGCATTAAGTGTCTGGTACTGTCCATCATTCAGTGTTTTTCTGCTGTCATCTCAGCAGGAACACCTCTCCACAAAGCCTCTATCATCCCTACTCAAACCCAACTTATTGTTACTCCAGAAAAGAGATCACTATGGAATTCCCATGAAGGATATGGTACACTGCTGTATCACACACTATTTTAGCTGAGACTTGAGTGTCTGCCTGGCTGCTCTCCCATGCTGTGGTGTCTACTCTTGCTTGCAATGTACTGTGCCAGGGACACCTATGGGTCTTGTCACAGACCATCACAGCACCCCACTAGACACTGTGAAACATAGAAATAGCCCCTCTGTGTGCCAGTCAGCCTCTCTACTTGGGTCAGACAGCTCACGATGATGTCAGGGATATTGCAAGATCGAATAGCAAACTAAGTTTTTGGTGTTCAAGAGACCTATGGTGCTGCCTGGGTGTAGGACAGCACCTGTGATGGGCACGGACATAGCACACAGTTCTGTCCCCTCCACCAGGGCCAGGACTCAGGCTCGCTCCTCTAGAGCAATATCATCACAGTGATAAGGACTTCTCTGGGTGCTTTTTCTCTAGGCACATGGATGCCCTTTCCCAGCCAGACGATGCCATGGGTAACTGCCCATGGCTCCTGGAGGTTTGCTTCTGCCCAGGCACCAGTGTCAGAGATCCTCGCACGCCGCTGGAATGCTGCTTAGTATTTCCTCTGATTCACAGTGATGTGCAGAACTCCATCTGCTGTTTCTCAGTACCTTAAGCAATATTTCAAAACCAGGCCAGGCCAACAGTAATGCTGATCTCCAGATAATTTGGGCTGGCTGAAAGCTGTCCTACACTGGCCACATTGCATCCTTAGATCACTGGCCCCTTGCCTTTGGGACGTCTGGGTATTAAAAGAGGCAGGGAGGATGGGACAGCCTTGGGGAGACACAGGAGGCCACAGCAGTGTCCACAAGGAGGTAAAAATAAAAGGCTGAGGAAGGGATGTCAGCAATAAGTTTTCCTCCAGGAAGGGCTGAACACTCACAGACTGTCTGTGCTCTGAAGGGTGCGATGGTACCTTGTCACTGAGGAGAAAACAGAGGAGCATTTCAAAGGCTGAAACTAGCCATGTCCCAGGGTGCCACATCACATCCCCAGTGGCTGCAGGGCAGACCAGCAGCAGAATTGTAATGGAGCATCTGGGAATATGCATAACTCTTCCTCAACCAAGAGTGCCACAGTAATGATCACTTAATAGGAAAAAGGGACCACTCAGCATTTAGGGACATATTTCTCAAACTTGTTCAAAGCCTGCTCTGGTCCCAGGCTTTTAATGCACCCATTTGAGGACCCTCATTATGATGGTTGTGCTTTGAAACTACAGAGCCATGGCTTCTGCTGAGGGCCAAGTGCTTTGTGAAGAAAACTGCTTTGGTGCTGCACTGAAATCAGAGATGCTGCTCTTTGGAATATCTGGCTTTTCCTTTATTTTTTTATTATTTCTTATAACCATCTTTATTTACAGATCCAGAAGTATCATTAAAGGAAATTAAAGGCACTTTTTTTTTTTGTTTACTAAAACATTTTCATGTAATTTAAAAAAAAACAAAACATGGTAAATGCACAGACACACATCTTATCTAGCCCTTATATTTAAGAGCAGATTTATTCTTGTGAGGAATCAAACTGCCTCTTTCCTCACTTTTTTGATCCAAGGACCAAGAACTCCTGTGCAAGAACATGTATAATTAGTTTATCAAGTCATAGATATGTTTTTGCTGCAGTAACTGCCAGAAGAGTTTCTGGTTGGCTCATCTCCTATTGAGCTGTAACAAAAAAAAAAATGTATATGCCCATGTATGTCTCTCCTCCAAGATGCAAACCTTTATATAAAAATGATTGACAATAAATGCTGACAGACAGGAACTAGATTATTCCAGAAATACTGCAAACAATACAAATATAACATTTTTTTCTGTAAGTGGTATAGTTTAATGACATAAACCGATAGTATGAAATGGCATGTTAGAGGCTCATTAGACACTGACAGCTGTAAGCATTTCAGGATGCTGTATTAAAAACATCTGCTCAAAGGAAAAAAGAGCACTAAAAAAAGAAAGGAATGAAGAGTTGAGAACAGCCTCACATTCAATTTGTTGTCTGGTAGCTACCAATTCTAGGAAAAACTAAGACCTCCCAATTTCAAAAATTTAAACCTAGCAAGAGCTAGATCCTTGGGATCTGGGCACCCTGTGCCTCAGGTTGCACATTTTGCCTTATATTCCCTGGCTTGTGGAGCATGTGTTTTGTGAAACGTCTTCATACAGCTATCCCATGGGAGGAGGTTCCAATTAGCAAGGTAACCACTGCACTACCAGTATCTTCTTACCAGTTCTGATCTAGCAGATTTTTCACTCAACATGGTCAAGACAGGTTTCAGACAGGAAGAGATCCTGGAATGCAAAGGAAGAATAAAATGTTTTCTTAAGGTATTATGTAATAATGGGAAAATACATGTGGAGTCGATCACCCAAAATCCAGATGCAGCTACTGTTTGGCATCTGCTTCTCCTGTTTCAATTTTTCTTTTTCCTGAAGCTGAGTTGCTGTACCTTTGGTGTCCTCAGCTACCAGGTGTGGGCATTTAGACAAGGAACCCAGTAGGAGATGACCTCTATGCCAAATAATGCAAAAGGTTTAAAAGACCCAAACAAACCCCACCCCTCTCCCCATTCTCCTAAGCTGGAGCCATGAGCTGTTCTTACCTCCAGATAGGGGCACTTCAGAGGTCACCTTGCTGGTCTCAGAAGGCTCCTGAGCCTCTTGGCAATTGCAAAGCAGAGAGATGAGTCTCAATCATGGGGATGGGAAGGAGGAACCCTCCCAGAGAATCAAAATACAAATAGACTTGGGTGAAGCATTGCTGTTTCCGTTGCAGCCATAGATGGAAGCTATTCTTTCTATTTTGTTGGAGAAAAACATACCACTGCAAACTGAAACTGAAATTGCAATACTTTGTGAAATGCTGTTCTATTTCCTAAATAGAACTGTTAGTGTTTGAATATGGGAAATGTCAACAAGAAGATACGTATGTGCAGCTTTTCCTTTATATAAAATTTTTAATTCAACATTTTTTAGTGCCATTTCATAAGAAAACTTTCAGGATTTCCAGGTGACTCTGGAAGCATGAGCATCTTATGCCTGGAAATTAGACTGACAATGAGCATCAAAGCAGATGTTCTCCAAGCATCTCAAGTTGCTTATTCCTCACTAGACAGAAAACTGAAAGGGAAAATGTCTCTAGTGGGACCCCACTGAAATGTAGGAAAGCTGAGCAAGCAAGTTACACCACTGAAACAGGAGACCCAGTCCCTCTTGAGAACGGGATGCGCCTGGAAGTTTAAAAGCACAGCAACAAGGTCAGATTCCTGACACTTCAATTGCTGACCATCAGCTGAGACCTACGTACTCTCAAAATGCCAAGTAATGCCTCTGCACACAGCCCACGTGAAAGAAGGTTTGATTGCTTTGCATTTTCCCCAGCCAAACCTGCATGTATCCATGGACAGTCTCTGCCTCAGCTGACATGTAACTGGGGCAGGTGCAGTAAGGACTGAGCTGGAGACACAGTGGCTGTTTATGCATCGTGTCCAAAGCCTGCAAGGAGGTTGTAGTAGCTCTCCTTTCACTTCAGTGGATTTTGGCCCAAACCAAAAGGGAAGGGAAACGAGAGCCACTACAGCTACTGATCTGTAACATCTACACAGTACTTCTGACGTGGAGAGACATTCCCCTTGGCATTTAGTGTGTCACTGGAAGAAAGTCTTAACACATGAACACAACCTTTTTGATATCTCTCATTTTTAGAGTCTCTCAAGCTGTTAGGAAAGAAAACAAAATCTCACAAAACATTTCACCAAAGTGCTGCTCTTGAGCATCAATTTTACTTCCAGCAGCCCATTTACCCAAAGCCATCCTTCGACAGATATGAAGTAACTGTTCCTCTTGCCAACCCAAAGGGAATTTCATGGGCAATTACTTCCTGCTTCCATCTTGAACCAAGGACTCACAGAAAGATTTATTTCTTAGCAAACATCTGAAAGCTTCTCCAGTTGTGACTAAATATTTATGTTCACGTCTACATAGTAAAGATTGCATCTCATTTAGAAGAAAGAAGTACAGACAAATAAAGGAAGTCTCAGTGACAAAGGGAAGTGATGAAAACTGTCAACCAGTTTGAAGGTTAGAAAAATGGCTTCTCAGGCCCAGATCACAACACTGTAACTTCATTGTTGCTAAATGCAATTTTGCACAGTCTTAGGAGAGGTATTTTGTACAGCACATCTTTAATAATTAAGAAGAAAATTATTGTTTCTTTTCCAAGTCAAATAAACCTTGTTTATCTGGGAAGGGGGGAGGCGGTGGGAGGAGTGTTGAGCTGGTCTAAGAGACAATTTTGAAACTTTAGATTGAGAGGAGTCTGAAAGTCCGAGCTGGGGACAAAGGACTTATCTGCAGCATCACATAAAAGGCCCTGGCACAGAAAGCTCTTCAGGACCCTTGCTGCAAATACTCAGGGCACATTGAAAGCCTAAGGACAACAGACCTGACCCAGCACTGTGGAGCCAGAGGGCAAACCTGCAGCATGTGCAGCACCAAATCCCAGCAGACACACGCAGAAGGGATCGAAGGCAGTGTGAGCTTCCCCCACCTGCTGCCCTGCCTGCACATCGCTGCCTGCACGGGCTTTGCACTGGCCACAATGGGGTCTCTGGTCACAGTTATCATGGGGCTGCCTAACAGCAGCCAGAAAGCACAGACATTCTCAGTGCAGCGTGGGATGGGGTCTGCAGATGGAGGAGTTCGTATTTTGAGTCTCATCTGCTGGCCACTGAGAGATATCTGAGTAACTACCAATCCCAGGGGAGGGCAGGCTAAGAAATGAGCAGGGTTAGAGTTAGCTGTCATTCTTCATCAACTCAGTTTGAAGGTCTCCCTGTGCCTTTGCTACATTGCCACATACTGCCAATCTCCATGCTGACCACGAGCCCAGAGAAAAAAGCTTCAAGCAAATATTTTTGTTCTTAAGTAATCTTTCAATTACAAAGATTCATCTTAAATCTGGTGCTTCTAGTGATGTGCTTGATGTTGCTTCTTTCATCTGCTGGACTTCAGCAATAAACTCAGTAATTGTGGCCATTCTCACAGTAAGAGTGGCAGGTTCACTGTGCCAACTGAGATGTATCAATTGCCATGAGGGGCAAGGTTGGTGGCTGGGTTTAAGCTAAGTCCCTGGCAAATTCCAGTGCTGAGTCCACTGGCAAGTCTTCAGAGAGAGCCTCTGGGACTGTTTTGGATTCAGGCAATTGCTGGTTTGGCCTCTGTCTCATGTCTTCTTGGACATAGCTCCCCTTTGTCTTCCTCTCCATGACATGTATTCCCTTTGAAACAATTAGAACCTTCTCAGGCTCTTTGTTTCTAATTCTGGGCAGTTTAGCACAAAGTATATTTATGCTAATTGCATACTGAAAGTACACTCTGCTTGGCTTGGCTTCCCCTTGCTAGGACTTTTAAGAATATATATTTGTCATTGCTGGGAGCAACAGTGGATTTGGGAGAGCCACAAACTTAAAGGGTCTGGCCTCACCTATTTTATTCTGTCCAGTGAGTAGCACTGGGTATTGATGTCTTGAAAGTTTTCCTGCTCTTGTTCCACTTCAAAATGTCAGCTCTACTTTAAAACTTGATGTTTCCCATCCAAATAAACATATCTGTTCTGAACCTGGCTGACCCCAGGCTCAGATCTAAGCAGACCTTCTCTGCAATGGAGCAGAGACAGGAGTGGACAAAAAAAGTAGCATCCAACCTTTGGAGAGTGTATCCCAGTTCAAGGCTTATGGTGCATGAAATGAGTCCTTGAATCAGAAACTAGAACAGGTATTTCTACACAGCATGGAGCACATTCAGGTTCTGCACAGAAGTGGTCTCCAGTGGACAGAACACTATCTGATGCTGTTGATCAAGGTTCCTCTGGCCAAAAGGGAGGTCACTCTGTACCGTTAACAAATCCAAACAGAAGAAGGGATAAAAATATATTTTTAGGAACCTTCCATATATTTCTAAAAAGAATATACTGTTAAGTGATATTTAAATGTCTACAAACAGCATTTGTCCCCATGCTTTTCTTTCCTCCCCCTTCATTCCTTCATTTTTAGGTCCCTTCCCACAGTAAGCTGTCTCCAGTATTTCTGCTTCCCATTCCTCAGCTCACAGCCTGTTTCCAACAGCAGAAGCTAATATTGTGATGCCAGCAATTATGGTGTAACTGGAACTAGAATGTTGAGAAGCAGGGAGATAACTGATGGCTATTGTTCTTTTCACATATTAAGGAGAGATGGAAACAGGAGCACCTCAGTAATTTTTTTTTTGGTCTATTTGTGGTTCTTTAGTCAAAATTCTGTTAAGTTGTTAGTATGAGAGTTTTAAAAGAACACCTTCAATTTCAGATGATGAAAGGAAAGGGTTCCTGGGGAAAAATGCACCCAGCCAGGCCCGTCTGCAGTGTGCTTTGCAGACCCTGGTGACACACACAGGTCAGCCAGGATCCACTGGAGGCTGTTGACCACCCAGACACTGCTGAGGTGCAAGGCAGAGTTAGCTCATCCTGTTGAGATACTGACATATCTCCACCAGGTCCTGGTCACCTTCAAGACTGTGTATGCAGGACTATGTTGGCTTAGCAGTTGTAGTTGATTCTATGTTTTTTTTCTTGCTAGCTTCAAAAAACCTGGTCATCTGCACTACCCCTTGTGTGGGAACATCTTGCACATGATATTGATGTGCCTGCCAGGCATGTGGGTGACCCTAACTTCAAAGTCAACCAACCTTCCCTGCACGATCCTCTCAGAACCATATCACTGGCCCTTCAGCAAGGCGCACATGTGGATCCAGCTAGAAAAATTCCATCCAGCCAGGCAGCCATCTCTCAAAGTGGTTGGGAGTATGCAGGTAGATTTCATGGATAAAATTGCCTCCGAATACTGGTGTTGCATCTCACAACCATTTTGAGTTTGCTACATGGTAATGACAGCAGAAGGCTAAGCATGATCTGCAAATTCCAGCCCAGAAACAGTGTCAATGGCCTCTGTGAGCTCCCAGCTGCTGCTGCAGTGGTGGGGAGAGCTGGCATACCTGAGCCTTTAGACTCTGGCACAACTTATTAGCACAACTCTGTCCTAAATGCAGCTGTGGGACAGGAGTTCGAAAGTCTTTGTAGTCATCTCCCATCTTCAGAACATTCTGAGGTGGAAGCAAACTCACCTCCTGTACTCTAACATCTGCTGTCCAAGGGACTGGTGGCCTGGAGTGGGATGGGCTGGAGGGGACATGCTGTCTCTAAGCTAATTCAAAGCAGCACGTGCAGACCCTGACTCCTCCAGCTGGCATGGTTCCTGCACAGCCGTGAGCCCCAGAAGAGAGCAGAAAATGGCTGGCACCATTGCCCTTTACACCCTGGATTTGTCCTCAGTGGGCAAGTCTGCACTTCAAATGGCTTCCTGTTTGCTTTACCAAAAGAAAAAGATACAGTCAACATCCGGCCCAAGTACCCAATGGATATTACTTCAATTTATCTTTCAGTTTGGGCTGTTTCAATTTCTCAAACTGTATTCAGCCCCATGAAGAAAAAGACACCTTACGGGCCAAAAGGACTCATTTGTTAAAAAAAAAAAAAATGGAAGTGAGTTCGTGCTGTTGGATTTATGGCTGAGAAAGTAACACACAGACAGAGCCCTGCACTTTGATAGCTTAGCACTTCTGTGATGTGTGAATGAAGTCCAGCAGGCCCAGGACCACGTTAATCTCCAAGGTTTGATCTCTGTCTGTAATGAGATGCCAGCAGCCCGTACTTCAAAGCCTGCATTGATACAGATAATCTTCTGAAAGGCTCTCTGCATTTTGAGGCAGCTTGTCTTGGGGGTTACAGTGACAAGAGAAGGAGATGATGGAAGAGGAGGTGATTGTTTGATGCTCATTCCTTCAGTTCCTGTCCAATATTCCTTTTGTTTTTGATTTCCAAGGGGTGGTGCAGTCCTGTCTCCCACACCTCCAGCTCAGCAGGACTCAGATGAACTCAGGTCTCAGGTTCACAGATGAACCCTGTGTACTCTAGGGCAGACAGGCTGGCTGAGATGCTCTTCTGCCCAAGAAGTCTGTAAAAATGTATCTGTTTGTGCTGAAGTGATGGATGCTACATCATCTTGGCTGAAATATGGGCAGATATTGCATTAGAAATGGCACAGGCAGTTAAATGTTACACTTCCACACTTCTTTCTCAAAACTGTTATAAGCGTGTAGGAGAGAGGGTAAAGATGACGGGAGACCACAGGCATGTTATAAAACAAAATGAACACTAGTTTCATGCACGCAGTTATGCTTTGTGTTGAAAGTATATAATTTTCAAGGCATGTCTGACCAGGAAACAGAACTGAAATATTTTTATGTTGAAGAACACTACTTATCTAAGAGAAAAATGATGGCAAATATGCATCTTGATTGATCCTTCAGCAAGAAGAGTTACAGGAATAGACCAGAGACTAGATTATAAATTTAATAAAAATAGAGGTTAATATCTGGGATGCCAGTACTGGCTACATTATTCTCAGGAACCTTTTTGAAAACCACTTGTATATTTATGCACAGCTAAACCTGTTTTTTCTAGGCATAAAATGAAATAATTTTACATGGGGTCTATATTTCTGCCTGTCTTGCAGGGACAGCAGCACTGACAGCAGAATGCTGAGAGAAACTATAGGGGTAGCATGAGTAGAAAAGTGATTGCACCAGGTGGATTCAGTGACTGTTGTGTGCCCTGCTATTTGCCACATGGGGACGTGAAGCACAGGTCAGGTTTTGGGATGCTACCGCCAACACCCAGCCCTGTCCTCAGGACAGAGAGATGTACTGGGTTGGTTCAAGAGCTCAGTAAGGAAATGCCCCTTTGTCTTTTCACCATCACACACTTAGATTCATCATGCCTTCCTGAGCAAAAGCAACCCAGAACTCTTTCACAGACATGATAAAATGCAGAGAGGGAAACTGTATAAATGGGGAAACTGAACACAGAAGGTAAGACAGCTAAATCTTTCTTGCAGTATGGTGAGCACTGGACAGCAGACACCACACTTGAAGTGCAGTAACATACACGGAATCCAGCAGGAGAGGCTTAAGAAAGGGTAGGTGTTTGTTTGACTGAATCACCAGGTGAAAGAGATTGGTTGATTTCCAAAAGTGTCATTCAAGGAGGTCTGTCATGGTCATGGTAAATTCAGTGGGCTGAATGTAAAAATATACTTAGGCCATAAAATATTTTAAGGAGCAATGGCATAAAAGGAATCAAAGCTGATTCTAAGCACTGCTTCAACACACCAGGATCAAGTTTGGCAGAGGTCTGACTCTGGGGCCAGCTGAGTCTGAGGTCTAAAAGCCATGCTTAGGAAAGGCAAGACTACTGCAGAGAAGCAAGGTGAGTTCTGGGTGTCCATGGTTCTTGTAGCAAAAACTGGGACGTTTCCACACTGGAACCTTCTTGGGAGAGGACTTGGACAGAGTGTGTCTCAAATTTAGTGGGGTTGCATGCAAGAAACCATGGCAAAAATAGATGGGATGGAGACTGCCAGACTACCAGGAGCAAACAGCAAGAGGTCCGAGACAACCTAAGAATGTCTGGACTCAATTATTGAGATAGTGCCCACCTTGGGATGAAAGGAAGCAAAAGTGACACCAAGGTTAAAACAGATGTTAGGAGGATCTGGGGATCTAGAGGCATGGAAGCCTGAGGTCTGTACCAGCTAAAGTAATAAAAGTTTTAATAAAAGATCAAACTAGTGGATGCCTTGAAACAGTATGATCTGGACAGATATGATCCACTTGGTAAGAGCCAATGTGGCTTCTGGAAATCCTGTCTTTCCAACATCTCAAAGTTCTTGAAAGAAGTAGCAAATATATTGATGAAGGTTATCTGTGAAAGTCTATTCCCACAGACTTCTAGGGAAACTAAGAAACTTGGGGAAGGGGGAAGTCCTGGCATAGAGAAATGGCTGAAAGGCAGGAAACAGAGAACAAGCAAAATGGTCGTTTAACTCAACAGAAGGAAGTTACCAATGGAAACTTTAGAGATCTCCACTGAAGTCTGTTCTGTTCAAAATACCCATAAATAACATGGAAAAGGGCATGAGCAGTGAGAGACAAAGGTCACACATGATACAAAATTGTTTGAAGTAATAAGAGCAGGTTGTGCCAAATTGCAGGCACATCTCACGAGACTGCATGAAATCTCAGTTGAAGTTTGGTGTAGCTAAGGATAAAGAAAAAAAACACCATGAAAACCAGTCCTGATTTCATACACCAGATTTTGATCATTGAGTTGGCCATCTTCTATTGAGGAGCAGGCTTTGGGGTTAGGACAGGTGACTCCATAAAGTACAGCTGTGCTGTTGCAGGGCTGTGGAACTCCTTGAAGGAGTACGCAGAGGACAGAAGTAGTTTTAACCAGTTCAAGGGGAGATGGGACATTACAATTCACTTGAAAAATTGTCATAAGTTCACAAAAAAACCAGTGCCTCTGCCTAGCTAATTTCCTGCTCCCAGACCAGGCTGCCTTTTAACCCTGGGGTCCTTGGGGTCCTTATGTGGAGAAGTGAAACCACAAATGGAATTAATACCTGAGAGCCTACGAGGCTCTGAGAAGGCCAAGGGGAGACTGGGATGACGTGGAAAGGACGTGATAGTGACTGCATGGAGAAATCAACCTACAGAGCTCATACAGAGCAGCTGGGCTCTTATACTGCATACTTGTGGCAAAGCTGATGTTTAAGACATGGCATGTCTGGAGCTGTACCTCACAAACCGACTAGGGATTTTAAAACAATGGTATGAGATAATTACTGCTCACAAAGTCAAATGTGAGGACAGGGAACAAAGACTAGATGAATCCAGTAATTAAGAGAGACAGAAGGGCATACATGTTCCCAGTGAAACTGAAGGTCTGCACTGGGAACCAGCAAAAGGGTTGAACTGGTCTAGCTAGGAAGCCAACAGAGGCTGACTGATTGGGAAGTAAATTGACTGGATTAAGTGTTGAGAATGCATTCTCATCTGAGCAGGGTTACAAGGGACAAAATCCAGGGAAAAAGGACACTTGCAGGTGACCTGTCCCATAGGATGAGTCAAACACAGTAATAGAGGGCAGAGAGATCTTTGAGGGAAAAGATTTTGAAGCAGTTAATTTTTTGGCAGTTAATTTTATATTTACTTTATTAAATATCATGATGAGAGTAGCCAGATGAGAAAAAGTGAAGGGGAGGCAGAGTGAAATAGAGAGAGAAAGAGGAAAGATGGAAAGAGAATGAAAGAGTGTTAAGGACTAAATAGCTCAGAAAAAATAACAGAACATAAAGAAAGTCCATAAAGAACACAGGACCAGCCTAAACAAAACCAAGAAATAAAATAAAGTGCCAGGCACAAGGAAACTAAAAGATTAGTTTCAGTCTATGAAGTAAAACATGCACATGGAGGCAAAAGTGAGAGATGCACAGGTGAGGACTGTGTTTGATTTCAGTGACGTGTTACGGATGCATCTGCCACGTCTCAGACCCAGCTGCATGTTACCTCACTCCTCTGCCTGCACATGAGACTTGTCTTACGTGAAAGCTTCTGGTAGATCACAGAACTGTGATTTTCATTTTTTCACAAGCCTTATCATGTTAGCCCTCCATGAAAAGAGTGCTGCATGCATCCCTGTCCCAGCTGATTCCTGTTGGATACATGGGCACAAACACAGCCTCACAAATTTCAGAGCACCTCCATTCTCAAGGAGGGCTACAGGTCCTGGTTCAGAAGTCTTGGTGGACTCAGTCACTGTGTTCATCCTCAGATCTGACAAGGCCCCAGAGCCCCAGGAGCCTCACAGAGAGCTTCCCTAAAGTTGGTGGAAAGGCAAGGAATATGGAGAAATGTGTTCTCCCAAGTTGGACTGCCTTAGAAGCAGCACACCACAACTGCACTATCAATTATAAATTGAAAAAATACCAAAGAATTGCTGAGGTTCCTAGTCTGTGATTAGGCAGAGACCTTAATTTATGCTTGCCTATATCCAGAGGATGTCTGCTAGTCAGGGCTAAGCTATTTCACAGGGACTAAAAGAGAAGCAGATTTCATCTGAGCAATGTTCTGATTAGCACTGTTAAAACCAGCAGCTGCTACAGAGAAAGTTTCCTGCAGGACCACTAGTGAAATAACATCCTCTTTCAGTCTTGATGGAAAGAGGAGATAAATCCTCACCTTTTGTGTCTTGCTGTCTCAGCTTCCTTTGGACAAACATGCTCTGTTGAGTTCATGAGGTTCTTACACCCAGAGAGGATGGGGCATGAGGAGGAGGGACACAGCATGAGGAAGCTGGAGGGGAAACTCTCTCCTTGTTTCCCACTCCTCAAAAGATCAGCACTTCAACATGCCAAGCACCTGCAATCTGATTTCTGAAGTGAGGCTCCCCCCACAGATGCAGCATTTCCCTTCTTCATCAGTGCAGGAGCACAGGGTGGTATTAAGGGTGTATAAATAAATAAAATTTAAAAAGCTCCCCAGCTTCAGTGATGCATCAGCTGGATGTGTTCTGTGTTCACAGTAGCTAATTGTCCTCCTCCAAAAGACAAAATTCAAGGTAAAACAGCAACAAGAGATGTTTAACTATTTTTAAACCAAATTATTTATTTATTATGTAAGTAAAGAAAAAAGGTCATCAAAACTACTGACCTCCTCTTGTACTTGAAAGAATCACAAATCCTGTTTCATTAATGGCAGAAGCCATGACTTCCCTGCGAGGCAGTTGGATGTCTCTAGCAGAACAAGAAAGACAGAGAGTTAAATTAGATCTGTTGCTTCAGAAAGCATCAAAGAACAATTTTTATAGCACATGTTAAAGAGAGGAATCTTTTGTGTAGTGTAATATATTATTATATTATATTAAATGTACTTTCCAAATATATATCCTCCTCCTGTCCCTGTGCTTCCATGAGATGTCTATTTACACTAAATTATACCCCTCCAGAATAATGAAATCCTGCTATTCTTACTTCAAAGACTTTTCTTGAACATGAGGTGGAGACTTTCATCAAACATTTCACATCACCTAAATGTAATTGCTTTTAAGTGTTTTCAGAAACTAAAGAAATCTCTCTCCAAGCTTTTATTTGGTTGAAGCAAGCACCTGCAAGATACAGGCAGAACTATTTTCCTAGGACACAGGCTTATCATGGCTTCAACCAGAGGGAATCTGTGTTTTATCTCACCTGATGCAACACCTCATCTTAGTCTTAATTCACATTTCATTTTAGGTAAGCTCTAGGGCACCTTTAATGACTACTGGAAATATTCTCTAGCAGTCTGTACATTTTAGGAAGAAGTCCTTTGACTGAAATCAAAGGTTCTGGAAAGGTTTTACTCCTTGTTTCCAGCTACTACACACTTGGAAATGCTCCTGAGTGCTTCTGACTCTACAGTGGCTGTAAAAATGCAACTTCACTGCAGGGGTACAGCCATAAAGCCAAGACAAAATCTCAGCATTTCTCATTCTCTGATGTCTTATTCGCCTTTCTTGTGGCATTCACCATGCTACTATGTTCATAAGACGTGCTCACACGGTGAGTAAAAAGCTGTACCTGATGTAAGACACCTGAGAATTGGTCTCAGCAGCCAGCAAACAGGGTTCCTGACTGGATGCTTGTGTTGTGAGAGGTCACACACTGCCCATGCTTCACAGACAGATGTTAACACCCTCCCAGGAGGCGCCAGCCAAAGCATTTTCCCAGGTTTCCATCAGAGGCAAGAGTCTCTCCTCCATTCGCAGCATTAGAAAAGCAAGTCTGACAAGTCTTGAATTTCATTCCCCTGTGGAAGAAGAAGATGTACTTCTTAAATAATACCAGCACCACTGCAGCATTATAACTTAAACATTTCCCAACTCTGGTGCCTCTGGGGTTCTGCCTCAATTTTGCAGGTGAAGGAACAGTGAAGCAAAAATCTGCTGTCTGTTCTGGATCAAAGCAGAGCAATGCCACTTACGGAGTCAGCTGTTCTGACTCCCTGCTCCAAGACCGTGCTTTGTTTGTCTTTCAGACCAAAAGGCCACTGTTAAGTGAGGAAGAAGGAGAGCCAGAGCTGTGTTACTATCAATTGGCTTTTGTGGTCTTCCCAGAGCAGAGCACAAGCCATTCCATGGCATTGGGGTCAGGAAAGCTGCAGTGCCCACAGCACGGCAGTGCCTGCCCAGCCCATCCAGCACACAGAGGGGTGCAATTTATACGTTTTTACTACTCTGCAAGATGTTTTCTCAGTGTGTTTCTCACCTTTACAACCAGAACCAGTCCTGAAATTGAATCTTAGAATTAAAAATAAAATACCACGAAGAAACAACAACAAAACCATTTTGGCAATTGTGACACAGATGCACGTCCTTGAATACTCACAGTAGGGTTCTACCTCATTTCCATAAGATGCAATTTTAGGGATCCTGTGTTTCACAGCTTGGTTTGGCTTTCATTGAGCTCCATCAGTGCATGGCACAAACTTGGTGTTTGAATCATCCCTCTGGAGACAAGTTAAACTTGCCATAGCACATCAACACAAGACATTATGCAACTACTTTCCCTCTCTTTTATTGTTTTAATTTATTTATGCATCATTTTCTCCTGGATTTTTAATAGCAATGTAATTTTTTGTTGTTGTTTAATAAAAATATTTTCCTCTTATTTTCTGTATAATGATGTAATGAATGTAAGAGTCATTGGACCAGACTTGTAGATTTAACCAGTGCCAGTCTAGGCCAGACAGAAATAAAAGAAATAATTTCTGATATGATGACCACATTGTAAGCCTGGGATCAAGAATATAAATTATATGGGAAGCAACATTTCTGAAGTTACAGCACCAAAAACCCCAAAATTACATTGACAGGAAATTTTTAGGGCAGATAGCTAAGGATGCTGTTATTTCCATTCTCTAGAATTTTTTCTCTTCTGAAACTTTCTACTTACTACACAGTGTTCACTGGTGTTAAAGAAGCATTTATCCCTCTCCCTAGAGCTGAGTCAGTGGTGGTGACTTCTGGGACACCCCACTTCAAACTGTGCAGAGGTTACTGAGTAGCTGGTGGTCTGCCTGCAGTCTGAACTATTGCTGCAGGCCTGCCTTTGCAACTCAGAGGTATGGCATACACTTTCTAGGTGATATTAATACCAGTGCTACTAGAAACCGCAAGAAATTATTGTGGTTTGCAGTTTCTTTCCAAGGTCTCAACTCAATCCAGACATTTGTTTCAGGTCTGCGGATTTTTTCAGGAAACCTGGACAAAATTCTCCAAAAATTGAGTTACCTTACTGTTTGTAATAAAAATAATAACAATAAAAATTAAAAACAACAACACAAGCCCCAAACAAATCCCAAAAAATGGAATTTATAAAAGGTGAAAAAAACCCTGGTGTCTTTAAACAAATTTCTGTTTACAATTTGTGTGTGATACACGTCCTCACACAACATAAACTTTAAAGAGCTAGAAACAAGTAAGGCAATGTTTGTGGGGATAAATCATATGTTTTATTTGAGCAGTTGATCAAGCTGGAAATGGCATTCAAGCTCTTCACCAGGTCTGAAATGAAGACTGCAGACTTCAAAGCTCCTGTCAGATGTGTGAGGTGGCTTGACTCTGAGCAGCAACATGAATCCTAACCACACATAAAGGCCCTCCAAGGCCACACCATCAGCATCCTGCATCCTACAGCCATTCCTCCCTGGAGGCAGGATGCTTCATCCCATGACTGACCTGATGGAAACCACACAGGGGAAAGGGAACAACCACCCTGCTCTGGGGTGAGCTCACATGGACAATGGACAGACCTCAGGAGCAAAGCTCTTCTTAGGCAGCAGCTGTTGTAGCCTTTCAATCCTGGATCTCAAAAAAAAGCTGTAAACTATTTAAAATTGTGTGGAACCCTTAAGGATGCTACAAATAATGGATTTAGCTGGGTTTTTTGTCCAATCTGATTACCCCTTCTAACTCCCCTCTACTTCCTTCTACTGTCTCTTTTTCCCCTGAGATAACCACATCATCACCTCTCCAACTCCAGTATCTCCAGTACCCCTGGAGTACTACACAGGTGGATCATACAACCACCCTGTCTAGTGAAACAGCAACACCTTGTCCCCACTTTGCTCTCAGCATTAGCATTTACTGCCTCTGTTTCAAATCTGATGTTCAGAGGATATCAAGGCACAGGAATGCCCTATCTGTCTTGGAAGTTCGTTCTACAACATGATCAACTTCACAGATAAAAATTTGTCTCTCTCCTCTTTCAATGCCTTTCTTTGCTTAGGAAGACTCCTCGAATATCCCGTGAATGTAATTCAACAAAATGACAATGCCATTCCTGTCTTTCTTCTGAGCAACCAGCCAGAATCTGCTCTTCTTATACTCAGGTCATGTTAGGTGGTGTTGCTCTACAGCCCTTCAATACTGAGCTATTTTCAACCACAAAAACTCTGAATAATTTTCACAGACACTGCTTTTAGGACATAGCCTTTCCTTTTGTTCCATATTTTTGCTCCTGGATATTCAAATTTTATCCTGGATAAAGTAATTATGGACTCTGGATAATGTTCTGTATCTGTAATTGAGATCAGCATCAGGTTTTCCATGATATGGAATTCAGATTAACAGCTGTCCAACCCACCAAAATATCTTTTAAAATATCATCAGTTTAACTTTTTTTGGCACTTTTGAAATTAACATGGCATTTGAAGATTTATAGTAAATAAACATCAGCAAATGAGAGGTTTAATCTGCACCTATTCAAAATATTTATTTCTAATAGCTGTTGTCCAACAGCCCACTTAGTCTTTAACAGATTGCAGTCATTTATCATCCCCCTGTGGTAGTAGCCCATTACCTTGCTCTTTCCTAAATGGAAAATAGTGGGGTTTATTGAATATTTTATTTTATGTCATTATTATCTCTCTTTCAAATAATGGTGCTGTATCATTGCTTCAGTTTCTCTTGTTCCTGATACAGGTGAAAAGCTTTTCTTTCCAATGTCCTTTGCTTCATATTGCTGCCAGCTTCTAACACCAGTGATGTTTTTATCTTCCCTCTTCAGTGTTTTCTACTACAGAACTTGCTATTTATTTTATTTTTAGCTTGTTCCCCATTCACCATTGCACCAGAACGAGCTTTAATACAAATTTTTCTTGTCTCCTGTCTGACTTCCCTAGCCACATTTGTTTTGTCCATCTAAGCAGCTTTTTTTAAAGAACTCCCAGGCTCCACTCGCAGTTTTTGTATCTACACTCTTACTCACAGGATTTTCACTGGTAATGCTCTTCAGCTGGACACCAGCTGGCTGAAGCACAGGATAACTCTCAGGTGGATCCACCTGGCTAACTGCTGGCCCCAGGCAGAGGAAAGCTTCAGTCGGGATGGATGAACCTTTCCCGTGCCCTTTCTTGTGCCACCTGACACATTTCAGTGGATGGAGTTTGTCTTTCAGACACTGCACTGGATGCTTCTACAGCGGAAGCAAAGTAATTTGTAATCATCTCCCATTTTGCATGTTTCCTAAAGATGCTGATGCTAAGCCAGAGGAATTCCCCCTTGTGCTCCAGGTCTCACTGGTGTGGGACAGGAGAAGGAGATAACTTAAATTTGTTGACAGACAGCCCTCTGCAGAGATACAAAGCATATCCATTACATGTCCCTAGAGGTGTAGGATTTAGAAATTCTGGAATTCTATTGAGAATTAAATTATTTTCAGTCTCAGTTAGTGCCTTATTTTTAATTTTTTGTTGTGAATTATCCTCTTGCTACAGAGTCAGACACAAAAATAGTTTGTTTTCTCAAAAATTCCATTTTCTATTAATTCATTGGAAGATTGTGGAAGATGCTCAGTCCACACCACAGGCACAGTGTGTTTCACTTAAATGCTCATTAGCTAAAAGAATTAAGGATGCAGTGCAGGACTGCAAAGTCCTACTAAGAGGCTGTGATGCCCCAACTGTGCCATGGCTCCACAGTGACAGATGGAGAGGAAAGGAGCTAAACAAGCATGATTTCCTTTCAAGCAAGGTGCAGCAGTGCCTGCAGTGAGTTAGGAGCTGTACTCGTTTGTGTGTAGGCAAGACAAAGACCAGGAAATTTAGTTCCTATCCGGGATGGACTAAGAGCCAGTGACAGTGACATTTGGGATTATTCTGCACAGGGATTTCAGCAGAATTTTATAAAGCTCTGGAGCTCCTGGCAGGAGCAAACACTCAGGTTCATCTGCACATTGCAGACCGGCAGGTCTGGTAGTTCAGATGACCGGATAAGAATAATTCTGTCTAGCATTTTTATGTGATCCCAGAGCACATACTCAAACTGTGCAAAATTTACTTTGTGATATAGTAAAGTCTAAACACTTCAAACATTTTTAGTTTCCTGAGGCTTGTCAAAGCCCTGTCCCATTATATTGAGTAGCATGTTTTATTTTGAGTTTATCAGATGAATTCTAAAGTAAACAATATCTGAACAAGATGAAGAACATAAAGTTGCAAAATAAAAAGCTTTTTTAAAAGCACCCTATTACTCTGTTCAAATACCCCAGCATTAGAGTGCTTGGAAACCTCTTAGAGCTAAGTGTGCATTTTTAAATAACGTAAGTTGTTCAGGCTGCAGTTACCGAATTCCAGCTTGACACTGAGCACTTAAAGAGTTTAGAGAATCCAGACTCTTTTATCAGCTTGCAGACAAGGGCACTAAATGTCATGTGGGCTTCCTTTTGGCTTGCAGCCACAAGTCGTACATAGTATTTAATGTAGTCTCTGGTTCTTAAAGTATTAGGAAAACCTGAAAACAAAGTGTCTGCCATTAGTGAAATTGGTGCTGCCTTTGACAATCTACAGTATGCATTTCAGGTTTGGTATGCCTCAAAACTTCCCTAAAATCAGAGCGAGGGGGTTGCCTGGAACTTCTTCACAAGGTACAGAGAAAATTCTCAGAGTCCTGAAAGCACATGCTCACCTTTCCCATCCATACATCTGGTACATTGATTAAATAACTCACTTTGTTATGGCTTTCCATCACACACTTTACCAGAAAATAAGATACCAATCATGAGCATTACACTAATGATTGTGGCATTTCTTTTGTGCATAGTAAAATATTTAAATTATGGAACTAAATTCACCATAAAAATAAAATAGTAAGGAAAAATGATAAAATCATTGAATACATTATCATGTTCTTCTTTAAGAATTATTTTTTTTCCTCATCAGATGCATAATATGATAGAAAGGGAAGTATTACTCTGCAAAGCTATCAAACATCAGTAGGTATTTATAGAAAGATTGACATAACAAGATACAAGAAGGTAATAGTCTCTATTAAAAGAAATTAAGCCAGTTTAATCTCAGTAGTAGTAATAGAATGCAGTAATAGGAAAAAAAAGGTCTGAGATATCCCCTAAATTATAAATTCCAAGAGGAAATGAAGAGTTTATTCTTAGTAGGATTTTAACCATGAACACACCTCACAAACACTGGCATTTTCAAAGGTTTTGCAAAGGTAATATTCTGGTTTGCTTCCAAGAACCTAGGATATTTTTGTCCCATTTTGAGCACAGTGCTACCAGATCTAATCCCTAATTGCTCTAATTACCCCACAGCAGCGTCTCTTCCTACCAGGCTGCTTCACAGCATGCAGACACATTCAAACATAGGATGACTCCTGCTCTCTAACAATCTAGGTAAACTCTCATTTCTAGTCATTCCTATCTCCATGCCTCCTGTTTGGTCTCCTTTCAGCAATATGTGACCTTTGCCTTTATGAAGATATTTCCTCACTTCTAACCAAAGAGCACATACATGAGGAAAAATATCTGGACTGTCACAGGAAATTATAAAAATGAGGAAGAGGTGGGTGTGCTTTTGGGGCACTTTCCCATACCCCAGCTTACAAGGCCTCTGCTGGGTTTGGGGTGACCACAAGGAAAAGGTGACATTCCCAGGTTAACTTCCCACGCGTGGCTGTAATACACACCTCAGGTGACCAGCATGTTGTGAGGTGTGGAGGGATTCCTCAGTCCTTGAGGAATTGGAGAATATCCCTTAGGTCCCTTCTCAGGCTAGAACTTGTATCCTGAATACTGAGATGAGAGCACTTGCTATGTACAAATTATCATGAAACCATTCAGCTTTCTGTATTTTTCATGGTACCAGCCATAACACAGCCCAAGTTAAAAGGCTGCCTCAAGGACCAAAGCAGCAGCAGCATGGACCCTACATGTCTCTGGGTCCCTGGTCCAACATCAGTGGCATCAGTGATATCCCTAAGCCTTTGTTCAGCTGTGCCAAAGCCTCCTGCCATGCTTTAGCCTCACTTTTATGCATCCCAAGGAATCTCAACACCTCGAGATTTGGGGAGATTCCTTGAGAATCTGGAGAGCAAGTTCCCTGAGCTTTACACCCAAGTTTCCCCCAGTCTGGCTGGGAACTTGTTGCTGTGCTCAGGCACCATGTGGCTTGGCAGTCCCCAGCCCTGGTGGCCCTGTGCCACCTTCCATTGTGGCATTCCCTGCAGATGGCACTCCTCCCAGCCAACTGAAGGCACCTAAACTGGGCTAGCTGTGGAAAGTAGAATAAAACAACATAAAATATAGTGAAGTTCATTGGGAAGACAGATCCAGGAGTAACTCATCGCATCCTAAGAGAGGGTTCTTCCAAGATCTTTGGGCACTAAACCCCAGGAGCAGCAGTGCAGACTGAGCATTGTGTTTTAGCTCAATCCAAGGGTGAGCATCGAGCTGTCAGCTGTGTCTTATGCAAGAAAGTGGGTAATTGTCTGCATTCACAAAACAGTGAATTTTGTAGGAAAATTGCGTGTTCTGAAACTGTTTTTGTTGAAAATCTGTATTTCCTTTCCACATATGGGTTTCTTACTTTCTTTTATGCATTTTGACATTATGTACACAAAAGCGCTTTAATTCAATTACTTCTCTCAGTATTAAATTATTCTGACATTGTTTATTCCATTACTTCTCCTACAAATTTGAGGAGGGCTGAACACTGGTTTTAATTCTGTCTGTCAGTTCCTGATTCATTGCCATTGCAATGTACATCATTTGAAGTGGGAAATATTAGCAAAAGCTGGAAATTGCCCAAGGACATACTACTGGATGCACCCAGACTGACTATCCAGAAAGGGAAGGGGAAAAAACAGTTATTCTAGCCACAAAAACATCCTGGTTAGGAGATCTGACTAGAGCAAGAGAAGTGAAACAATAGTGTTTGAATATAAAAGGAAAGTTAATAGCAAGATGTAACGTACAAATTGAAATTGGAGCCAACTGATAAAACAGATGAAAGGTAAAGAAAGTAATGAAAATTCAGTCATCAGTGGCATTAATAACAGGGAATATAAAATGTGTTAGGAAGAAAAGGAACTCAAACAAAAGGACTGTGGATATTTAATAGATGCTTTTGCCTTCAGAAAAGAGTGGGAGAACTGAATCAACTCATAGGACATACATGCACTGAAAAGCTAATCATCTTTCATGAAGGAAGATTCAAGCCAGAATCTACTAAAATTAAATTTTCTTAAATCAAAAGGACCAAAGAACTTACCCCAGAGGGTCCTAAAGGCTGGGGAATTGCTGAAATTAATACTTTAGGAGTAAACACATTGACATTTTCCCTGGCTTTGATACATTCTTATTTTTCCAAGACTGAAAAAGATGAAGAGGATCTACCCAGGAACTGCTGCATTGCTTCTCTACCCAAGCAAAATAATGGAACATATTGTCTCTCAAAAAAAATATTATGAGAGTAACACAGAACCAGCACAGGCGTGTAGGGTTTCAAGGAGCACAGATCTTGTCAAACAAACCATTTCTGTTTTGGAGAAGATGACATTTCTTGTTGATAAAGGCAACCATGTTGACTGATGCAGTTTATTTTAATTTCTCCAAAGTGTTTGGATTGGTACTAAATTTTAACTCAAATATTTATACAGAATTAAATGGACACTCCCAAGATTAAAAATGTGGCTCTCTTACGATCTCTGTCAGTATTTTTAGCAATGAGATGCAATGCAGTGGTGTGGGCAGCAGGACAGACACCAAAGCAATGCAGGCGGTGACAAGGCAGTGACAAGGCAGTGACAAAGGACACTCACAGGGGGTTGGGCTGGACACATAAGGACTGAAGCAGCTTTGCAGGGCAAAGAAACCTAGCAATGGGGAGACCATTTACTGCTGCTCACAGACAGCATAGGACAGCTGAGGACTTCTTTGCTTTTGTCCCTGTTTAAAAAGCAGTAACTGCCAGTAAGGCAAAGGCCAGGTTGGATCAGGCTGGATGGGGCTTTGAGGAGCCTGGTCTAGTGGAAGGCATCCCTGCCCATGGCAGGGGAGTTTGAACTAGAGATGATTTCAGGTAAGCTTGGAAAATTGTTACTCAAAGTCAACATAACATACATATTCCATACAGGCTAAAAAATCACTTCTTTTTTTTTAACTGACATTTTTACTTACTTTAATGTTGTGAATGTAATACTCTAACCTTGTGAACTACCACAGACCTAAGAAAGATAGGTCAACACTTAACTTTACAAGATATGTTTGTACCTCTCCAGGAATAACAAAATCTTTGTCACTTTCATATTTAAATATTTATTAGCACAGCTTAGTCTGATGCACTCAATGCTGCATTTTTGCATCCGTTTCTATCTGTTTATATTAAATAGTTACAATGCCAGTAAAATAGGTGCTAAAACCTTATAACTTAATTTGGACTAACCGTGAAACATCACCCACATATTTTCACAGTTCACTCACCATTACTATTAAAAAATTAGAAGAAAAAGACGTGACCAGAGCTGAATCAAATAACAACACATGAAACAAAAAGCAATATGTGGTGTAATTTCCATGGTTCTGGATTTTAAGGAACAGTTGTTCTACACACCAGGCTTTGTTCTACACACCCAGTGGGATAAGAATAGTTTCATGTTTCCGGGTACTGCTGAGTTTAATTTTTCATTCCTACAGCAACCTGTAGCATTTTCAAGGACAGAATAAGTCTGAAATTCTAATGAAAAGAGAACATTTTTATATATCACAGGGGAGCAAAAAATACTTTCCTATTTGCCAGTCATTTCTAATAGTCAAAAAAGAAGTGGAGTGCAAGAAAGGTAAGCTGATGCGGATTTCAGCTTTTGTCAGAGAGATGCAGCCAGATAATACAACTAGTAAATGTCCTTACTGTCCAAATCAGAAATACTTTTAACTAAAAAGTTCACTAATATACAAATGAAGTAAATTTTGGAATTTTAAGAATGTAGGAGTAAAAGAGTGCCTTTAGTCATGGAGAAAGCTGGGAAAACTTTCTGGAAAATAATTTCATGGCTTTTCAGTGTGTGCTGTCCAAGCACAATTTTTAAAATAGTTCATTCATACTGGCAAAAGAAGCCCATTCCACTGGGCCACTGTTCAAATGTTTCTGAGACAAAGTGTTTAACCTATGTAACTTTCAGGAAAATAAAATAAAACAGAGCAAGAACAAAACAGCCAAAGTTCCTGTGTGTGAGGTCACTGCCATGCACTCAAATAGCATCCCACTGCTGCTGCACCCCACTCCTGGGAATCTGCAGAGCTGTAGATTTAGCAGCCTGGGTAATAAATAGGCTAACACACCTGCCTGATCAACAAAGTACAAGAAAAATTGTTGCTTAGTTAGACAGTTCAGATCCTCTGTGATTTTCTGTTTAAGCGTTTAATAGGTTCCTGCTTTCTTGTTTTAGATTCACAGACACCTGCAGTGGAGCAGGAAACCTGAAATGAAGCTGTAAGCAAGCCTCAGCAGTGGCTCTGCGTGGATGACCGAAGACACCACAAACGTAGCTGTGAGTCCAGTATGGTCCAGGGCCAAGATTTGCACACATCACAAAATATTCTGAGTTGGAAGAGACCCACAAGGATCATCGAGTCCAACTCTTAAGCTAATGGCCCATATAGGGTTCAAAACCATGAGCTTGGTGTTACTGGCACTATGCTCTGACCAACTGAGCTGATCTCACAGTCTTTCTAAGTTGAACATGCACACAGTATTTCTCCTTCTTTATTTATCTTCAACAACATTTAAAATAGGTTTATCCTGGCTATGTAAGTCAAAGAAGAATTTTTTCAGTTTCTAAAACTTAATAAAAAACTATTGAATACGAAATCAAGTATTGAAACCTTACTTCGTAGCCAAATTTCACAGATGTATAACATTTAATAATTTAAGAACTCTATTTCCTCTTATTGAATTTCTGTTTTCTTTAATTGTGGGACTTAATTAACAAGAGCACAATAAAAGTGAAATGGTAACCATTACTTAAGCAGCATTAGCAAACCAGTCACCCTGAGGTGGCATTTAAAGTACTTTTCTTTCTTCCTCTGAAGCAAGAAACAATTGTTAACTGGGCAGCTGTAACTTCATGGAAAACTTACTTTTTTACCAAATGTTTTGGTATCACTTGATTATTTTCAGTATTAGCTGAAGATATTTTGGAAGGATAACCCTAAGGAGCTGAGAAATCACATATTTCTGACTTCACAATCATTCTGTCTGTGTGCAGGTCTGGGCAGTTTAACTTTAGATCAGTCTGAAAGATAACTGTTCCTTTAGGCTCAATTTCACATTATTTTCTGATAGCTTATTTAATTACTCTTTTTGTTATGTTCTGCCATAGTGAATGACCTTAGCTAATAATCAGTCATTTTTTAATAAATTTACTATCCTGTTTAATCAACTTTTTGTAATACCATACCTGAAATTATTGAATGGATTGGCCTTCCCCAGTGAACAAGTTTCCTGAAAAGAAGAAGGTAACGGAATATGGAATAAGCCTTATTGTCATACTGGGGCAAAAAGTTGAAGAGCAGTTTATCTGTCAAATCAAAGCTTAAAGCTCAATCTGTTAATACAGATATAGTGTTTAGAGAAATAGTGTGAGCCAGTCTTAAGAGGAACAAACACCAAGCTCCATTGATGTTCACTTTGTTTGATGTAAGTTTTAATCTAAATGGGAAAGTTTTGCCTTCCTCTGTGATGTGCGGTTGGTGCCACCTCATCCCTGGAGGGGCAGAGTGAGTAATTGCCATGTAATGCCCAGAAAATGTTTATTTTGCAATAAAAATAAAACAAGTTTGATAGAAAAAAAACGTTCCCTCACCACCACTGCCAAACTGGCTGGGAGGATCCTCCACAATTATTCTCTGCTCTCCCGAATGAGGCAGTGCGGCTTTTTCTCTCCTAATTCAGTTCAGTGCTCAGCTTTGATTTCGGAAATCCTATCATCATCGTGGCTTGTACAGAGAGCACAAAATTGAGCAAAGCCTGCTTTGAATTAGAGAATTACAGAGAAATGCTGCTAGTTAAGAACAATGCAAGCTTGTGATCTTTTTATCTGAGGCAGCTACACCCCCAGCAAGAGCCAAAATCTGTCCAGAGAGTGGGAACAAAGGTGGTTAAACCTTTCGGAGCCATTACCATACTACGGAGATGAGTCCAGCCTGCTGGGCAGGTCAGGCAGCCAAAGCTCACTGCAGCTCATCTGAATTGTGGATGAGCCCCCTTCTTGGATCAGCATGAAAAAAATCACCACTGGTCTGATCTGCAGGATTTCCTTTCAGTTTGTTTGTACCTTCAAGGTAGCACAAATTCTGGAGGTAAAGTCTGAAAATCTGTCTGGCTGCCTGGATTTGAGACAGAGTGTCAAGGACAGTCACCAAAATCTGGCACCCAGCTTCATCCTGCCACCCAAGGAATGGCCTGATGGAAAGAGCCACACTGGGCTGTGTGGCCATAGCCCCCAGAGCCAATGGATGGGGACTAAGAGACAGCAAACAAGTCTAATTTGAAGAGCAGGTAAATATGCAGAGGCAAGCACCATGTATATACACTCTTCCAGTCTTTCATCCCCATCTCCTGTGCATAGATGCTGTAGGAGTTCAAAGGCAGATGCTACTTTCAATGAACTTCTCAAACAAAAAAGATTATGAGAGAGTTCTGTGAGTGAAATATTCCTCACAAAGCTGGAACATTGGCTCATCCCTACTTGCCTTGCAGTCCCAAAAGGCACAGAACTGACCACTGTGAACACATGGCAAGAGGCAAGATATGGTCATGGGACTTGGAAAATCATTTCTTGGACAGTTTGACATCTGAAATAACACCTCATAGCACCTCCCATCATGTCAGTCCAGCATCAAAGAATGAATAGACTTGAACAATGCAAGTGTCCAAAATGTTAATACAACCACAATGAACATGCACTTGCTTTTATGAAGATATTGACAGCAAAAAGACCTAACTTCACATCCAGCTAACTTTTTTAATCCTCTTACAGTTATTAAAGGGGTAAAGTACTTTAAAAATCTCTAAAGCGTGAGTTTTCTTTTTTATTTCAACAAAGAAAATAAAGAAATTATTTTACAGGGATTTTTTATTGTAGGAGTAAAATTATGTATTAGAAATTGTATTTAGGAATCCTCTTAGGATACCTGTTGTAATTTACCGCAGAAATCCTGTGGGCCCATGTGGATCTGTAAATGGCAAATCATTAGACTAACCCAATTATCTATGGATTTTTTAGGATTCATGTAGAGGAGAGCCAAGACACATAATTGCAGATGGATCTCTAAAAATGTATTGAAAATGTCACATGATACATTAGGGACCCACTTCTCTAAATAGGACTTTGAGTGAATGAAACAGTAATGAAATCATAAGTTGAAGTCAGATTTAAGGAAAAAAAAAAAAAAAGAAAAGAGAAAAGAAAGATTATGTTTTCATGAAAAGAAAATCTGGACTTCACAACATGCAAAGTCCACTTGGTATCTCTTTCACTGAGGAGCTGGTCCTTATGAAGTGGTCCTGGTGCCTTTTCATCCACTGCAGTGGAATCCCACTTCCACAAACCCAATGATTTACCCAATGATTTTGGCTTTGTTTCTCATCTAGATGACTGCTTATATACCAAATTGAATTGTGCTGCCTATTGTGTCCCAAAAAAATTCGTTTTCTACCTGTTACAAGGCTGTGTCCCATTCAGAATGTAATGTTAATCGCTAAATCTGTAGAGAATAAACTAAAAGACTACTAAAGAAACAAAACTGGCTCTAAAAACTTCTGTTAAGTCTGTAATCAAATTAAGCCCTAACAAATGCTTCAGAGACATTTGAAATCTTGCATGCATCTGACTTCTTTCCAAGTTAGACCAAGAAAAGGAACTTGACTACGCAGATAAAACATTTGCAGAATACTGTTTTTTAAAGCTCTTTCAACCCAGCCTTTTTCTATGCAAAGAAATACTAAAAACCATCATTATTCAATTGTAGTGGCACTCTCCCTAACTGATGACTGCTCTTGTTGCTGAAACTAACAATAACCATTTGGTCATCAAAGGCTTCTCAGCCCATCTGCTTCCAGACATTATTTCCAGCTAAGATGTCCTCCTCAGAAAATAAGAAATTCACATGTGTAAAGTACAAAGATAAATGTGTGTACATATGTGGGCTGTGCTCTGTGCAAGGATATGTGTGTAAAACAATAAATATGTATTTACTGACATGGTATCTGGCTTCAGCCCAGGCAAGACCCTGGCTTGCACAGATGTTGGTTAGCATCTGGGCCAGAAGCAGAATCACTCCAGAGCCGGCTCTGCTCTCCACGGAAACTCAAGCTAATTCAATTTCTATAGAGCTAATTAGGAATGGAAATGGCTCGCTCCATATTTGAAGGCTGGCAAGAAACTTTAGCAGTCATCCCAAGATGCTGCACTGCATTCACCAGTTACAGTCATGGACCAAAATCTTCTTCACCTTTGGAAAATCTGCCATAACTGCAGATCTACAGAACAGATCTGCAAAGGATCTGTCCTGTCTGCACGGAAAGAGGGCTGGGCTTTGCCACAGGCTAATAGGAAAAATCAATCAAGCTGTTCAGCTTCACTGCCCAGCTCACACTCTGGTCTCTTCTAAAGGCTCCAAAATTAATGTGAATTTGGGTTCAAAAAATCAGAGCGTGAGACAGATTAATGCTTCCACACAGCCTTGCATTTAAGCTATAGCACCAGTGTTCCCAGGCATGTCCCCAGACCCAGCTGTGTCAGCAGGTGATGGGAAGAGGAACAGCAGATGGAGACAAGCAGAGCATCAACACCAGTCACTAGTGTAGTCCTACCTCTGGCCACAGACCTGCTTTCACAGATCACACTGACCTCATGCTCAGCTGGACAAATTAAGGTTTTATGCAGACTTATCTGAACCTTGGATCAAATTATATTTCTGTCTGATAAATGCTTGAAATCCTTAGGTAGATGCTTTTAATGCCTCAGTGGACAAGCCATCTCAGAAAACCAAGGGATATGACATAACACTTCCCATTGCCAGGAGGCTGTACATATTGTACCAGCAAGCCTTCTCAGGGTCCAGACAAGCCTGCAGCCCTCAGTGATCTCAGTTCACGTCTCAGAGACCTGGTCTCTGTAGCCCTTTGGGACTTGGTTCAGTGGTTGGTTGGTCCTGAGCACAGGCTTTGGGAGCACTGATTATTACGGGAGAGAAATTTCCACCCAAGGTCCATCTCACCCCTCAATTTAGTTTCCAGCAGTTTTTCCATACACAAGTGCAACTCTTTTTTTTTCAGTGCTGGCTAAATTAACTCAATACACCATGCATTTTTTTACCAGCCTATAGCATGCACTTGAACTGTTACTTTGCATAAGATGACACTTTTTACTTCATGGTACCAAAAACTACTGGATGTTATGGAAAGTTTTGCCTTTAATTGCCTTATGTATTCATCATGCACTGTTTAATGGATTTCTACTAGACCAGTTCAAAACAAAAATATTGGATTTTTTAAATGTGCAATAGTCTTTGGGAAAAAGAAGTGAAGGGAAGAAGCAATACAAATCAATGAAACAATCTCTCTATCATAGAATCATAGACTTGTAGAATAGTTTAGGTTGGAACGGACCTTAAAGATCATCTGGTTCCAAGCCCCCTGCCATGGGTAGAGACACCTTCCACTAGATGAGGTTTCTCAGAGCCCCATCCAATGTGTCCTTGAACTCTTTCAGGGGTTTGGTAGCCATAACTTCTCTGGGCAACCTGTTCTAGTGTTTCACCAACCTCACACTAAATTTCTTCCTCATGTCTAATCTAAACCTACTCTCTTTTAGTTTGAAGCCATTCCTCGTTGCCCTGCCATTACATGCTCTTCTAAAAAGTCTCTCTCCATTTTTCTTGTAGGATCCCTTCAGTTGCTGGAAGGCCACAATTTGATCACACTGAAGTATTTTCCTCTCCAGTCTGAACAATCCCAGTTCTCTTAGCCTTTCCTTATAGGAAACAGCAGAGAAGTGGTACTTGCCATTCCTTCGTAAGAATTATGCACATTGTGCTTGGTCTCAATTTGACCAGAACCAGAAGATGTCAAACCCCAGAGTAAAGCTCTGGACTAGGTAGAGGCAAGGGGAATTGCTAAAGAAATGCTGGGAAATGCTGGTTTATAAAAATCCAGGGATTGTTATGAATTTCTTGTTAAGTCAGAGTAGTATTTGTGAGACCATTTTTAAAAACAGAGGAAGGGAAGGTGACTTTTTCAAAGCTCATAAAGACACACAGCTGCAGAAGTGCTTGGTCTTTTATCTGCCTTGCTGCTTGACTCAATCCTCCTGAGGCATTGCTAAGTCACTCTCTAGCTTTGTGGGCACCCCATTTGGCCATTTGATTTTCTGAAGCCATTGGAGCCCAAATGTCTGAGAGCTAAGAGACTACTCCAGCTGAAGCACAGTAGTCAAATTTTCTAAACATCTATTTAATTAAAGACAGTTTGTTCCCAGTTTTAAAGTCCAAAAGCAAGGGCACACATTTGAAATGTGAAGACTGCAGCTCACACCCCTCTGTAATGGACATCAGCATCAGGTGCCTATTGCATCCTCTAGGCTGTGAGATGGAGTTATCCTTTTAAATCCCTCCCTATCCCAGATGGTGGGATAGGATATGGGGCATATGAGAGCTGGTCTTCTGAAGGGATGCCTTCAGATGGGCAAGGATCCAGGCCTGGAGTGCTGTTGGAGCCCTGTTACATAGGGCTACATCATCACATACTGTTTCCACTCTTTAGCTGGTTTACACTTTGGTTTCGTATTATTTTAAGTCACTGGTGCTGGAAAGTTTGGCTTTGTCACAAAATACTGATCTCAGTATAACAGACACTGTGTGCAAAATATCGACACTGAACAGCACCTATGGCTAACATAAGTTAAATCTCAATCTGCCCATCTCCTTAAATGCTGAATAAAGTTTAGAAAATTCCTACTTCAGCAACAGCAGTGGAATTACAGTCACAGATGTCTGTAGATTACCTCTCCAGCCATGTCCATGGTAACACAAGCCAAAAGTAGCTGGACGTTTGCACTTGAATTCTCCAGATAAAGAATGTAGACTTAATTGAACCCAGACGATACCAATAAGGAGAAATCCTGCCTGCTACAGTAGAGACCACTGAGAGCTGCACCCCCCAGCAGAGACAGTCTGCAGGAGATAAGGAATTCTCTTTGATTGAACTTGGCCCATTTGCTTCCCTACTGTGATGAAATCCATGGCAAACCAACAGAGGTGCAAAGAAATTCCCCTACAGTATAACAGGGCCTGGCAATCAAAAAAGTAACACAAGGAGTTAGTCCGACTCTGGGGATACCAGGAATACCAAAGCAGTGATGTCTCTCTCCTTACCATTTTGTCAGTGCTGAATTACAGAGGAAGAGGCACATGAAGGGCACAGAGAAGGGGACACATTCAGGCACTGCAACTCTTCTCTCTCAGTTTTGCTCCCAAATGCATACTGCCCAACAGAACTTCCCAACTTAATTTTCTGGCATGAGTCATCAGTAGAACGAAATACCAGAAAACATCTGCTGGATTGTGTGAAGTGGCACAGCTCCATGGCAGGTCATAGAGACTCAGGAAATGTCAAAACAGGTGTTGGGGGGTTTTTCCAGAATTAAGGAAGCATGGTAATATTTGGATTAGGCTTCTAGAATCTAAAAATACAGACATCATTCTTATGACATCCTGAAGAGTCTAGAAAAGTGCACTGAAGACTCTCTTCAGTGTTGCAAGTCCTTATATTGAGATTTAAATTCTGGTCCCATAAGTGCACCTAGACCTTGAGGTTAGGACTGAGGCATGTAATCCAGATCCTGAAGACATGGGTAGGCATTTCCTGCTTCCTCATGCAGAAGCCAGAAAGGATTAGTAGGGTGTGATGAGATTAGATTGTGTCTAATGCTTCCAGGATGCTGGAAGCTGGATGCTTCCAGGTATTTAAATTGAGAGTACTGAACCAATGAAGTACAGGTCAAGATCGCTCCTAGTGGTGCTGAAGATACTATGCAGATACTGCAACACCTCTGACAATAAAGATCAGCATCTGGAAAATTTTTAAGTTACAATTAGGATCAGTGTTTAGGAATGTAAAACAATATACATTAATTATTGCTGCATTCTGCAGAGTCCAGAAAGCAACTAATATGCCAAGTACTGTAAGTACTTCTTAGTCTTGCTCCATTTTTCTGTAACAGCAAGTCCCTGGAAACCCTACAAGTTTGCATTAGGGATGAATAAAACAAAGCATCTTGAAGAAAAAAATGTATTTGTTAAGCTTTGAGGAAGATGGAAAGGTTGAGAGAAAAACTGAAGCAGAGGGTTTGTAGGCCTCTTGTATTGCTTTTTATTGCGTGAGCCACTTTCTTTATGGCTTATAGATAGGATCAGGTTTCATTCTAGAAGAAAACACACCTAGACAAGCCACATTTGCTGCATCTTTCAGAGCCCTGATCATTGTAGAGAAGAGGGGTGCTACCCACTGCTGTACAACATGGGGTTTCTGACCCAGAAGCCTTGTCAAATAGCTTGATAACAAACTCAGTTTTAGCATTTGTAAAGCCAGGGGATCTACACGTGCTGCTCTAACAGTATCACACTGGCCCAGTATGACAAAGATTGCTATTAGAGTTTCCCGTGTTGCCAGGTTAGTCTTGCTGCACCCTGTAGGGCTCAGCCACACAGAACAGGACTGGTGTTAGTGCAGTTTTACACCAGCTCCAGGGGCAGTGAGGGCTGGGTTATGATTACAAAACCTACTGCAAACAGACAGTTTATTTTTGCAGCACCATGAAAAGTCTGAAAATTTAGGGGTAGGACTTCTGTAAGGGAGGTTTCCAGTGTTTGTCTCGTGAGTTAGAGGAAGTAATGATCTGGCTGCATATCATATTGTGAGTTCCAGCTGCTACAACACAGTGTACTTGGAGACTCTATTTTTGTGTTGTCCTCCAAGGCCTACAATACCGCAAATCTACAAGGTGAAGGCCTTAAACCGAGGTGGAGGGTGGGGATGGGGTATGTGTGTGTGTGTGTCAGGGTTGCATTTTAAGAAACTACAGCAGGAAGAATGTCTGGTCTTGCTGTGCCTTGTTCATTCTGGAAAGATGGGGAGAGGATCTAGATAACTAAAAACCTGTGTATCCCATAGAGTAAATAACAATACAAGAAGAAGAGCTCTTGTTCTCATCAAAATCTTCTGTGTTGTGTAGTACTGAAGAATAATGAACTTTCTGGCTGCATCTGCTTCTGTGAAACCACTCTGCTCCCTCCAGCTTTACCCCAAATCCCCACCCAAAACAAGCATGAAATTCATTTTGGCAGGAGTTATTTCAGACTGAAATTAAGCTTCTCAACCGTTCTATCAGCTGCTTCCACCCTTACTGCCTGGAGCATGCAAGACAGCACCTCAAGACCTGGACCCCAAAAGCAGGTAGATGGGGAGCACCACCTTCCCTGAAATCATCACAGAAGGGCTCAGGGCTGCCAAATTCTTCTTCTCACCTCATCCTTCTGAGATCTTGCACAGCAAGAAAATTGTGTTTGGTGTATTCCAGCTCTTCATCCCTACTCCCAGCCACAAATCCCAAATGGATGTACATGGAATCTCCATATATAGAGAGACATGAGGGACAGACTGCCTTCAGTTCACCACCAGGTTTTCAACCTCTGCCTGCCCCCTACACTGTCCCACAGGGAAGGTGTTTGGGTCTCACAACCAATCTCCATAAGGTCAGAAATTTCCAAAAGGCCATACCTGCCTGAAGTCATGATAAAAGGATCTTGACCATCAAATACAACTCCTCTCCATAAAACCCTCCTAGCTCTGCAAAAAGCATCAAGAACAGATTCTTTCACTTGTCCAACTCAAACCTTAAACCTGACATTAACTTAGCCTGTCTGCTTAGTCCTGAGGGAACCTTTTCTTGGAATATGACACTAAGTCCTGCACAATAAAGTAACCACTTCAGTTCTCCAAAGCAGAACTCTTCTTTCCCAAAATCTTGTTGCTGCAAAGCAACTTCAGAAAAAATATCTCTAAATGCATTGGGATCTGCACCCAGCATTCAAGGCAGTTACGTAGACAGGACCTGCCTTACCTGAGTAACTTCTGTTCGTTCCTGTCTTTTTAGGAGCTGCAGGATGCAGCAAGGAGAGGCTCTCCAGCTGGTTTAGGTACTCTCCCACCACCCTGACATTAGTAATTACACTCCAAGATAGCTCCAGCCTTAAGCCCATAAACAGATACCTCTCTTACTCTCTGTGTCCTGTTTAAAAACATTGTCTGGATGCTTTAAATCCCCATAGCCCTAATTGTAATCTAAGCCCTAACATCATAACTTCCCTGGGGACCATAAACTACATTAGAAGACCCAGTTCCCTTTAGTATGAATCCTCCCCCTCTCTTTCTGGTCTGTGCAGGATACAGGTAGCATAACTTGTTTGGCTGCTTCATTTTTCTCTACCTCTGACCTGCAATGTGTTGTGAAATGCAATTATGTAGGACACAACAGCCTTCAGCCCCCATGGTTTATTGCCCAGGCTTTACAGCATGTCTCAGTAAAAATGTCTTTAAGTGCATAAATGTCCGTCATGAGAAATCTACCCCTAAAGTGATATGTAGCCCATGGGGCCATCCCATTCCTGAAATCAGTTAACTCAGAGAAGCAAAAGCAGCCAGACTGGTTATTCTTGTCACAACCTGCAGAGCCCAGAAAGGCAGGCAGAGAGCTGCTTTTAGTGGGGCACTTGCATGATTTACAGAAGTGGTTGGTCCCCTGAGTACATTTGAGGTTGAAGGTGTTTAGGAGTCCAGTGCTGAAGCAATTTTAGGACTTCATTACTGCATCATCCTGCAGTGGCCAGCCAGGAAGATGGGAAGTAAGAGGAATATAGCACATCAAGCAGAGGATCTCTTCCTGTTTGAACTGCTACCCAGGTACATTTCAGGTTGAGGTTAGGCTTAGGTCTACGGTTTCAAAATCTAAAGCAGACAGACAGGCTTTTCTTGATGTATCAGGCAGAGCACAGAAAGTTCAGTAAGCAGACACTTGTTGGTAGGCTAGGTTCCTGTCTAGCACTTTCAGATATTAGCCTAGTGATCCAGAAAACACTGCATTTCAAGTCATAATTATTGTAATACTTTCTAGGGTGTATAAATTAAAATAATTCTGCTGCTTGGGGAGCTCTATGCCTTTTTCAGCCCCTGACAAAGTGAATGGTTTGGGTTGGAAGTGACATTAAATATCACCTATCTCCAAACTCCTTGCCATGGCCAGGGAATTTTCCACTTGCCCAGGTTACTCTCAGTCCCATCCAGCCTGGTCTTGAACTACTCTGGGAATGGGGAACTCACAACCTCTCTGGGCAACCTGCTCCAGTGCTTCACCACCCTCACAGTAAAGGATTTCTTCACAATAGCTGGTCTAAACCTACCCTCCTTTAGCTTAAGGCCATTCCCCCTTGTCCTGTCACTACATGCCCTTGTGTTATGTCCCTCTCCAGCTTTTTATAGGCCACCCTTAGGCACAGGAAGGGTGCTACAAGATCTCCCCAGAGCCTTCTCTTCTCCAGGCTGAACAGCCTCAACTGTCACGGCCTGTCTTCATCAGAGAGGTGCTCCAGCCCTGTGATCAGCTTAGTGGCTCTCCTCTGGGAGCCTCTTTTTATATATACAAACCAACAATGTTAAGGGCACTGAAGGGTCTTGAGTTAATAGGAGTCAAAATCTGATGCTGTTCTTTATTTTAGACACCGTTTTCTGGGTGTTTCCTGATGGATAGCCAAGTGACAGCCAAGGAATCTAAGGCATGAAGGAACCTGAATGCTTCAGGGACATGAGAGCTGGGAAGTGACCATGTGTGTGTGGATACCAAGGCAGAATGTTCTCTGTTACTGAAGAGCTTTGTTTCCTGTTCATAGTAGTGTTGAGGCTGGGGCTTGAGCTAGCACATGGGAGTCAGTCACTTTCAAATATACCTGCTTTTGATGGCTTCTCTCTTGCAAGGGTCATGCTCGGTAAATGCTGAATTATTTTGTCTGGAAGTGTCTTCAGTGGTGTCCCTGATGGCCCTGAATAACCTTTGGAGGAGCAGCCATCTTGCTGACATCCCAGCCTGACTGCTCCCTTTGGAGCAGGTGGGTGCTGGCAGCACCCTGAGCAGACCAGCCACAGCAGGACAAGACAGGATATGTACCTGCAGCCTCAAACACTTCAGAATGTCTCCTTACTGCAGTAACCTGGAGAAACCACGTTTTCCTCCCTTCTACCCATGCCTGCAGCCCTGTTGGCCACCAGAGGATGCCCCTCTGGCATTCTGCTCAGGGCAGATGACCACTTCTGTGCTCCTTTCACTGCACGTCTGCCTGCAGACTTGGTGATGTGTGTTAGACATCAACTTCTGATTCTTGCAGGTCAGCAGGTAACCTCTGTAAGTAAACAAGCATCCAAATTAAAGACAGGCATGTTGCAACAAGGGAACTCAATCTGATTCCGAAGGTGAAAGATCAAGTTTATTAACTAAGCCACCCACCTCCCCAGGAATATTACAAGAATTAAAACCAGACTTCCTGGTGTTATATATGCAATGACTGTCAACAGCACAAATTATGCCTGAAGATGTTTTAGCTGCTGCTCAAAAAAAGTATGGAGACTTCTTTTGATTTAAGGGTTGTAAAGTTGTTTGGGTTTTTTTTAAATTTATGTGGACAGCATCCTGTCCTCTACCTACAGATTTGAACAATTGCAGAAAGCTGTCCCTTAAGGGCACAAAGCAGATATCCAAAGATTTACAATATTTGTTAATGAAAAAGCTTCTGTTGTTGTTTAAATGAGAAATTCAAAATGAGATAATGTGCTCCAGCTACAGTCATCTCTGAAAACTACTGGTAGGATAAAAAATTTATTTAAAAAGCAATTACCAGCTCCTTTATGATCATTAAGGGCATTAGATCCCAATAGTTTATGGCAGTTCTCATACAAATGCTAAGTGTTAAAAGTCCAAATGAACAGCTGATCTTGAATATAATCAGTGTTGAAAGTTACTAGCAGAGGCTAGAAAAGCTGACAGCTCATTTGCAGCACAAAGAGGAATTACCATACCATTCACGATAGACAAAGTTGGAACCAGTAGGAAAGAAATTACCTTCTCTCATTAGTTGTACTGACTAAACATGTTTTCACAATATTTCCTTGAATGGAGATGAGCATTATTGACTTAATTCAGTTTAGGCTGGTGTAAATCAGGACTAACTGAATTTTAATCAGTGACATTAGTCTAATATGAATAAGTTCATCGTTATATTTTCTCTGTCTAAATTCTTGCATGTGAGCTTCATCACACAATATTTTTTTTCTAAATTCCCCATCAGTGCTTAGAGTAAATGTTCATAACAATAATTGTAAAGTCTCCCACCAGAACTAGTCTGATAAGATGCTTATACACTTGGCACTTGGCGTGAAAAAAGAGGACACAAGATGTGTTGAAATCTCTCTGGGGAAACAGCCAACCATCAGCAGCAGTTCTCTGATTCTTTCTTGAGGAAAATTGACAAAACAAAAACAGCAATCTACATTTATTTATTTATTTATTTTAAAATAAAATTACTGATCATACGTCCTGCAACTGAGTGAATTGAATATTAGTCAGAGCGTGGATTAATTTAACCTGTGTGCTTGCTAATTATCTAAAACCAAAGCAAAATCCAGGAAGTTGCTAATTCATTGATACTGTGCACTACTGCTTGCAAAAACATTCTTTTGTGGAAGTATAACTCTGCTTAAAGTGATAAAAGCCATTCTGAGCCATAAAGACCACCTGAATGAGGGCATGTTAGAGACACAAATGCAGCACCAGCCTGACAAACCATGTCTTTATAAAATCACTTTCCCATTAAGTGCTGGGAGATTTTGATCCTTATGCATATACTTCTGCACCTTTTCATTGAAACCCTACTTTGGGCACATTGGTGAAACATTAGTCTGGAGTACCTGGCTGAGCTCAGCACATCCTCCCTTACAGGCCACCTCCTCGCCTCTCAGTGTCACCTATGCCAGCATCCACTTCGGGGGAAGTTTCAAAGCACGAAGTTCTCATCTGGTCTTTAATTGTGTTTTGGAAATGGGCCATACACAGCAGAAATACACTTGCAGCCTTGCCTCTGGATGTAGAAGAGTTTTGTTTGCTGGCAGATAGTAGAAATGACCCTGAGCTCCCATTTCTCATCCTTGTGGGGTGCTTCCTAAAGTTCTGGTGTTGCAGATTGAGTGACACCGTGCGGGCCACAGAGTGATATAGGTGTCCATCATACATGTACATCTGTGAGGTTCAACAGCAAAGCTTTCCCAAATATCCAGAAGTATGCACTTGTACTTTTCAGACATGGCTGCTGGATTCTGTAAGAGCTTCAGATCCCCCCTTTCTGACTTACGCACACATACAAATGTGTGACATGGGGACACAAATGTTTATCCAAACAAACTTGAGCAGTTTCCAATGAGGTCATGATTTCTCCTTACGTGGTGCAGGGGGAGAGGTGGCAGCACCAGGACACGCAGCTCCCAGTGTCGCAGCAGGAACAAGCAAGAGGTACTGGGGTTAGTGGACTTTTTCAGTGCTGCCTGAAATGGCTGTGAAAGCAAACAAAAGGAAACTGTTGGGAAGCACTAAGCCTGGCATCCCAGCAGAGCTGGCCGGGTTCGTTGGCGTCGTGGCAGGGCTCTGTCCCCACCCGTACATCATGGACTGACACCACAGCAATCCTCAAGAAGAATATACTCATTTTTTTATGAGAAATTCAGTGATTTATCTGATAAGGGAGCAATTATCTGAAGACAATATCATCATTTGTGGGTAGGAAGCCATCCTCTGTCATGCCAGGGATGTGACCAAACACAGTACATATTTTACTTTGGACTAAATGTTCCCTTTCATCTAGAATGTGGCTTCCTTTCACAACTCTAGCTGGCTTGCATAAAGCTACCTTTCATCTGATTTCCTAATAAACAACCCTTTTAATTCACATGAGGTCAGTTGCTGGTGACTAGAATATTTTCTGCAGGAACGTGTCAGAGCAGGTACATAATACATTTACTACAACATATCTTGTTAAGGAATGAACTCTACCAGAGTGTATCACAACACTTGAACACAGGAACTGGCTGTGAGAGCCCTTCCCTCCCGTATCACTTCGGCCCCTCACTGCAGAAAGGAGCTGCAGGGAAATCACAGAAATCTGATTTCTCAAGTAGTTGTGTTTATTCCCTCTTTTTTCTTATAGAATGCTAAAAGAGCTTACTTCCTCTGGAGGAAAAGGGGAAAGCTCAAATTCCTATGAAAACCTCTTCTGAACTCTTGGAAGCAGGAGCAGTCTGTCCTGCTGGGAAAGCAGTAGCAGCTTCAGAGCCCGTTCAGCCGCCTCTGCTGGGAGCCCCAGCACGCACCCGACCATGAGCTCATCCATCTTCCTGCCAGCCAGGCAGACCTTCGCCTCCTTCTAGGCTACTGGTAATCACAGTTTTCACATCAGTGTCTATAGGAGACCAAGGCTTGCAGGCCTTGGGGTGAAGGGCAGCCCTCACTCTATGTTCAGCATGAATGTAAGTGGCTTCCAGGACTCCAAGAACTCAGAGTCCTGCAGAACTGAGTCACCTCTAGTCATCATCCCACACATTTGGGGGACACAGTTACACATTCAGCCCCTTAATTGCAGTTCAGTAGTGGCTCTCATTCATCTATATCAAGCCATACACCACCAAAATCCTTGAAGACTTTAATCCAATTCCCATTGCTTCCAATGCAGATGATTTAGTCTATCACAGAATATAACCATACACAGAGCTGGAATACGCATGGCTTTGAAACAATTTACTTGCTGCTGCTTAAGAAGAATCCCCACCATCAGATCTTAATTTCTTCCCGCAGAAAACAAAGAACAGATTTTTTAGTGTTTGGTCTGCTTCCTTGCTGCTATTACCAATGCACTGGCATTAGTTTAGAAGAAGACTGTCCTACTAAGCATGGCTATCCTTTTTAAAAAATAATTGCTAGGGGCAACTTACAGCAGGCTCAAAGAGGGCAGAGAGGGAGATGAGGAAAGAAGAGAATTGCTTTGTTTTGATCCATTGCACTCACAGTCCCTCAAATTCTCTTTGATTTATCTTCTTAGACTGCTTTCATCATCCCGAACAGCCAGAATCACAACCTAATTTCTCCCATGTCAGCAGTAAGATTAAAACTGAATCACAGCTACCAGTTTTCTCTCTAGTGCATTATTTTAAATTATATGCTACAATATATTTGTGATCGACTTTTTAGGCTATGGCAGAATAGTTGTTCAAACTGCCCAGATACTAACTGTGTGGGCTTTCCCCACAAGTGACTTCTGTTGGAACAATGGGATATCACAGTTTGGAGCCCCTCCTGCATCTGATGCCGATAGTCTGCAAGGCACTCCACTCTACAAAGCTGTACTAACCTGGTCCTAATTCTGAGGTTGTATCATAGCTAAGGGCAAAATGCTACAGAAATACTGTAACAGTCCCAGACAGGCAATTCAAATCTAGGGACATGTTACTAAACATTATAAAACAGACTAAAATTAGAAAGATATGCAAAAGCAAAATAAGGCACCTAAATAACCCTTCTTAGGGTAAAACTCTGTGAGGACTGAACAGTTCTGATTAGCTTTTTGTTTGCAATCTCTGGATTTTTGAGACATCTGATTTTTTTAAATCATGTCACACAAGAACTGCTGCAACCTTGTCAGGATGGGCACATAACAGGAGAGAAACGAGGAGGAAGAATACTCCAAGTTCTTCAGGAAGGATTAGGGTTATCCTGGAGCAGCACACACATAGGATTGCTCCATATATTTGGTTTATAATCTTATTTTCAGGAAGCTGTTGAGAGATATTAATGGGTGGTAGGGGAAGTACTTCATACTCAAGTGGCTGAATAACATTTTGCAGCCTGTATTGAGGCAGTGCCCAGAGCTGCAATTTAGTCGTATCAGGATGACAAGCCTTGGGGTTTCTTTTTCACTATTGCATCTGTTGGGTTTGTGGCAGAGCATCAGCTCCCCATATATTGGGAAATTTACAAATGCAAAAGCAGACAAGGTCCGAGTTCTTGTAGCTTGAAGAAAGATTAGTTTAGAAAAGCAGATTTTTGAACATAGTAAGCAAAGCATTATCTCGAATGCAAAGATTCTTGCAGCTGTTGGAATCACCAGTGTTTTGGGGACATCTTTTTCATGTCCTAGAGTCAGCAAAAGCCAGGCTAAAATGGGAACCCTGAAATGGGTCACTTTCAGTGAAGTTGTGCAGACACTCAATTTTCTGTCCAAGAACCCCCTAGCCAAAAGAACAGGGATGCCAGCAGGGATGTTGCCTGACTGACCTCCTTCCCTGCTTCTCTTCCTCCCATGCCATAGATATAAGGCAAGGTGAGCACGACAGTGTCTCTGCCACTGGTCACGTTTCCTGTGGGAGAAAGAGTCAGCACAGGGCTGCAGCAGAGCTTTGGAAAGCCTTGGCCAAGACCCTGATCTGATCACAGCATGGGAAGGGCTCTTACTTAGCCCAGGAGTTTGCATCAGGCTGAATGGGGAGGGAATCTCACACATCTGAGATCACTTCAAGCTACCATAGAAATTGAAAACATTTCAGTGTAAGGTGGTGTAGTCCCACTGGAGGTCTTTCCTCCATTTTGGAGCTCTCCTTCCAAGCCTCTGGAAGCAAAGAAGCTGCTTAGAGGACTGATGAAAATAATTGTTTTCCAGAACTTTTGGAACCACAGTTTGCATGGGTTGTTACAAACCATATCCACACTTCATTTTTTATTGTTATTACAGAAGGGACTGGGAACAGCAACATTTTAAAGAATAAAGGAGGCAACAGTTGCAAAAGCATTTCCCGCATCTGCCTGGTTGGCAGAGCACAGCCCCAGGCTGCAGTTAGGAGAGCATTCTCCCTAAGAGCAAAGCTTGTTTGGTTAAGGTTAAGGAGCTCTTGCCCCCAGACAGTTATTTCTGTCCACGTGCTATATTTCAGCATCTTTTACTTACACCAGTACAACTGTTCGTTAAACCATGCCATAATGCAAGCTTAAGAAACTTTTCAAGAAAAAGCTGTGGGCTTGTGGAGGTTACTTTTGCCTCTAATGCATGGTTTTCATGTCTGGTTGAAATGAAAAAGCCCTACAAGCAGAGTAATGGCACGATGGACAAAGCAGCGTAGGCAGGAAGGGAGGCAGCTCAGAGCAGCGATCTTTAAACAGCTTCGACCACAGAGAAATCGTGTGTGTAACTGCAGTGTGAGATCCCCAAGCACTGCAGGCTGTCCTGATACAGCCCTTCTGCTCATCCGTCCTCCTCTCTTGCCATTTTTCCCTCTGAGGGCTGGGGAGGCCATGCTCAAATGCCATGAGCTATCTGTTGTCCACCTGTTATTTCAGGAGGTTTTATGATACTGGGAGCTTATGGTTTTATATTCACTACTTCAGGTGTTCATGTAAAAGGAAAATGGAATTAATGCTTTGGCCTTTGTGATATTTTTGTTTTCAAATTCAAGTTCCCCAAAAGAACCTTAGCTCTTCCAGGCTGTCAAGCACAGCCTAATCTCACTGCAGATGATATCTACCTAATGGCCTGAAAAGGAACGTCAGAAGGGTGCCAGTAAAAGCTTCTCCTTTGTCACATCAACAAATTGTCCAATAAAACCATGCAGAGAGATTTGACAAGGTACTAAAAAAAAAACCAACACCAAAACCACCAAACAGAAGACACAGACCCTCTTTACACACAGGATAAACAAGCAACAGAATGCAAAATCAGTGTATCAGTGTTTCCTCCATAGGTCTTCTTTTAAAACTGGTACCTTGTCAGTTAGATTACTGATGAAAAGGAAACAGAAAGATGATACTAGCTGGATTTCAGGGATGTGATAGGAAGATTCCACTGCTTACTCATGATGCATTAGTTTGAAAGAGAAAAGACATCTCTCTGAATTGCCCTCATGATAGTCTTGTGAGAATAAGCAACAGACAGAGTGGAGCCCATCTGGGATTTTACCAGTTAGACACTCTTAGGGCAAAGACCTTGTATTGCACTAAAATATAATCTTGAATGACACCATTTGACTCTTGCAGAAATAATTTCACATGTATTAAACTGGGATTGCATATAACATTATGTAATTTTTATCAGTGGCTTCACAATTATGTATTTTGTTCCTGCATCCAAGGCATTAAATTTCATTAATTTAATTTCATCTTATCAAGCAGCAGCCAAACAGATGCTCAGTGAAGATGAGTAGAAGAAAACAAAAAGCTTTTTCACTCTGAGGGTTCTGCTGTATGTCATGGGTGCTTACATGGGCTTACAAATCACTGGTGATAAAATAGATGCCTGCTACAAACCAAAGCCCAGGGCCTACAAGAGGGAGCCAGAAAGCTGGCTCTGTGTGACAGTAGCTGTAGTGGACTTTAATCCAGCTGTATGCTGTCACATAAAATCTCCACGCTGGAGTCACAGCTTTTATTATTTGTTCATACCCGCAGAGTAGTGCTGCTGCAGCAATTGTGGAAGAGGACTGTCATTAGAAACCCAGCAGCAGGCACCCTGGACACTCAGGCCAGTCCAAGCACACTGGAGTATTTCCACTAAATACAGAACTGAGGTGTTTTCTTACACAAGCAGCAGCAATACCCTTCAAAACCAAGCTTGCTTCTTTGGTGTTTTATCAGCAAATACTGAACATGCTTTTCGTGTTCATAAGAAACCAGATATTTCTCTGTCCAAAAGCCTTTGTGAGAAGAATCCCTGCCCTCACTTTACTGGCTGTGGTCTGTGCAGAGGGAGTCTTGACAGGGCACCCACAATGGTTCAGATAATTCTTGATATTAAGATTTTCAAGAGTGACAGTTAAGTATTTCAGTTAAACTGTGTCAACCTAAAATGAGACAGATTTTAACAATTCAAGAGATCAAAAGCACACCAACAGAGAAAAACAGGAAATTTTAATTCTAGGAATAAAATTCACATCAAAGGATGCTGTGCTTCCATTTCTTCATCATAGCCTAAGCAAATGAGACAAATCCAGGCTATTCACTGCTCTGTATTTCAGACAGGATTTATTGATTTTAACAAATTTGGGGCAATAATACATGACATAGTCTACCGAGAGTGTACCATAGGACTTATTCTCTGTTCTGTCTTTCTAAGTGCATGAGCATGGAAGTTTACAAAAAAATTTAATTTCATTTTATTGCCAGGACAGGACATTGTCTATCCTACTCCAATTTCAGGTCTCTGACCATGGCAAGCTGCAGATGCTTCAAGAAAGATTATAATGGGGCAAGTAGAGACCAGATCTTCTGCTGGAGAGGAACCACATGAAACTTCATAGGCCAGAGATTAATCTTATTTAAAGGTGAAATCATTAATCTAGGTTGAGGGGAAGGAAAATGTAGATTTCCTTAGCTTTTGGAGAAGTATAAAACCAACTCATATCTGATCTTTTTGGTGAATAAAGGATTGAGTCTATGCACAGTCTGTATCTCTCAGAACACACCACAACTCACCCATTGTGAGTATAGTTTGCCTTGACACATCCTGGGAGTTTGGATGTCAGTCTTGCTCATCTTCAGATATGGCATCAGTATAACTTAGAAATAGCTGAGCTGGTGCAATGCCCCAAGCCTTGGCAAGACAGTGATAGAGCTGGATGTCTGCTGAGGTGAGGCTGTCTCAGCCAAACCCAGCTGGAGGCTCTCTGCTGAACTGCAGCTGAACTGCCTTTAGTTCTCACATCAAAAGTTTTGTTGATAGTATTCAGTAAATATTTTTGGGGAACACTTTAACAAACACTTTTATTATTATTATTATTATTTTTGGAAGTCTGACAGCAAGCATTTTTCCTCACCCATAACACCTGTGTCCAGCAGACCCAAAGGAACACAGCAGTGCTGCATGAGTCTCTGGCTTCACTTCTCCCCTGGAGGTAGGAGCCATGCCATGGCAGATCAGACTTGGGCTGGGCATTAGGAGACCAGACCATCTGGGTACCTCAGCAGTGACTCATTACTGAACTCATTGTTCCTGAGGTGCCTCGGGAAGCCACTCATTCTCTCTGTGCATCACTTTCCAGCTGGTAAGCAGAGGTAATGTCGTTTACCCATCTTCATAAAGTGGTCTGAAGGTGGAAAAACACTCATAAGCTATCATGCTGAAGACACCAAACCTAGGGAAAATACAGAGATAAACCAGATGTTCTTGATGGTCTGGCTGCTCTTGGAAAGATTTCTTAGACTGATATGACCAAATATGACAGTGGATTAAAAAGAAATGAAACAGAAGCCAGCAAAATATTATGGGTGACAGCAACACAAAGCAATAACAGCTAGCCTGAAGGAAAAGAAAGTTATTCATTTGCCGATGGCTGTAAAATCGGCCAGCAAAATGCCCAAGGAAATGTTGAATAGATGAAGACTTGTTTGCCTTGAGTGCCTACAGTTCACTGATTTTAATTTAGCAGCATTCACAAGAACTTGCTCTTCATTTATTCTCCCATCAATGTATTTGAACCAGTGTGTCTTTAAAGTCAACCAGCTGTAATAAAAAGATATTTTCCAGCATAGATTGTTGCAACAAAGAAGAGAACAGTGGAACACTTTTTCCCAAACCATTTACTAGTCTCCAGGGAGATATAATTTCCTTTCAAACTGAACTACATTTCAATTCATAGGACATTTTTATTAGCCATTTTGGACTAAGTAATAGACTCCTTTGGAAGCAGTTCCCTCATTGTCACAATACCAATTAGCAACGAAATATCACAAGGTAAAGTGAGAAGTTGACAAGATACATATCTGTCCCTGCCTGGCACTTCGAACAAAACCACCCCTCTTCTACTCAGCTACTTAGCTGACACTCACAACTGCACACTACCATACCTAAACAAGCAACAATTCATTTCTTTATGTGCAGTTGCAGAAAGCAGTGACATGTGAAAAAGTCAAGAGACGTTTCCACACTCAGTAGGAACATGGTGTAATGCAGGAGGAGGCTGCTGTATGCTGTGTGGCATGAACCTCTCCTGCAAGCAGAGGCAATAACTCACTCTGAGCCATGGAAGGGACAAGTGCTCACTTCAGCCTGAAGCTGCAGCTCAAGGATGGTGGTGCCTTGCAGCTTTCGGGGATGATACAGGAAACACCCGGTTCCCACAAGCTGCTGATGCAGTCCCCTGGATCATCACAGCTGCTACCAATGCACAGAAAAATAATAGAAGATGAAGGAATGGTAGACTGAGCTCTTGAGAAGAAAGCCAGTGAGCAAACAGAAGGTGGAGCCTCTGGGGCCCCCAGCTGAAGGACATTGACTCTGCTCCGTGAGAGCGCAACCACACAAACCACCGCCACGCACCAGGGATGTGGGCACAGAGATGTATGTGCATTCTGCATTTTGGGTTGGATGTAGTTTCCTTTCAGACTCTGTTTTGAAAGAACTTACTATTCCAGACATTTAAGGAGTATAGGAAAGTTTGCAATTAATGACTAGTTGGCCATTGCTGCTTGCTTTTATATTCATTTCTTGAGGAATCAATAGCCCACGCATGGCACAAAACTAATGTAATCAATGCTATGATTTGAAAAATTAAACTGCCACTTCATCAGAAAATACCAGAAAAGGTCACCTGAAAATCTGAAAATACTCTTGGGCAGCAGAGTGCCTTATCAGTGTATTAGAAAGGCCAGGAACAGGATGATATGAAACCTTCATTACTGCAGACTGGACTGAATAACCAGTATTTGTGTGACATGATATGACGTGACATATGACTGTTGCTAACTGAAATCTGATTAGTGACTTCAAGTACAGAAGCTTTTTTAGAGCTGTATTCAGACAATGAGCAAGAATTAACGATCCAGGCAAAGTTTCACAAAGCAAATAATTTCCTTTTAATTGAAACCATAAGGGCATAGTTTTGGAGGCAGTGAATGCTTTGGAGTGTTTTGCTTCATTTGAACATAAGTAATTTTAAGCATATTATTACATGAGTATATTGTACTACATCCCTCACTTGGAAAAAAAAAAAGGCATGGAAAGGCAGCAGAAAAATACATTTCCCTCATCCATCCCATTCTGGATGTGGTATACCAGCAAGGTTTTGGCATGGCAGCATGTATTAATACTATACATCTATATGGGAATCATAGACCACATTTTTATGTTGCAGTCTTAGCCAATGTTTCCTTCTTGTAAAACATCCAAGGTTTCTTGGTAGAAGCTTTATTACAAAAGATGCATTGTTTCCACTGAGTTATGTACTAAGAATAATCAGGCAAAATTGTGATATTAACTCTAATGGAAACAAGACATCCCTTATTATTTGTTGTTGATGAAACTCAGTGACCAAAAAAACCCCAATGATTAGCTTCAGAAAGGTAGAGAAAATTATGTGAATTTCTGTGTCTTCCTTTTGCAATCTGCCTGGTCTTAGAAAGACCCTTCCTAGAGGCAGAAACTCTTGAAAGCTGCAAATCCTTGCCTGTTGTTCCACTGAACAGGGGAAGGGATAAGAGCTGGGGAGTGGGGCAAGGCAAGTAGTGAAATGGCATTTTGCCAGCTAGGGACGTGTTCTGGAAAGTGTACACAGATCACATGAGGTTTTTGTTGTTTCCAGTTGCTTAATGTCACGAAATTATGGTTAAATACTTTAAATAGTTTCCAAACATCACTTTACCATTGCTGTGGTTGCATCAGGTATGTTCTGTGATGACAGATTAAATATTTGGGTCAGTTATAAGCGGAAAAGCAGACAGCAGCACTCATCAAAAAATAGAAGTGGCAGCACTTGCGCGCATGTGTGGCTGAATTTCTGGGTTTTCCCACTGAACCCCTAGTTTAAAGGTTTTAAAGATTTTTCATAGGACCACAGACAGGAAAGCAACACGAACAGGGAAAATACGGTCACACAACTACTACCCCTGCAAAGCTGCCCTTTAGGGGATGCACACAGAGCAAGTGCTGCAGACTGGGCAGGTCCAAGTGCCACATGTGAAAAGCAGGAACACTTCTTTACTCCCACACAGTTCATTAAAAAGTGAGACTTTTAATGAAATTTCTGGTAATACATTATTATTGCACTGTTTGCTAGCTTGCAGCAATAACAGTCCAATGATTGCCTGTCCACATAAAGCTGTTGGTGTGAACTTCTGTGCTGTCAGAGTCCAAAGCTGGCTGGGGAAAGTATCTCTCTATGCTCAGAACAGGAGAAACTATTCTGTTTGTACTTTGGGATGTAGAAAAATATAGAGAAGTCATGCTCTCCTTCATAAAAACTTAGGTAAACACTTGTATGTGTAAATGAAGTAGTCACATAAACTAAGACTTTATTCTCTGTGTCCAGACAATCAGATCACAGTTTTAAGAAGGCTGTTCCTTTGTATTTAAAAGGAAAAAGGATGTTAAATAACAATTTGAATTTATCCACTATCATATTGTAAGAATTACAGCTGAGACCTGACTCAACAAGATTTTCAAAATGTTTCCATGATGCTGTGATGCTCAAATTCATAATGATTTTGGAGTACATAACAAATACTCACAAGCATAAAGTTTAGGGAGTTAAGAAGTATGTTTTGCCAGAACTTAACCTTTTTTCCCCCATTTTGCAATACAACTTGCACAATTGCTACACACCGTGTTATAATGAGTCTCTGGCCAGATAGCCAGATAGTACCTGTGGCACGCACAGAACTATATGAAAATCATATAAATTGTCTGTATTGTGTTAGGCTATAATTGATTATACAAAGTATTCATTACCACAGCACACATACTTAATATTTTATTTTGATATTGCCTTTCCTGCAGAAAGTTTTTTTAAAAAAAATAGGGTGATTTTAGAATGAAAAGTGCATATGGACCATAAATTATGTACGGAGAACTGTCAAGTGTGACTTTCGGATAAAATACTTTGAGATTCTTAGATGGTGTAGTGGCAGAAAAAAATGAATTCAAAACTCTGACTTGAAAAACCTGCCATTTCCTAAGGTTAACACAATCCATTCTGATTTTGGAGACCTTCCCATGGTCCCTTCACTAGTGGCAAGAACGGAGATGCCTTCCCATCCCCAGCCTGGTGCAGCAGGAGTCGTGACGGGAAGCAGCCTTCGCAGAAACATCCTGTGCAGGGTTTCTGTTGAAACCTCTGTACACATGGTGTGACTGCTCACCAAGGACAGAACGTAACTGCTGGCAAATCCCACGACCATGGCCCAAAGATGGAGCTATTACAAAGCCCAGCCTAATATCCCAGCTGTCTGGGATACCCCAGAGAAACAAAGTGACAACAAACTCAGGGCAGCTGTGAGATGGATTTCCCGGTATGGCATACTGAGATGCTGGTGCCTTTGGGCTGCTAATGCAAGGCAGTAAATAGCATTACAGCAATTATTTGACTTTTCAGGCTGCAAAACCAGTGAAATGCAGCTAAAGACGGACATTACCACCTGCCTATTCTAACTTGGCTAGTAAGTTGGCTGAGACATACTTCTGTCTGGGTGGGGTGCAGGCATGTTTCAGCAGGAAAGCCATATGGGCCTTTCCATGGCTTCTCCTGCACTCCTCTACCATGCACAAACCAGGGCTGTTATGGAGAGAGAAGTGGGGCAGGCAGGACTATGCAGGCAGGGATGAACAATGCCTTAACAAGAACAAAAGCAATTTCAAATCCCACCAGTTTGTTAGATTACTTAAGACATTTGACTGAATGTCAAAAATGTTTCAATGAATAGCTTTACCACCCAGATCTTATTTCTTATTATCTTTTTTCTCCTCTTTTGGAAGAAAAAAAAATCCTGAAACTTAGTAATTAAGTACTTGATTTCAATTTTCCTCAAATATGTGTTTTTAATTCCATTGTGTAAATGTGGCCCAAAGCAATAAGGCTTTGAACTGGTTAACTTGAAACTACAGAAATACCTTTCCAAGTCCAGTTAGGACAAAAGCTAAAACCTCACATCCAGATTCTAAAGTCTTTCTAATACCCCTGTTTTGCCCTGACATTTTCACAGACAGCTGCAGGCATGTCTCACACACCTATTTTTTTCATGTCCAGCAGCTCCACAGAACTGATCACCTTTCCTCCAAATGGATGTGATCTGCAGGGCGCTGGCTTAAATAAAGTGTGTGGTGCCATGTGTGCCATAAAGAAGCATGACAAGGTGATTCACATGCTGCCTACAGATTTTCCACAATCTCTTTGTATTGGAGGGCTTATACTCCTTCCTATCATTTGGAGGAACTCTCAGAATAATGATTTGGCGTGTGTAACTGGTTTTTCCATTTCTGTCATTAAAGCTGCTTTCAGGGCCATGCTGAAATTGCAACAAAAGGCCTTCCCACATCACAAATCACTGTGGTGCTTGGTGTGCACTATATCAATAAAAAGATTAGCTTACTTATAGAAAAAGGATGACAACATCCACAATTTTCCAAGCCATGAGAAAAATTAGGTTCTGTTTAAACTAAACCAGCTAGTAACAATGTCACGTTATAAGCCTGGGCTCCTCAGGTACATGCTTCACAAGTGGATTTTATCCTATGTGCAGCATTAAATTAGTGCCATTAACCATCTAGGTCAGGCCTTTGAAGTCAAGCAGGCTTTTTGCTATTGATTTCCACAGAGCCCAGATTTCATATTTATTTCCACTGACTATTTATTTCAAAGGATCAGGAAAATTTTTTGCTTAGAAGCTCAGAGAAGAAATGAGAAACAGAAGGATGTGGGAAGAGGGATTTCTCCCCTGGTACAAATGCAGCATCTTCCAGTACCATCCCAACTGACAGCAATCTACGCAGACTCCAAGACAGCCCTACAGGGACTAGCTGAAGTATTTAAAATACTCACAGAAATCAATTCTAATGGCTTTCCAGGAGTGGAGAGAGAAAGTGACTGGCAAACAAATGACTCAAGTGAAGTTGAAGCAAACAGAAATGGTGTTGGGGGAGGGCACAAGCAGCTACACTTAAACCTGGAACAATTCCCATATAAATCCCTATTCAAATCCAGAAGTTTAGAGCTCAAAATCAAATCAGAACCAAAACTGACTGAGCCAGGCAGAAGAATTTGAAAGAGAGGTAATTTATATTCTGTGCCCAATCACTAGAAAAGGAAAAGCACCAGGTTCCATAATTTTATTGCTTAAGCTTTTTAAGGAGAGCCAAGACTTGATAGCAAATTTCAAAAAGGTCTGGTTTCTGTCATGAGAAAATGATACTCTGTAGAAACAGCTAGCAATGGAAAAAAGCATCAAAAGGGAGGAAAAGATACCTGGCCAGAGACCTGTGCCAGTGAAGTGCACTCTAAGGAGCTGCTGGTGCAGTGCTTTCCTGGACTGCAGAATGGGAGAACCACAGGGCTATGGACAAGACTACAAACATGGAAGAGTGGGCCCTGTACTGAAATGGGGCACAGCAAGCACAGCACCAAGAGCTGGCTCTTTCTAGTGGGGAGTTTCCTGTCTAATCCTATCCAGGGCTATCACTTAATCCAAAATACTCTTCTCAAAATGCTCGGGGGCTGGACTAAATAACCTTTAAAGTCCCATCCAATCCAAATCATTCTATGAATCTATGTATATACTGGAGGCCAAAATCCACGCTCCCCCTGCATGAGTCCTATCCAAGCATGTTAAACAGCAGTTGCAACCAACTCAAAGAAGTTACACAAAATCTCATTTGAGAATATAACAAGGGAAAGACCTGTTCCTAGTGAGCACATAAGAAAGCTGTATAGGATGCTCAAGAGGGTTTGCTTACAGTCTTCTACTCCTTTTAAAGGAAAACAATTTTACAGCCCTTTTTACTTGGTATTTCCATAGCCCCTGGGTTCATTTCTAATTTGCAACTGAGGACTTGAATTTTCTGGGAAGGGTCAAGATAAAAATCCTAGTTCTCTGCACATTTCCTTTCAGGCAGCCTACACAAACCCAAGTGCTATTCATTGCCTTAATGAGAAGGAAAAGGAATGGCATTTCAGCTGCCTATGGGGAATCCTCACTGCAGCAAAATGCACTACATGGGATCCAGCCCTCAGGATCCTTGGGTTTTGTTTAGAAATATGACTATGATTTTTTTTTTTTTTTTTAAGGACTGATTCCCCAATTCAGGGACAGTGATCAAAGAAAGCCTGAGGCTCTCATAGCTATCACACACATTGAAGAGGAAATTGGGGTTGTCCCTCTTCCAGGTTGCCTGATGCAATTTAGGATCTGATTTGCTGAAGTTCCCAGGCTCTCAGACAATGTAAACTGTGTTTTGCACATATGGAAACTGATGTGCAAATGCTAAAAGATTAAGGTCCTGGCATCTCAGGTAGGTGCTCCAAATTCAGCAGGTAGTCTCTCCCTGGACTCTGAGCCTTAGCCTATCAGCTGGAAAATTGGGCTATCCCTCACCAGAAGATAATTTTGTTCAATCCAAATCAAAACTTCCTGTGCATGATTATTATTTTCATTTAAGTAGGAAAGTATAGGCAAATGCATCGCTTCAAGCAGGAAATAGTGCTAGCTTTCCTTTTAGCTTTTTTCTTGCAGAAACTGTTCACTGACTTCAGCACAAACCAGTGAACTATTCAATGTCCTGAAAGACCATTGCAAAAAAAACATAATTGTGCATCATAAACATTTAATTTAGTACTGCAGGTAACATTTTTACACTGTGTTTCTTAACATTGATTTTTTCAGCAGGGATCTTCTGGAAAAAGCAATAAATAAAGCAGTTGGGCTGCATCCTCATGACACTGGTGCAGTCCTCAGTGACAGCTGTGTGTAGTACATGGATTCCAGTAGCCTGAGAAATCAAAGCATCAGCAGCAAGACATTAGCCCTGTCAGAGCAGAGAAAAGTCACTGAGCATGCAGTGCTTTGCATGAGGATGTCAGACAAATGATGAAACTGAGCAATCTCTGGTTTCTTGAGGGAAATGTGCCATAGCCCACTTGAGCCAGGGCTTGACCCTCTCTGCTCCAGGCTGCCTTTTCTCCAGCTGTCTCCTTGAGCATCTGCTGACCACAGCCCTGCTTCTCAGGACCCCATCACAGCATCAGTCTGCCTGATTTGCAGTCACAGCGTCTCCCAAATGGGCCTCCTTTCCCCATCTCTGTTTTTCTGACATTTTCCCTCTTACGTACTCAGCTTAACCTGTCCCTAACTGGTCCCTTTAAAGTCAGGGTTTAACCCATCCCTAAAAAAACCCACAGAGCTGCCTCTAAGATGAGCAGGGAAACTCAGGAAAAGAAAGCAGGGGAAGAAAAATTATTACAGGAACAGCAAAAATGCAGGAGTTGAGGGAAGCTCATGCCTCTCCTCCTAAGGCAGAGATTAACACAACAACTCACATGAGAGCAATGTCCTGCAAAAGTCCAGCTTGGCTGCTGTGCAAGGACACCTTTTAGCAGCTCTACCCACAGCAGAAGAACACCGAAATAAAATAATTTCTGTATGTCATTGCTGTCCCTTCCTGAATCCTTTCATTGTCTCCAGGGACACATACAAGGTCTTTCCTCCTCTCCACACTCGGCTGCTTGCCTGGACCCCATGGCCTGTCCTGCTTTCAGTCATGCTCAACACCAGGACAAGTTTGTCCCTCCCCTGAATCATGGCTGTCTCAGTAGCACCCACATTGCCCTGAATCACATTCCTGCTTTCAGAGGCTTCCCCGCAGCCGGCAGCGCTGCCGGGATGCTGGAGGGTGGGACAGTGTAAGCAGGGAGGAGAGAGGCGGGGTGCAGGCATGAGGAGGATGCAGAGCTCTGGGAGGGCCAGGTTCCGCTGCAGCACTGCTGCTCCTCCGACACAATCCAGACACAGCACGGGGGCACTGGAGTCTCAGACAAAGAGTGACTGGAGTTTGTTCGCTTGCTCTTTCAAGAAGCAAATACATCTTTTCCCCCAACTCTCTTGCTAAGGGAGCTGGATTGGTTTTGAAGGGACAATTCTTTTAGAGACAACAAGCCAGCTTGGGGCAGGCACCAGCATGGAAAATTTCTTCAGGAACAGTTAAAATTATAAGCATGAAAACCAGCCCTGTAATTAGGACTGGGAGGTGTCTTAACAGGCAAGTGCTTGCAACCCCCATCTGCCAGCCAGGACTCACAGGTTTGTTCTCAGCCCAGCTCTTACTGCTGTTTGATTTGGGCTATTTCTTCCCCCCTGCCTCATGCCTACCTTCTTAGGGGCTTTTTAAGGGAGTTACCACTGCCTCTTTTGGAAAGTCAAGTAAATAATGTCAATCAGTTCCTCTGCCCAGCTATTCATTGACATTTTTGAAGAATCCCATTAGTTTTACCAGACATGGTTAGTTTTCCATTTAGATCGTCTGTTCCTGTTCTGTACAAGAGTGATATTTACTGATGTTATTTTACTCCTATGTGTTAGGAAGTGTTTCTGTGCTGGCAGTGCATGAGCATGCACACTTTGGCAGGGTTCAAAGCATACAGTGATGAGCGCATTGTAAATATGTAGACAAATTAATAATGTAGCACTGAAGAGGAATACAAGTCTGTTAATATTAATGCTAATATCAAAAGTGTCTAGAGCAGCAGACAGATAATTTTTCTCTTTGTCAGGAATAAAGGGAGATCAGCAAGAGCCATGTATAAATTGCATAGCTTGGCTTTAGAAACACTAAATAATTTGAAAAAAGCCATTCTAGCTCCTCTTCTTAAAAGAAATAATCAATGCTAGTTGTCTCTCTCTCTGACTTAGTAAACAAACTAGAGCTATGCCCTTAAACCAGGGCTGTCAATTTATGTTGACAGACCTTGATGAATATAATTACAGAGCACCCAACCCAAGTAGGCATTGAGGGGCAGAAGTTAAAATGAAAACCTAATATTGGAAAGAATTGATCAGCCTACTTTCCTTTTCTCTCTGGAGCCCGCTCAAAGCTCATTTATTGGAAAGACTGATGGCAGCACGGAGACTGTGGGACTGGTCCGGGCTCTCTGTGCAATGCACTTAAATGATTAGGGAATATTGGACACCTGGGCTGGAGTCGGCTGTTTGTCCTGCAGTCTGGGGCCGCGCGGCACCGCCCGCCAGCCGCGCGTCGGGGCAGCCCCGCGGAGCCGCCGAGTGCTGCTGATGGGCCAGGAGCGCTCCCGGATCGATGGCCCCGCTCCCCCGCTGCCGTGGCTAAGAGCTGAAGAGACTGGCTGGTGCATATGTGATGACTAGGATTTAATTATATATCAGATTGATTTTCAGTTACAACTTCAAGGAACTACTTGCCAGGATCTCAAGTTCATAAGGAAGGCCCTGCGTCTCCTTTCTGAATTCTTCGCTCCCTGTGCTCCTGTGCTGTGTGGAAAATTTTACAGACTCTCTACCTTCAGCTCTCTGTCAGGGGATAAAGCTTCAAAGTTTCCATCAATAATGAGAAGATCAGCTCTGAGACTGAACCTATTCAAAGCTGGAAGAGAAACTTGAAGATGTGGAATGAAATTAAAAGGTCTAGTTATAATGGCATTTTTTTTTCTTTCATGAAAGTTTCCCAGTGCCGAGTTAAGAAGCAGAATCTTCAAACTGAGGTGTTTTGGGGGTTTTTTTGTTTTCCCATTTTTTTTTGGGCATAGCACCAAATGGGTCTAAAGTCAGTCCAGTCTGTAGAAATGGGAATGTGTAAGTAATAAAATATTCCCCTTTTATAAACCCATCTAAACCTAGTCCTGGATGAAACTGGGAGTATTAGACATACAAGAGCAATGAACTAGATCAGAAACCAAAGGTTTTCACAAAATCCTCGTGGATCAGTTTTATTTCTTTTATAAGTGCTCTTATATCTGTTAGCATCAGAGATTTTAATAAGACTTTCATCAAAATGCAGTCATTAAGTGAACTGAACACTGGGTGAACTGCATGAAAAAGTGATCAGGATTTCAGGGGGTGAAAAAATATATTACTTAAATTTCAGTTTTGGGTCTGACCTGCTGACTCCAAAACACAGAGACAAAATTTGCCAGTAAACTCACATGGAAGATTTTTTAAATTACATACAGTGGATAACATCAGAGGAAAAAAATGCAAAATTTCCACTGGACTTGAAAATTCATTTGGAGGGGACAGAAAAATAAAACCCTGAGCAAGTGAATCAAGTGCAGGAAAACAGTAGCAATCCAAAGACTCAGGCTTACATTAGCTAGGACTGGGAATGTCTTTGATCATGCAACACCCCACTTGCCACCTGCCCTGTCTGCCCCATACATGCACAGCCAGGTAAATATTAGGTAAATGAAAAACAGCATTTAGAAGGAATATCCCTATAAACACATAAATAGGTATATGCTATATACACCAATACATTAGTCCTGAGCTCCGTAGCAAAGGCTCTGATTTTCATATGGCAGATTTTTAACCTGTTGATTCCAGGAAGCTGTGCTGACTGACAGTAAGTGAAGGTGAAGCCATTCTTTAATAAACTTGTAAACTGGTAAATATCTATGTTGCCTCGATCATTTGAATAGCACTGTTTCTGTAATGTATAATTTAGATTTTCTTCATTTTCTTTGTCCATTTTTTCTTCATTTTCTGAAAAATTTTCAGGGAGATCTTGACACCATGTCCATAGAATCCAGCCTTTTCTCCTGCCCAGTCACAAGCCGGCTGCTTTCTTGAGACATCCTGTCTACAACAGGGATATGGTTCACTTTGACTGTTTTGAGCTTGCCACCTGGTTTCTTTCATGTTTTCATGATAATCACGACTTTATTTATTATATTATAAATCCCCTGTTACCTTTTTTCCAGAAAGAATAGTTCTAGATTAATTGCTCTCATTTTCAGACTTTTAATTACCTTCTTTCCTTTCCACCCACATTTTCTAGTTCTGTCCTTTTTGTTCAGTGGGAGAACAGGTTTGCACATGATATTCATGATCCAGGCACACCTTTTATTTATGTTAAAAATCACTGATTTTTCTCTGCTCCCTTCCTATTGACTTCTAATGTTCTGTTTACTTATTGTGATTGCTCCCATATATGAAGCTGATGTTTAAATAAAACTAATAACTGCAGCTAACTTTCCTAAGAATTATACAATAGCAGGATAGCTCAGGCTGGATTTTTGGAGGTCATTGAACCCAACAGCCTGCTCAAAGCCAGGATACATTGGATGGCTTCCAATGCCATATCTTCTCCAGGCTAGACAGACCCTATTTCCAGCCTCTCTTTGAAGGACAAGCACTTCAGCTGCCACCATCTGGGTGGCCCTCCACTGGACTCACAGTTACCAAATCTCTCCTATACTGGGAGCCCAAAACTGGACTCGGTGTTCCAGATGTGGTCTAATAAGCCTCACTTTCTTCAGTCTGCTGGCTGCACTGCACTAGGGACTTACACAGTTATTTACACAGCCCAGCCTCCTGTGCATGTCTTTTTACTGTCAGGGTTACAGAGTTCAACATACCACTTTGTCACAGAGTCACTCTGGACTGTGAGATTCCTCTGTGCCTCACTGGTCAAATTTGCTTTCTTAATATGATCCCATCAGTGAACGTTGTCATCTCAGTGTCAGCCCATTTATTCAGATTGTTTCCAAATATATTGATGTAATATGATTCAAGTAGTATGAATGATGACTGAATGACTGAATTTATCCTGCTTCCATGTTTTGCAGCAGAAGCAGCTGTACCTTCAGCTAGAAAGCATGATTAGCCTCAGCCTTCCGATACCTCAACATCCTTCAAAACGTTTACCATATCCTCCATCCCTATTGTGATTTTGTTTTAAAGTGGGCCCAGCCAGCACACAGAGCTTGTCTCTGCAGGCAGCCCCACTGCCACTGTGGAGAAGCTGACAATGACCAGCATTATAGCTGCTGGTAGATGCACACAGGGGTCCTCACCACTAAATCTTTTGGGGTTGAGTTACAGTAGCAACACAGAGCACTTGAGTAGGGGAGGCTTGAATAATAAGAACATCTTGTCTGTGTCTGGGCTTCCGAACACCACCAGATCAGGTACACAAAGTTCACCTAATCAACAGGGTGCATCTGTAGAATCGACACATGTGGCTGTAATGGATACTGGTCCTTTTTGTGAAGGTGAGAAAAATTCTCAATAGGGAGGACTCAGATGCACTGAAGCCAGTTGGGCTGTCACCACCCCTGTTTCAGAAGCCTCTGTTATCTCTTTTGCTTCTGTTTCTCAGATTTCCCTTGAAAGCTCAATTGTGTCTTTGACATGGGGATGTTAGAATGAAAATGGTAATGTCCAATGTTTAGAGGCAGAGGTCACTTGAATACTCTCAAGAGCTAAGTGAGACAAAAAGAAAATATAAATTAACTTTACTGTGTGACTAAGAGCACTTCATGAGTCAGGTTTTGTTCTTCTCCTGAGAACTAGACTCCCCCTTTCACCCAGGGTTTCCTGACATCAAGCAGTCAGGCTGTGAGAAGGGCACAGAAGACAGACTGCAGCATCAGGGTGGCAGCATCTCCCCCCAAGGGAGAGTCCTGTTCAGTGTTTCAATGCTCATTAGAATATTTTCTCAGACAATCATAAATCAAAGATTAAGGGAAAGAATTTTCACAGAGAAACAAACCCTTGACAGAGTAGGCAGCAGGATGTTTTCTTACTTTATCAGGTACAGGCCCAGGACACATCCTGAGTGCTGCTGATGTTCAGTCCTCCAAAAGACAGCAGCTCTACAGTACCAGGATTACAAATGTACAATTAGAAAGAAAGTTTAGTCTTAAGGACCAAAAGGAATTAGAGGCAGATCAGAACCAAAATTGTATTTAAATCCTTGTGGGCTCACGCCTGCTTGCTGAGGGTCTGCTGAGGTGTAAAATGTTCAGATTGCCTTTCTCTCCATAAGACCAGGCTTGGGAAGATGTCTGCACTTTAGAAGCAGGGTCCCAGAGGCCACAGCTCTTCGTAGCCATCTTTTCTTTTGTCTTAGAGCAAATTGTCAACAACTGTGTCAACTGAGCCTCGTGTTCAGTGCATAAAACAAAGTGTGTTTGAGAAAATCTTGGGTTTTCCTCTGAGAGCACTGCTCAGTGCTCCTCAAGGCAACTGTCAGAAGCTCCTGCAGTGAGAGAAGATTCGGGTTTAAGATGAGGACTGTCCAGTCACATGCATCCAGTGAATGCCAGCTGGTTCATCTCTCCATCAGACCTGGACTGGCTGGATCAATGGGCCAAGGCCAGTGGTGTGAGGTTAAGTAAGGCCAAGTCTCAGGTCCTGCACTTGGGTCACAAAAACCCCTACAGGCTGGGGGCAGAGTGGTTGGAAAGTGGCCCATCAGAAAAGGAACTAGGGAAGCTGGTTTACAGCAGCTGAACATGACCCAGCGTGTGCCCGGGTAGCCAAGAAGTCCAGTGGCATTTTGGCTTGTATCAAAAATAATGTGGCCAGCAGGACTTGGGACGTGATTGTCCACCTGTACTCAGCACTGGTGAGGCTGCATCTAGAGTCCTGCGCCCAGTTCTGGGCCCTTTACTGCAAGAAAGGCTCTGGACCATGTCCAGAGAAGACAACAGAGCTGGTGAAAAGTCTAGAGAATAAGTCCTGTGAGAAACAGCTGAGGGAGCTGGGGTTGTTTAGCCTCAAGAAAAGGAGGCTCAGGGAAGACCTTTTTGCTCTTTACAACTGCCTGAAAGAAGGCTGCAGCCAGGTGGGGGTTGACCTCTTCTGCCAGGCAATCACCAACAGTACAAGAGGACGGCCTCAAGCTGTGCCAGGGGAGGTTCAAGTTGGACATCAGGAATAATTTCGTATGGAAAGGGTTGTTAAGCATTGGAATGGACTGCCCAGGGAGGCCATGGAGTCACCATCCCTGGGGGTGTTCAGAAAATGACTGGATGTGGCACTTAATGCTCTGGTCTAGTTGACATGGTGATGATGAGAGGTTGGACTCAATTATCTTGGATGTCTTCTCCAAACTAAATTATTCCGCAGTCCTGTAATTTTGTGTTCTTGAGCTTCCTAAGTTTTCTCCATCTAAAATGAACCAGATCAGATCCATCACATTAATGTGTTCAGAGAGTTGCCTGATGCAGACAGGTTCAGACACTCTCTTATCATTCTATATCTCAAAGAACAGAGAGGTTGGTGTGCTGTCTGAGTGCTGGAAACAGAACATTTGGCTCTTATTCAGTGGTTTTCCCACCAGTGCCAAAGCCATTCTTAATTTTCAAAATCTTAGGATTGCTTCATTTTCGGAGCCCCCAGACACTGACATTTTTTCAGTCCTTCTGCCTCATGTCTTTTCCCTGATCTGCTCTCTCACTAGGTCTTTTGCTTCTTCAGTTTTCACCTTTTTGAACTTGGATCCCAAAATCTATTCTCCAATTCTCTGCTCATCAGAAAAAGAACTATTTCTTATTGCACATTTCCCACTTCTATGACCATTGTCTTGACTCAGCCTATATTTTAGCCTTCCTATAATGTACAAAACTTTCTCCCACTGCCTGTGTGAGTGTTAGGGTACCCCAAATTTTTCCTGTCTACTCCACTTTTCATTTCAAGTTTTCCTCAGGCTATGTTATAGGGAGGAGGTTATGTAAAGCATTTATTGCACTCTATCCTAGGAAACAGACCGATTTTAGTTTTATCAGTGGCATTCTTAGAATGAAATATAATGTATGGAGTTTTTATGCGAATTACAGAAGCCAGGTTATAGATCTACTCACACCAAAAATGAAGACAGAGACCTTATAGAATGGGGAGGGACCAGATGATCACATCCTCAAAGTCTCATAAAGAATTTCTCTTTCGTCTTATGTAATCTGACATAATGATAGGTCCTTATAAACCAAAACTTTGTGTGTCTCCGAAGGCTAATGAAAATTTTCATGTGCCTTTTGCCATCTTTTAGGCTCTGGCAATAGAATAACTACTTCCAGGACCAATTTTTGTTTTTTCACTTTGTTTGCCTGAAATCCCTGTATATTCCAAGAAATACAGTCCATAAGTGCAAATCACCAGACTGAATATCATCAAAGGAAGACAATATATAAAACATGACTTAAAGGAGGCAACATTGTAAACTAGCATTATCAAAGCTGTGACACCAAATTTTCAAGGATGGGATTAGAAAATCAACCTTTAATCCTCAGGCAGTGGTTGGCATAACTGAACAGAAACCTGCCTTGGGGAAGAGCAAGGCAGCAGTGTGCTCACTGAAGCTGAAAATCTGTGATTACAATAAGCTAAGACCAAAGCCAACCCTGTTCTCTGTGTGCATCGGGCACTTGGATCTCACCTTACCTGTGCACAGAGCCCTGCAGGATCCAGCCTGGGGGATCCTTCTGAAAATGGAAAAGAATGAAGTTCTCCTCCAATCCATGAAAAAAGTCTTGTTTCATGTCAAATTTGGGAACATGTCCCCAGGGGGACCAAGCCCATGGTCCCTGCTTGTTGCTCTCTGAGGAACTCCCAACCAGAAGTTCTCATCCATTGACGCCGTGGCCTCAGGGCTTCCCAGCCAGCCCTGACCACAGGCTGCCAAGCTGCCAGATGAACAGTCTGCTGGAAAGCAAGAAGGCTTCTCCATCAGCTGTTTTCTGAACCCTTTTATTGTAACATATCAGGGTTTTTCATTGCAGGAGGCTCAAAGTCGGGAACCAAGAGCCCACATACAGTTCAATCACATTGAAAATGTGTTGCCATCATGGCTGGAGAGGAGCAGCCTGAAGTCCTGACATGAGTGTTCTAAGAAAAGCAAACAAAATTACCCTTTCTGTTTTTAAGAAGTCCTGCAATTTTTCAGCCTGAATCATGATTTTCTTGTGAGAGGCTGAATTATTTGGTAAGGAGACAGTCATACTGTCTAGCACTGTGCAGCCAATAGCTCTGCTTTGAAACACCCTTGCAGAGACTGCTCCTCTTTGACTGTATAGGGAAATTTGGCTGCTTAGAGAGCCCTGAATCATCCTGCAATTAAGTGTCTGCAATGGGGATTGCAAAAATGCATTTGATGTTAGAATACTTGTCTCTGACAAAGCCGGAACAAGTATGGATCTGAGAAGCCTCTGTGCTTTAAGAAATTCCCAATGCACTGCTATAAATAATGTCCATTGGCAAAGAGGCAGGGGACATCATTTAAAGCCTTTTGCCAACAGGTAACAGGTTTATGCCCAAATGAAGTACAACATCCCAGCAAGCATTTTTATGCATCCCTAACAAGGTCTGTTTTCTGGACTGCTCCATATAAAAATGACTCTAAACCCAAAACCCCAGCTAACACTATTGTCAGGTACATGTCAGGCCTAAAGCCTAAAGATGCCTCATGAGCCAGCTTAGGGAATTTTGTAATGAGATCCCATTTTGCCAAAAGCCTGTTGCCCACAATCTTTTTAAATAAGTGGTTTCAGAAACACAAGATTGAAAATAGCTAAAATTCTCACATCCCACAGGCTCAAATTCAGAGCGTAAACAAATCACAGTTTAGTGACATGGCAAGTTTTGAAGCAAGACTTGACACCATTTTTGTGACTGACCATTTTTATATCTTTTTTCATTTTGAGTGGGGTGTAAAGAAGTACAATTACTTGCAGAAAAGTTACATGGCAGAGCTGGAGTTGTACTCAGGCTTTTCCAGAGCAAAACTGGACCCTTCTCTTCTTCTGCCTGGAACATGGGAGATTTTTATTTATAGGAGTCAGTTGCATAAAATTCCTTAGTGGGGAAGAAGGAAGGATTGTAGGTTTGTGGTCTTGGGGATCACTTCATCATAAAGATACATATATACAGCTAGAGAACAGCAATAGACACCCAGCCTCAAGTCCTACTATGAAGAAGTAACAATACAGATTTTGTCCAAAATTACTGGGATCTGGTGGTGGCTGAAACTTCCAAGGGAGGAGGATACAAGACCTAGAAGGAGAGATTGAATAGTGCAGCTGGATCCAGTCCTGGAGAGCAGCTTACATGGGAGAAAGCTTTTTCTCTTCCAGGGAAGAGCTGATGAAATCATCATCAGACATTTGAAAACTTCAATATCAAACACAGCAGCAAAATATAATTTTTGTTGTTTGATATTTTTATTTTACATTGATTTACAATGAGTTACCAAAACAAATCCTAACTATTGTAGGACTATTTACTTTTCATGCAAGGCAAACTCATGACGATAAATGCAGTGTTTTCTTAAAGCTAAGTTCACACATTAGCCTGAAGAAGACCATCAGTGTGAACCAAATTAATCATCTGCCCACAAGTTTCAGTAAGCTTTTTTTTAAATCTTCCATGGGGTAAAAAAATCTTGAAAAAGTTATTTTAGGAAATAAATGGAAAGTGCGTTTTCTGTACAACAGAGAGGTGGACATTCATAGCTCATTTCTGGGTCAAATTTTCTTCTTCTTGCCTTAACATTTTTATTTTTAATAAAAAACAGCAAAGCAAATAGGAGCACTGTGACAATCAAAGTGATGAGCTGGTAATCTGAAACTCTGTCTACAATGCCCAAACACCAGTCATAATTCATGTCACTGGTGTGACACATGCTGGAATCTGGGATGAACACCAGCCTCTGGCACACAGTGGGTTGGACTGGGGGGAGAGCAGAGTTCTTGCAGATGGGTAAACTCCACCAAAGTGCACACACTGGAAATATAATGAAGAAATGAGCCATGTGCATCAGAGTGTAAAAGCCATCTTTGTGCTCAGGAGCATTTGTGTTGTAGGGAAAAAGAAAAAAGCAGAAGCATTGTGTGTAGCAAAGCATCTTGGTTTTGTTGGGTTGTGTTAATAACAAGTGACTGGTTCTACTCTGGTAGGCTCTGGTCCATTTGAGCTATTGCACGTGCACAAAGTGGTTTTGGGGCACAAGTGAGCTGGAGAGAGGAGGACTCTCTAGTCTTTGTTATCCTGAGTTTCTTTCAGGATATTGAACACATGCTATGCCCCAGTTTGTAGCTATAACCAGCCATGTCTGAAATGATGGCACTCCTGATCCACATCCCCCCTCCAGAGGCTACTTGATCATAGAGTCATCACCTCTAGGGTGACAAGATGGAAATGTTTTCATTTAAAACTGGAAAGATTTTTATAGAGAGCAGCTCTATTCTTTGTGAGTGAATTCTGTGAAAATCCTTGCTTTCCACAGAAAATTTATGTGGGAATTTTTTTAATAAAAAACAAATATTTGAAAACTCTCCCTCTCTCTAACCGAATACATCACCTCCCCGCATTTCCCTGCACTGGGGATCTCCAGACTTTATTCCCCATAATGTGTGCTGGACAGATTTCCCTGTGATTCAGGATCTTCTCTTTTACAGGAATTTTTTGGACCCCTTTTTTCAAAACAAGCCCTGGTCCAAACACACACCCACTGGAACCAAACTGGAACAGCATTTAAAAAAAATAGCACAAAAATCACCTCACTCATTTTCCCTGGCTCTCTGACTCCTTCCTAAACTTTCTTTTCCAAAACAGAAGGGGGAATCCCACAGCGTGTAGCTGTTATCTGACTTTTACTTTTCCTCTTCTCCACAGAGGTCAGGAAATACTGCAGCCTGAAGGAGAGTGTGTTGCACATACACGGGTGCATCGTGGAGTACCCTGAGGCAGGGTGAGCTCCACGGCTCCTGCACCCTTGCCTTCCCCCAGTCCCGAGCAGAACGAGCCGGGTCCATCGCAGCAGTCCCTGCCGAGGCTCTGAGACACATACCAGCTCCACCAAGGGGAAACTCTCACAGCACCTAGGCAGCGCCGCTTCCTGCTGCAGCATCAGGAAGGTTCCTGCTACGAGACCTCCCAGGCAGCTCTGTGTCACAGATACATCTTTCTTCTGCTGATTTTCCATCCTCTTTGGGCAGAATGAGAGTGGGTGCTGTCGGTGTTGTTGCTGCTTTAAGGCATGCCAGAGCTTAGGTTTTGTGGATCCTTAAAATACAAGAAATGAATGTATATTTTTAAAGCTCAATGCACCTTGCATTCAATGACAGAGAAAAGGCTTCTCTACAGAAAGATGGCTAATGGTAACAGCTGAATATTATTTCCATGAATGATTGTATACCTAGAGTAAATCAGGCTACTTTAAAGTGGGAAGTGAGCAAGCATCGCTCCTGAAAGCGATTATGCTTTTATTTATTGCTGCTGCATTGCTAGAGGGGAAGACAAAGGTAGGTTTAGTGGGGATCACCCTTCAGTTGCCCGCTCTGGGGCTGTCATTGCTGCTCGGTGTCAGAGATGGCTGCTCAGGCTGCAGGAGCACAGGTACCTGTCCTGGAGAGCAGCCTGGAGGCACCTCACCATCACCCACCGCAGCGCTCCGTCCTCTTTACTGTCAGAAAGGACCCTTCTTGCTCTGCACTTACCATTAGTCTCTCAAGGAACTTTGACGGGGCCCAGGCTTAGTCCAAAAGAGATAAAAGTGAAAAGGTCACACCTCTGGGTCAAAGGCTAAAAGGCAGATAAAACACCCTGCCTGCAGAAGCAAAATCCGGGGGAAATCAAATCAGCTCCTAAGAAAGGGTAGCTTGTAGGCTGAACTCCAGTGGGGGAACACAATTGCCCTTCTTTTAGCAACTTCTCCCTCCCTTTTTTTTTCCCAACATGGGTTAACAAAATATATTTAAGCACAAAACAAATAAACTCAAACAAAAACCCCAGCCTTCCTCCTCTCCAATGGCTGATTTAATGGAGACTTTTGCTCTGTAGGGTCATCTTTTCATCTTTGCTGAGGGCAGAGGAAAAAACACTTTTAAACATAGGAAAGACAAAATTTGGTATTAAATATCTTCCTTTAACCAAATGGGCACAGCTACTCTTCTGACTGGTGACTTGAAGAGGACTTGGAACAATTAATCAGAAAATGTCAGCTTTCAGTCAGGCAGGTTAAAGAAGGGGATAGTGGCAAGTTGTGAGAGGGAAGAATAAACCACGAAAAGCAAAACTACAGGAAATACAAAACATATATAAATGAGGATCTAAGGGATCTCTTTAGAATACTCAGCAAGAAACTTCTACATTTCTATAAGCAGAAGAGGCAGCTTTGAGGCATCCCAGCTACAGCGAGCCAGATGCACACACACATGAACTTTTACATATCAGGCCACAGGCTGAGAGAGAAATTTTGTTCAGATCCCCTTGGATAGAACAAAAGAAAACATTTTCCTCCCTTCTCTCAGGTGGATCAGGTAACAAGGGTGGCTGAGGTTTGCAGGGGCCCCTGTGCAGCAAGGTCCTGTGGCGGCTCAGCAGAGGTGAGAGGGCCCATGCAGAACCTACAAATCTACTTTTGCACAGATGGTTCTAACACCAACATTTTGAGATAAAATTTTGCAGTTTCCCTTTTTTTACTTCACATTTCTACAGTGGGCTGCTACAAGCAGATAAAAGGCATTGCATGAGTTTTGGATGTTTTCTTGTGTTTACTGTTAAAGCCCAGACACACAACCTGCTCCTCTTCTGTTTTGTGCCCATGAATGCAGGGCTCCCTTCTGATAAAAATTGTGAAGGCTTTGCCATTGATTTTGTTTCATTTCCAGAACTTCTCTATTTCAGTTTTTCATTCAGTGAAGTTTTAAACCTTCAAACTTCTCCCCATTAGACCAGCACAAGAAAGGATTTGGGAAAATCAATTTTCTGCTTAAGCAGAACAACTGCTTGAACCATTAGAAACTCATGAGGGTTTTTGAGATCCCAGAGCACCAGAGAAATATTGACATGCTATATTATGCAGAAATGGGAAACTTTCAGAATGACCAACCAGTTTAACCTTGGCAAGATACATGAATGCACTATAAAGCAACTGCCTCATAGAAAATAGGAATACCTCTGATAAAAACTGGTTAACTTGGGTTTGTGAATAACTAAAAATGTCAAACCACAGTCTCTTCCACCAAGAGAGAAAATGTTTTACTGTCTGGAAAAGGATCTGTGGGTTCAATTTTGAGTTTAATACTGTGTTTCCCTGTTAAGGACACAAGCTTTAAACAGAAGTTCTCCAAAATGGGTGCCCAATTGGCTGAAGAACACAGCCAAGTGAGAGCACTCAGGACAGTGGTATTGAGTAAGCTGGTTCACTACCAGAGCACTGGAGCTCTTCTGGGCTTTCAGGGAATAGCTTTTCCTTCTAACCTGACTGAGTGTGTCATTCACAGCTGCATCTGAGAACAATGGTTTAAGCAAGAAATTAATAAAAGCACATTAGCCATCTCTGTTCCCTCCAGGTATAAAGTTTGAGGTGATGAATCACAATCCTGGCTCTTAAGGTATTTTCTATACATTTACACTGGGCTTCAGAGCAGAGCCCCCGGGTGCCCAGCCTCCAGCTGAGCATTCCAAAACACACAGGCAGCCCTTGAGGTAGATACTGCCCAGCTATGGAAAATACACCCATGTTTCTCTGAATTCCTGGGACAGAGAAATTTGCTCTATGTAATAAGGAAGACTATAAAAGAGTAGGATGCAGAAGGTCTCTCAAATGACAGGCTATTCCCCAGATATGGGACTTACAATGAAAAAATATATCATTTCAGATATGAAAAAATAAACAAAAAAACAAACAAAAAAAGCACAGCTGCTTGTTAAAATATATTTTGCTGCTAACTTCATTGTCAATTACCTTTGCAAGAAAAATTTTATTTTCCAAGTGGTGAAACACTGAATCGTATCTTTAACACACCTAGGATTAGCTAACCAATAGATCTGCACAGTCAAAACCTGCATATGAGTTTTGTCTCATAATGATCAAAATCACAATGCCAGGTAGAACTCCTAGTCTGGTGGCTGATTTGTGTAAATCATTACATTAAACGATAAGGCTTCTGGGATTCATTTTCAGGATACAGCTGATCATTAAACCTCTTTTAGATCTTTTAAGGTTATTCTGAAGTTAAATCAATACTTAGCTCAGCTCTGCTGCTGTTCTTCATTGAATGCATCCAGAAGACACAACCGTTTTCTCAAACAAGGGGAATCCTCATTCTGCTTTTAACTGAAACCCCTACAACCCAATTTTTGGAATATTGGACTCTTCCAGGAAAGCTACTGCAGTGAGTTCAGCAAACAGTTGCTCAACTCCCTCTTTCCCTCCCCTTTAATCTCGGGTGCTGACCTGGCCATTCATTCCATGTTTGCAGTGGTGAGCTCTGCAAACGGAGTTTCCATGGCAGCCCTAATCCATGAATAGGGCTGGCTCCATCGGTGGTCACTTAGGACAGGCTTTGTCCTCCCCATGTCCTGTTGCTGGCAAAATCAGAAGACAGAACACAAGTGCCTTCAGTAAACATGACCTAATGAGATCCCTGACTTTGTGACGGGGGCCTGGAAAGGGAACGTGTGGGGACGTCTGACTCTTCTGGGATTTTCCACTGAGGTCTCCCAGCGGTTTCCTGCCTGGTTTTATAGACTGTCTTATTTAAACTGCAATTTCTAGAAAAAAATTTCATTCTCCTTGTCTTTTTTAGATACAGATATAACTGAATGAACACAGTGAAACCATAGTCTGGCTTAGTGTGAGATGTGTCCAGTGCTCTTTTCTGCAGGTGCAGAGGCTGTCCTCTCCCCAGAGATGCATCTGACCAACTCTTTGATAGCAAGATCCCCACGGCATCAAGCAGGTTTCCTCTGAGCAGATGTCCAGAGAAGAACCCTGTGCTTTCAGTTTCTTCCTCCCTTGGGTGTTAAACACCAGGCTGATCCCCACTACAAACCCTTCCCCAGGCAGTGCTAGAAGCTACTTACGGGGCTTGTAAAAATGATCAAAAATTAAACTCTACATGTTTCCACAATAGTACATAACATCTTTCATTTTATGCTCAATAACCACAGTCAATTCATCTGGGCATTAACATGATGGCTTGTGAAACTGTCTAGGAGGATGACAGCCAAACTTTTCCAGAAGATTAGGCTTTCAAGCTCCCAAGACATTGGGGAAAAAAATGATAGCATATAAAAATATGCCTGAAATACAGTGAAGAAGACAAGTTGTGTATTTAAAGTATATATTCCACACATTCTTTAAATTGTAACTTATGCTTAGTTCCTCCAAGCTTTTTTTCCTTTGCTCCAGGGCATGAAAGTCTCACTATCCATCTTCTTGTAACTCGTTATGTAAGGCACAACACCAAAGGTAAACGTGCTGGGCACCGTGTACTTGCATCTGGCCTCTGTGCACTGTCAGCCGCTTCCGCAGGGCTGGGTGGGACACAGCCTGTTATTTAGGGTCTGGTTTCCACTGTTTGCCCTCCCCTAACGCAGAACAGTTGTCACAAAAATGCTGATCATTATCTCCACCTACTGCAAATACATTTCAGAGAACACAGACAGCTGAGTCCCGCAGCCCTTACTCTGGGAAAACTCCCACCGCCTCCACATATTTGATGTTTTACCCACAATTAGCAGCCACAGTCAATGTATTTACAGGAATTCCTCTGAAATCGAAAACACAGGCAGACTAATGGGATATAAAAGAAAGAGAAAGGAAGTGACTTTGGCCATGGCATGCTTCCACCCCATGCAGCTGAGGTTGGACAGCTAAAGGACCCCTGGCCCAGCGCCCTGTCAATTACCTTAATCCCAACCTGAATAGGAATGACACTAAACACTCCACAAAAATGCTTCCAAACATTGCCATGGGAAAAAGGAAAAGCATTAACCCTGCCTTCCCAGGCATGGCTTCAGTAATGGACATCTTGCATTTAACATGGAGAAACACATGAACATAAAAGACATACCCTCCAGTGAAAACTTGCACAACCTCTCAGAGGGAACAGAATTAATTGTAGGGAATAATTACAGTTCTAAACAAGAATATTTATGACATTACATAAACACCATTAAAACAAACTGAAAGGCAATAATTTTGAGTAAGAGGAAAGGAGGAAGTGAGGCAGGGGGGATGAAAACCAATCAAAGTTTATAGTTGAAAAGATAAAGGTTCCCGGGAGTCAACCATCTTGAAAATTGTTGCTTCAGCCATCACTTGTCCCTTGTTTACTCCCCTTCATAAAACAGCAAAAGAATTTTGTTTATAAAGTTAGCCATTACTTGGAGCTTAAAGCACTTTTCTTAAAAAGGATCTTTCAAAAGGAACAAGAAATGTGGAAAATTGTTTTCCAAAATGTTTTAACTTTTCAAGAAAAAGCATTTCAAGTCATTATCATCTCAGCAACCCTCTTTTCTTCCTCCCTCCCTTTTTTCCCTCTTTCCCAAGGCAGGGAAGGATGAAGAGAAGAGGGAGTTTTCCTCTTTTGTTGCTCAATGAAAAAAAATAGAACAACAGTATTTTTAAATCAAAGAAAAAATTGAAAGAATTGCTAAGAAAAGCATTTGGAGATTTTTTTTCTTGCAACATACTTGTAGCATTTTTCTGGACAGCTCTAGTTATTTAGAATGGGGGTAAAATACTCTTGTGTCTTTTAACTACATATTTCGGTCTGAAAACCTTGGAGCTTGAAAATTGCCCTGGGCAGCTTCAGTTCAGGCTGAGCTGCAAGGCCTGTATTGCCTCCCAGGGGACCAAAAGCTCTAATGCCTGCCAGTAACTCGGGGAACCCAGAAAATGCCTGGCAGATCCTCATCAGGAGAGATCCTCCTACAATCCCTTCTGTTTGGGTTAGATATGTCCCTGGTGATAGCAGTGTCTACATGTACTGCAGGAACATGAAAATAGTTTTGAATTACTCTCTGAAAACAAAGCCTTTTGGTCAAAATGCTGTTCCCTTAATTTTTCATTTTGCCTCAGGCCTATTCCAGCATCAAGAAAAAGATGGTAGTCATCAGCACTCAGAGCCATGAGAAAAATATTTCTTTCCTTTATATCTCCCTCTTCCAAGAGCTGGCTTCTGGGAATTGCAACCAACCTTCTGCTGTAGGGACTGGTGGCCTGAAAATGGACATGGTGTTTTTGCAACCCTGGCAAGAAGCAAGGGACCTTGGTGGGCCGAGTGCGTGACTTTGATGAGATGTCTGTGGACATTCCATGGGCTGGAATTTAGGTGAGGGAGCTGCTAGACATTTACCTGAATTTGAAATTTGGGTGCATCTTTGCAGGGGCAGCATAAAATTTTGCAAATGGAGTACCGTGGCTTAGTAGTAGAACCTCCCTCCAGACAAGCATAAAAATGTGCTCTGCCGGCTGCAAGCTGCAGGATCAATATCAAGTCTGTGATTTGTACACAACTACTGCAATCTAATTGATACACATGGACAACAGATATGCTTTTGCAAATCAGCTGTGATTACCAGGATCCCTTGCAGGACTCAATAAACAATGTCTGGCTGTGGGGCTGCAGAACACACACACGGCTATGCAAACCTCCCAAATAATTTTCCACTCTGCCACCCAGGCTTCATCAGCCAAAAGATTGTAAAAGAGCATGTGACAACACAAACAGCTTGGGTTTAGCCAAAAGCCCAAAGTACAAAACTCATCTAGCCCAGCACAGTCTCCTCTCCCTGCCTGCATAGGAAAACGTTTCACTTTCCAGGTTTATTCTTCCACACCCTTAGAAACAAAAAGAGATCCTCTTTCCCACCTCACCCATGCACACTCCATCCTCCCCTCCATCTCTTCAGAGCTGAAAGCACTTGGGTTTTGTGGGCAAGCATAGAGAGTCAGATAGGAAATCACACGCTGCATCTTTCTTCTCTGTTTTCCCTGATGCCAGGCACTTTTCCACTACCCTGATTTACTCATTGAGGTGCTGCGGAGAGTTTGCTCTGCTAACTTCAGGAGTCAGGCAGCATTTCCTGAACCAGAATGATGGTTTAAGCAAGGTCCTTCCACTGACCTCCCTGTGACACCATGCTCATGAATAACCAGGTCTGTCGCTGCCCCTCATGCTTAATTTTCTCTGAGGAAATCTTCTGTTAAGGGGCAACAGTTTTCCATTTCAGCGTACAGCACTACCCAGCTGCTTGTTATTTCACTTGGCTGAGCCTGACAAGCTAATGGTATGTTTGATTTGCACTACCAGTTCCTGCTAGAGACATCATAACTTTTATTACAGACGTGGTTCTTGTTAGAGACTCAGTTGTCTGCAGAAGTTAAAAAAAAAAAAAAAAAAAAAAAAAGGCACACATTTCAGTCAATTTACTGGTTAACTCATTATTTGCAAGCGCAGTGCTGGTATCTAGCACACGATCTGATGCTTTTTTTTTTTAGCGTATTTCACTGTTGTTTTTGTGGCAAATGGAGAGATTATTCTAGCTTATCTTCTGATGTGCATTCTCTTTACTGTCCTCAATCCTTTGAGGTTGATCACGTTTCTGATTGCTAGAATATTTGCTGTAAACTTTCTTAGACACTGTGCAGCTCAATTCAGTTCAGCAATTGCCACAGGATAAAAAAAAGAGGGGTAGAGAGAGAGGATAAGCAAGGATAACTTCCCCTGAACTGGAGATAGTTCAGGATAAATTTTCTGCTTTGGTTTTCCTGCTCAGTATGGATAAAGGTATCAAGAGTGTCTATGGAACTTATACATCTGCACTATTTTTACACTGCCAAAAGTACTGTGTGCTACAGTACTTTTATGTGCTACATAAAACTAATGCAGTACACAATGCAAGAATAAAAAGAAAACAGAAAGGACTAAACTACCACAGCCCTGCTTGTCTGCAAAATACTGAATCTATGTTTAATGAGGAGACCAGTTGGGTTACAAATTTTGTTTCCCCATAGCAGACATACAGCATCCAGTCAGGACAGGGCAGTATCCCCCAAATTTTCCATCACACTGACTTGGAGCACCGTGATAGGCAAGTCTGTGTATCTCACACTCAGCAACAGATGGAAGGATCTCCAAACCTAAGATTGCTGATGAAAATTTTGGCTGCACTTCCCCTCTGTTGCAGTTGCCAGCAAAAAGAGGATGGTATTCACAAATAACACCATGCTGCAGCTTTGTATAAAATATACTTTGTTAAAATACGACATATACAAGCAAAAAACAAGCAGGCTTATACTGTTGGCTTTTCCTCGGAGCCAGAGTAAGTTTCCTATTTGCAGGACTGCCAGTGCAAGACATCTATTTGCAGTACTATCAGGGACTGTTAGTTTCTCATGCTAAATTTTCTCTAATAAAGGTCCTTTAAAGCCCCTGAACTCTTGATCCTCAAAACAGCCAGTCTGGGGAGCGTTTCTTCCAGTCTTTGAAGTTGCAGCACTCATAAAGCTGACCAGCGCTGTTTGTGGGCTTGTTTTCTTTCCATATCTCTCCTTTCCCTTTAAGACCAGACAGAAGATGACATTATTAGCAGGCTGCTCACAAGCACCTAGTAGTTTAGGGGAAGGCTTTTTATTTCTGCTTTCAAGCAGAGATGAAAGATTGTAAAAACCTCTCTTCTTTTTTTCCTTAGGGAATTACAGCTCACAAAAGTTCTTGTAACTCCTTACAGCAACTATTTTACTACTCAGGGAGGCTATTTACTGGGTCACTTTCTTCCTGCAGCAGGCCTCAGTGTTAATAAATGGTGTCTGTGAGTTACTTTATGCTCTTCATACTTTATTTTGATCTAGTTGTGTGTTTAAGGAGCTAAAAAGAGTGTGCCTTGATGAACTACTTATAGCAGAGTTTGCTCTAGGCCAAAATGCAGAGAGGGCTTTCTTCTGGGTTTTTTCTAAATTTTTGTAGGTACATTGAAATCTGAAAAATGGGGCAAGCTGCCAAGTTGTTCTGCAAGTCTGTTAGCTTCTGCTCACTCAGCATTAACATCTGTCTTCACTAAAGTGTTACTGGACCCCCGGCACACTGCACGGAGCAAGCTCCACAGGCACTTATAGAAAGCAGAGCTCAGGGAGGGAGGGAGAGCCACATACCCCAAGCCCCCAGGTAACAGCACTTTTTTGAGTAAAATTAAGGCACAACTTTACCCTAGAAGACTCTGTCCCAGATCTGTGTGCCAGTGAGCCTTAATATCAAAAACAACCATGAGGGAGAGATGGAGAGATTGTAAGAAGAAGACCCCGTGCCTGGATTCTGCCTCTCAGCCTTTTACCCCATTCAGAAGGTGTCATAAAATACAGCAAAGATTTTTTTTCTCTTTCCAAAGAAGTCAGATGATTTTACTACAGTTCAAACTAAAAGTGCAGCATCCCAGGAGGTGGGTTACCCCTGAGAACCCAAAGGAGGCACAGTTATTACAACACCAAGCCATCACTAACACACCCAAAGCAAGGCAGTACCACATGCCTCCCCTGTGAGGTTGCACAATATCTTTGTACCTAATTTACTTCTGTGTTATTAAAGAAAGTAATTCTGAACACATGTAAAGTACATGAGTCTTACCCAGCCCCTTTCAGGTTCTATCAGGGAAAAGGGGGAGGAATCACACAAATCCCCCAAGACACCTGGTTTGATATCTCGCGTGAGACTTGGACGCACTCACTGAGGCTGTGCTCTTAGGTTACACCCAGCAAACCAGTGAATTCAGTGTCACATCCCTGAGGTAAGAGCAGCATCCTGCTCTGCAATGTGTGCAAAATCACACAAGCTACCAGCACGTGGTGAACAGCAGTGCACCTCTGACAGCACATCAGCACATGCACCATCCTATTTCACAAATGAAGGTCCACCATTCCATGAGCTGACAAATTTCCAGGTTTTTCTCTGTGTACTGTGTGCTTACATGCTTGCCATACAATTGGCAGTGCCTGGATTTGTGGATTTATTGGCTGTGACCAGACACAGGCTAAGTAAGTAAACAGATTAATATGTATTAAAATACCTCATTCGTTCAAAGTTCAGAACTTGTGTGCACATGTGAAGGTGGTATTTATCCATAGTTCTTACCAAGGGAGCTGATTAAAAACAGGATCATGCAAAGTAAGCAGTGCAGTAAAAAGACAGCACTAAAACATTTTTTTGTAATTGAAATAGCCCGAATAATGGTTACCTGATTTAATGGTTCATCAAACTATAGCTCTCACATAATCTTCAAGGGTTTGGTGGTTTTATGTTGTAACTTGTAGCTGATGCTGCAAGAAGTGAGAGTTCTTATGAAATTATTTCTGTATTGTTACCCAGAATAATAATGCCTAAGAGAAGTCATAATGTCTCATGTACAAAAGACAAAGGAAGAGAAAGGATAGTCAGACATTGGTCATATCCTAATGGAAAAGAGGTCTCCAGAGTCAAGAACTTTTTACTATAGCACCTTTTTTTTAAAGGTTTTGGCTTTTAGTCTTGAAACTTTTGGCTATTTTCTGTCTAAATATGGTGTGAGAGCGAGATAACTAAACTCCCATTTTATAATAGCAATAAAAACTTTCAGGTGTGTGTTAACACTGTCAAGCTGTGGGTGTTAAGCACAGCAGTGTGAGCTGCCACTTTGCCCCCTTCCAGTGGGGATGAGCAGACCCCTCAACTGGGCTCCCTGCCGGGGAGCTGCCTTCACAGGCATGCATTGCCTAGGCTGAAAAGGAGGGTTTTCTAGTGTGTGCCCCAAAGACAACTTCACTTTCTATCATATAATTTTCAATTCAAAACTTCGGATGCATCAGGAATGAAACACCTTTTACAGGAGAGGATATCCTGGAAGATTCCCATTGCAGCAAGTGCTTAGCCCTCAGCTCTCAGCCTGGGGAAGAGGCATCTGTCCACCATGAGCCACCACTGAAACCCTGCTGCTGAGGGAGAAGAACCAATCTTCAGCAGGAAATAGATAAAAAGGACTTTCTTGTCAAGAATGTTTGTAAACAGATTTTTCCAGCAGCTGCTCAGCTGGTCTCCAATGGAGGAGGTCAAGAGAAAGTTACAGGATCAGAGGTGCAACCAGCCCAAGTGCTCAGGGATGTGATGATCAAATTTTCCATTTCAGATCTTAAAAAAAACCTAAAACAGCCACTTGTTTTAGTGCCTAATGGCAGCTCAGGTCACTTGATAATTTACTACTTAAGCTTAGGTGTGCTATGTAACACTTCTCAGGAGCTGTGATTAGGCTGTCCCTGTCCCCATCAAGCAGCTGTTCAACTGCACAGATTTTTGCAGAATAGAAAACCTCACCATTAAAACAGGGATTTTAAGCAAAGTATTTGCAGATTTTTTTCTGCTTCTCTTCTCAGTCCAAACCAAACTTTGCATCTCTTTTTTGGAGTTTAGGCCTGATTTTTTAAGCCAAATTAGATTTTGGATGTATACTGTCAGATCTCCTAAAGAGCTTAGCTACTAGAGCAGGAAGCTAGCATCCTTTATTTCTCTCAGCCTGAGACTGACTTGACGGCAGCTTTTCTATACTTTGTAAGTATCTTTACAACCCAGAGGTTAATCAGTTTATCTTTCTCATAGTCCCTCAAAACATCAAACTATTATTATATGTGCTGGTTTTGCCTGGCATAGAGTTAATTTTCTTCACAATAGCTGGTATGGGGTTGTGGTTTGGATTTGTGTTGAAAACAGTGTTGATGATACAGCAATATTTTGGTTGCTGCTGAGTGGGGCTTACACAGTGTCAAGGCATTTTCTGCTCCTCACTCCAATCCCCCACAGTGAGGAGGCTGAGGAATTAGTAGGGGGCACAGCCAGGACAGCTGACCCCAACTTACCAAAGAAATATCCCATACCATAGGACATAGTGCTCAGCAAATAAAGCAGGGGGAAGAAGGAAGAGAGGAGATATTCAGAAGGATGGTGTTTGTCTTCCCAAGTCATCAATGAATGATGGATGACTGCATTCCCCGAGATAGCTGAACACCTTAATCACTAGAATTATTTCCTTTTTTTGCTTTGCTTACATGCGGCTTTTGCTTTACCTGTTGTGTGAATCAAAGGGAGCAAGAGGCTGTAAGGGGCTGAGCTGCCAGCTGGAGTTAAATCACTACAGTACAACACAGAACTAACCCAACAAAGAGATGGAGGAAAACACATCTTGGATTGTCTCAAGCACTTCCCTGGGATCTGAGAGGGCCTGAAGCCAGGTAAGAATTTAAAAGCAGGTCTCTCACCTCCTGGAAAGCATGTCCTGTGCTGTTTTCCATGCAAAGTCTGAGGCACCAGGTATGCTCTGAGCCTGCCAGCTGGCTTACAAACCACAAGCAAGGTATGTCAGTGGCAGGCAGGAAAAGGCTTATCTGCAACTCCCTGCATCCTGGTGATGTCAGGATCAGGGTGAGGTGCCAGTGGAAACAGAGATACTGTGGAGGCTTTTGTCATCTATAGGACTGGACAAAGTTGAAAATGGTTCCTCTAGGATCTGACAGTTGAATTGAAACACTTGAGGTGGAACTCAGGTGTTCATAGTGGACCTAGTCTTTACCAAGCCCAAATCCTAGACCAGTGAAAATGCAGGCCAATGTAGCTTCTGACTGAAGTATCAGCTGGAAATATGCAGAGTTTTGTTGTGATTCCATAAACAGCCTGTGACACCACAAGCACTTCTTGTCTGTCTTTTCCAATTAAGCACTTAAGAGTTTCCCAAGGTAAATATTAATACTTCAGAAAGGAAATACTAACATGCACAAAATCCTTTCCAACTTTTCTGCTTAAATAGCTATCATTTTTTAGTGAGGTCACAGCATCCAGTTTTCTATAATAAAAAATAAGCAGGATAAGTAGTTTTACTCCTGTCAAAACTTGAATGCAATTTTATGTTTTTCTTTGACTTACCCTATAAATATTTTTACTACAACATTCAAAGTTTATGAGATCTCTAAGACTTGTAAAGAGGTTGAGTAACTGGAAACCAAAGGCTAATACCTACCACAGGGGCTTGGGGGTTTTTGTTAAGCAAGCTATTTATTAATGTTAACAAAGGGTATTTTACTGATGATCTGTTTACAAAACTGAGTATTATTTTACCTTTCCATTCCAGTGTAAACAAATCCATGAGGAGGGACAAAGACAGACCAACACCACAATGCCTGACAATGCTGATCTTTTCCCAGGTTACAATTTTCTGACATTATTCTTTGAGCTGAGCTTCTGCAGTTGAATCTCTGCTCAGTCCAAGTGTAGCTTGGGAGCTGCAAAAGTCAGTCTCACTGAATCAGAGGAAAGAACAGAGTTAGCCACTGGTTGTGGATGCCTTTGACAAGCTGTGTCCTTTTCCCCATTCATGAGTCACTCACCAGGAGACTTTATCTTTCCTAATGCATTTTCTATCTATAATTATGGTTGCAACAGTTATCCACCCTTATAGGAAAGCGTGGCCTTGCCTGAACATGCCCAGGAGGAGCTGTGTCACAGGCCAGGAGGTGGGAGATGATCTGCCCATATCCACCGTGGCCACAGGAGAACATGCGTGTTTCAGCTCATCTTCTGGCACAGCTGAGAGCTCTGTGTCACTGCTTACTCTCTAGTCACTGTTTCTGCTCCCAAGCCATGATTTACTAACTAAAGATTAACTATTCCAAAAGGTTTGCACAAGCAGGCAACCCAGCCTTTTGTGCAAGCATTTGTGGATGGCTATTAAACTACTAACTTGTGCCCAACAAAGCAAGAAGTCAAAATATTCACAAACTTTGGCTAAGTCCAGAGCCTGCCAGATTTGGCCATCCTTCCTCTGGCTGTTCTGCCTCCCAAGCCACCTTCAGCATTTTGGGAAGACACCCTGCAAATGCGCTCCTGAGGACAGCCCAGAACCACAGCTGCTCCAGACTGTTTTTAATCCTCCTTTCTTTACAGATTAAGGAACTAAGCCTTAATAGGGATTAAACTTTTCCCAGATGTAAAGCCCAGCACTGGATTTATCACACAGTTACAGCTCCCTACCAACCCACGCAGCTCCTGGATAGATGGGGAGCTAAACATGATCAAACACTTAAAAATGAAGATGAGGTTCTTAACTGACCAAAACCCAGAACTGCCTCTGTTTGCATGTATATACGTGCAGTCAACTCTTTTAGTAGGCATGTACCTTTGGGGTTTGTTATCATCCTCTGTTATGCGTCTTCTCAGCTGAAGGTTTACTTCATCTATATACAACACATGCATCTGAGAGCTCCACTTTCATGCACTGTTGCATGTTCAGTTTATGCTGTACAACCCTAGTTGATGTAGGTGGATATTTTCTCATCTGCACAGCATCCCAGAAGAACACCACAAATACCTTGTGGAGATGTGTCAGCCTTTAATGGACTACAGACCTCCGACATAATCTGAAATCAGCTGCTTATCCTGCCTAAGGATCTTGCTACCTCAGTTGCAGAGCAATCATAACCAGCCTTTCTATTTTTCCAGCTGGAGAGTGCTGCGTTACTTTGCAGATGCTCTTTGGAAAAAAAGAATTGGAAGGGATTTCAACAGGTAATTTGGCTACTTGTGCAGTGCTCAAATCAAGTGGAAATGGAGCTTCCATGACTGACTTGGGTTAAATCACTTTATAGAACTGCCCAGTACTGGGATTTTATCACTTTGAGACAGTGTTTTACCACTCAGATTACAGGAGAGAGATTCTCATTGTTCAACTCTTGGTTGCTACAGCTTGTTGTGTCTTTTAATTAAGGATCATGTGAATCCAATCATGCAAATCAAAGGCCTGCCCTTTCTACCTTGGGAGCCTAGATATGAGATAGAAAGTGGGCCCTAATATTCTCTAATGAAAGAGAAGATTAAAACTGTGTGTTTTAATAGACAAAGATCATGTCATTTCAATTCACACTGGTTCTGTTTCAGTGAATGGTCTGGGAAAGGACAGCCAGAGGTACTCTAAAATGGTCTTTGTCACCAAGGAAAGTGTTTGAAAATCAGCCTTCATGCCATGCTCTGATTTGCTCAGCGCAAATGCCACAACTTAGTGAGGGTAATGATTAATATGAACACAGTGATGCCTGCATGTTTGTGGTCATGCAGTGGGTAGCTTTTGGCAGCAGTTTCCTGGAGGTTTTGATTCCATGGCAAACTGAGGAGCCAGAGGAGGAAAGGGAGCAGACCTTGATCCAGAATGGTTTTTCTTAGTGTGGCTTCCCTTCCTAAGAGGAGTCTTTAACAGGGACGAGATCCTAAGCCCTCTGGATGTGCCAGTCTTCCTCCAGTAGCTGTATAGGGATAGTTTATACCAGCTGCTTGAAAATAGATTAAGGAGTCAGAGAATTTTAACCCAGCCACTGATAAAATGCTAATTTCCTCCTTTCTTTTGGCATGGTAGTTCTCCTTCTCTTCTGAGGTTTGCTGCAGGACAGGAGAACTCTTCAAAAACACTTCCCAATGTGCACAATCCTTGACAAGGGAGCAGAGCGCTTTGTTGTTAGGTGGCAGCATTCAGACAGCAATTAATTGCCCTCACCACACTTCCACTTCCTCAGCAAGCTGTCCTCTTGCTCTTGCTGGTGTGAGGCCAGTGCAGGTCTTTGGCACACAAAGATGGTCCGAACTCCAAAAGGCAACGATAAGGCGAGAGGAGGAGCCGTGCTGCTGCCGAGCGCGGTGGAGTGAGCTGAGGCTAAAAGGGCAGCCTCTGGTGAGCCTTCGCGATCTGTGTCGAACAGGAGTGCTACCACTGCATTACATTTTCGTCTGGTACTTTGAATCAGCACAAAAGCACATTATAATACTAATGTGATTCTGTGGTAATTGTTCTGCTACAATAAACATGCCTGACATGAAACACACTGAACTTTCTGTTTTCTCTGGTGCCCGTTTCTTGAAGGGGATCATAACGAGGTGAGAGAGCAAAAATTGGGAAATAACTCCGGAAAGAAAATCATCAAGATTATCCAGGTGACTGATAATTATGGGATTTGATATCACAGGAAAATTAACATTTTAAAGATTGGCCAAGCAGAAGAGGAAAAGCTCTCTGCTCTTTCCAAAATATGCAAGCATTTCAGTGCATACTACTCTCTGCAATTGGATGGCAGTGCATATTTACTGGTGCTCCTGTTTGTAGGCTGCCTGGGGTTTGCATGCCTGTCCCCAGATCCCAAATACTTTCCCACCATGGTCTTCCTCAATTTAGTCAGCAGTACCCTTTCCACTGACTGCCCTAAGGTGTGCACTATGATTTTGGTGACTTTCCTGCAGACAGGACTCAACATGCCAGTTTTGTGAGAGAGCAACCAACTCCAGGCTCTCAAAAAATGTCCATGTAGGGCTACTGTGTCGGCTGTGAATTCACTATTTTTTCTGTGTTTGTAAAGGAGCACTCCCTGGGTGACTGCCACCATTTAAACAGAGATGACATCTGGTCACGATGACCAAGATGACCAGGTACAAAGAGAAACTGACAGGTATGAAGCAATGTGGTGAGGCAAGAGTGGGAGACATGCCAGAAGAAAAATGGCAAAGTGCCCATAAACTGAAAACAAACATGTTCCCTGCAAAGGGAAGCTACTCCTCGTCAGGAATAATTATTGTCTGCAAAACAGGCCTTAGAAGAAGAGGGTGTTTTAAGGTACCTAATATACACTATCTTCCTATTATCCAGTGTAGTGCTACTGGCTAGACAGGCTGTCAGAATCTCCTTGTCATTTGAACAGGGCCACTGAGTTTGTCCTGAACCTACTGACTTTCTTCTCTTATGGTATATTTTTAGAAGTCAAATATGTGCCTGTTTTTCTCCGCACTTTAAATCCAAAAGACTCAGATGATTTACCTCAAACATTCCAAATGAAAAAATAAATCTCCTGTGGCTTCACATTACATATGAAGTGTTTCAAGCCCAACACAGATTTCAGGGTTTATGTTTGGTGGCAAAGTTAGAAAGTATTTCAGTTCAAATATAGAATACAGTGCTTCTGTAACCTCAAATCCAAACTCTGCTAATCCAAGTTTAGTTCCTGATGGATTCTATCCACAAAGTGAGCTAAATACCTAGCTGTTGCCTAAGTACTACTTTAGGTGGCAAAGCCCACCTAAAGAGACTTTCAAAGCTCTCACTCTGCACATCACAAATATTGAAGAGCAAAGTGCTCTGCATGCATAAATATAAATTGTCTGGGCATGCATCCTTGAGCATCTCAGTTTCTGCTTCTCAGACTGTGCCCTTCATATACAGCAAAGGAGATAACCTTGCCCTGAAGGAGGCTTTGGATGCCGTGTTTCCCTCCCTTGACATCCTAGTACCTGGAATGCCATTCTCTGGATATTCTCAAATACTGTCTTGTCTATTTAGTCTAAACCAGGCGTCTATAAGAAAGGCCTAGCCAGGAAATGTTTCTGAGCATCTTCACAGGAAGTGTCTGAAATGGGTTCAAGTCCCTTCAGGTTGGTTTGGAGTTTGAGCCAAGGTGTCTGGCACAGCTGACGAGTGCTGACACAACTGGGGAACCAGCACTGAGGATGCAGGGAGGAAATGGGAGGTAATGGTGGGAAGGAAGAGGATAAAGGAATCATTTCTCTCTTTGTTATACCATGTATATTTGTTCCCACTGGCCTTTCAGCATGACTATCACATTCTGAGATAGCTTGCAATATAGATATTGTAATTTAATGAGGAACAAATAGGCCGGATTCATCTGAAGGAGGACCTTCAGTCTGGAGGAGAGGAAGTGAAAACACGGATTCCTTTATACTCAGTCACAGTGTTGAAACTCAGTGAGAGATCCAAGAAAAAGAAACCAGGGTAGACTTGTTCGGGGTAGACTTGTTTGTTACTTTGCCTACATCTGCCTATTTCCTGTGTTACCAAAAGAACAACATTAATTTACTTTCATAGATTTTAGAGTTTCCTTGGATCCCTTTAACCCTTCTTGCCTATGTTTGTGCGACTGAGCAGCTTCTGATTTCAGACTGTCCATAAGAGTGGTGCTCCAGAAAAAGGGGATGTTTAAGCTACTGTCTGTACTGGTGAGGAGAAGAGCAAAGCCAATATGTGGATGCACAGCTGTAGGAGAGTTCTTTCCACCAGGCTGAGCATTATCTATATGCACACATGATCATGCACCCCCTGCTCACTGGGTAGCAGCTTTGCCTCCTCTCTGGCACATTTCCAAGTTGCAGGAAGTCTAGTGTTGGTTTCCAGAACTGACACTATTTTACCCCACTGTCGAAGGTTTCCAGGTCTCACACTGACACCCACAGAGGATTTTACACCAGTTTGAAGAGCGAGTCAAAAATGTTAGTGCCTGAATTGTAATAATATTCACTGAATTCTTGTCGGAGTCAAAAAATAATCTATTAGGGTATATTCCTGCCATATAACCCAGGCATAGACTCCAACAGCAAATAGAATGATAATATCTAGAAGTTTGGCTTCCATTTGCAATTGACATGCAATCAAGGTCATGTCCTGCTTCCTCTGAACTCAATGTGAAAATCCTAATTAACTTCAGGAAAGAGCAGAATGGGACCCAAACAGTTAACAGTTGTAGGATATAAATCAGAAATTAAATGAACTCTTAATCAAAATATTGTCTTATAGCCAGAGAAACCTCTCAGAGTTGTACAGTTCAAAATAGGAGCAGAATTTCATCCTCTAACATTCACTGATACCATTTCAGATGCAAATTTTGTGATCTTTTCAGTGCCAGACACAACACATTCCAGTATGCATAACATTTTAGTTACTTATCTTCTATGAGTTGCAGGGCATAATATTTTTCACTGTTTAGAAATAACTCAGCTCTGAGTCACCACTGAAAAACCCTGTTCTAAATTGGATTTCCCCTACAAACCTGGACTGTTTCAATTTGAATACTCCAAAGAAACCACAAATCCTGCTTTACAGCCCATAGTTTGTGTCTACTGGGAGGAAAGAGCAGATCAAGGCCATGCAAAGGTGGGGGTATCCTGGGGACCCCTGGCCTGGCAGAGACAACTGCACTGCATTAGAAGTGGCTGGAAATATATCCGTGCTCTCAAAGCCATCACTGCCATCCCCTCCTCCTGCTAAGCAGCAGTGCATTTCCAGACCAAGACCCTTGTCATTGATTTCAGGGCAGCCAGACTCCCAGTGACATTCCAAAAGCTCTTACTTTATCTCCCACCCTGCCTGTGCTCAGCACTGCAGTGTGACACGTTATCCAGCTGGCACCAAGAGCGAGACGGTCTGTGATACAAACCTGTGTTTCCTGCATGCTGCACAGCCTGGTCCTTCAGCTAAAGGACCACCACACAGGATTTATGCTAGTAAAGGACTTCACAGCTTTCTTTACTTACTTTCTCATATTAAGGGAAACATGCAGCAAAGACTTGGCCACAAACTACCCTATTCATATTCTTTTAAATGGAGAATATTTCTATCAGTACAAGCAGTTTTCTCCATCAGCTTGTTCATGCCGTAACTTTTGTGGCTACTAATTGAAAAATCCATGGGTTCAGGTTTCACACCTTCACCCCACTTTCAAAACACTACCTTTGCAGGCAGACTGGAAAGAATTCAGGGAAAGCTTTGTCCTAGTTCTGCCTCCTGTGATTCTTCAGGACGCTGAGCAGGTTGAGGCTGCACTTGCTAAGGCAGAACTGAGACCAGGTTCCTCATAACACATGCACCATAAAACTCCTGCAAAGGCTGGGAACAAATGAATCCTCCATGACACAGCCCTTTCCCTGCCTATCATTTTACTTTAACTCTCTTGAAGCAAAGAATTTCTTCCTAGTGTTCCTAATGAGAGTGCCAGGCTGAGAATTGTAAATCCTTGATGTTCTACAGTGGGAAAAGAGCAGCAAAGGTATTTGAGGGGAAGCTAGGAGGGAAGAAAAGGAAGATATTCTAACTAACATACACCAAGGCAAACCAAATTCAATTTGACGGGTTTCAGAACTCAGCAGATTGTATAGCATAATCATAAATAATATGCCAATAGAATGATTAAAGGAGAAGTATCAGGTTATGTCTGCCCAACCTGAAAATTTTATTTTAAATAAACATTGTCTAAAATTTCAAAAGATATTTACAAATCTCATTTGGCAACTGAATAGGCCATACTGTTACTGACTAACTTAAGCAAGTAAAAGTGAAGGTCTGCTTTTAAGAGTTAGAGATACATGATTGGATTCTTTCCATTTGGGCAGTGATTTACCATTATGTCATTGCTTCTTTTAGCACTCTGTGAGTATTGCTTCTTTTGAGAAGACAGTCTTGCGCAACAATAATTTAATTCTTCACAGTTTTTTTTCAAACTATCAAGCCCTTTGAAAGACAACTTTAAAGTTTAGAAACTTTTGAATTAATAACTCATACTTTCTCTTGATAAAACATATATTCAATCCTGAAGTTCAAATGAAAAACAACCTTTTATTGTGAGAATATTGCATAGTTTTTAGCAATTTTCAGGAGATCAAATAAGCATTCTTGATTATTAATAATGCAACTCTGTGAATGACATCTTGCACTGTTGGAAATCCTAGCTTAGACTGAATTAAAACTTCTGAAAATTACATTCTATTTAGCATCAACAGAAAGATTTTGTACAGCTGTGCTGCAGAACATAGCTAAAAAGCATCTAGTAAATCTGTGCTACATCAAATTCCATTCTTCCTTTAACAACCCCTACAGCAAAAGAGTAGCAGTACTCCGGGTGGGGTTTCACACAGAGCAGAGAGGGAGACTCACCTCTCATGACCTGCTGGTCATGCTTCTTTTGATGCAGCTGGATATGGTTGGCTTTCTGGGCTGCAAGGAAACACTGATGGGTCTTACTCAGTGTTTTATCTGCCAGCACCCCAAAATCCTTCTCCACAGAGCTGCTTTCATCCACTCGTTGCCATGCCTGTATCCATGTTTAGGATTGCCCTGACCCAGCTTCCCATAAATACATTTCTCCAAGCTGTTAAGGTCCACAAGCTTGGCTGCTCTGGAGGTTAGAGGAGATGAACCTTGCAAATCAGCCACCTCTCCCAGACTCCTCTTCCTTACCTGTGTGCATATGTCAGTAGTGGACTCTTTTCTGTCTTGTTTGTTTGCTTCTAGACCTTTCCCCTCAGTCTACCCTGTGCCCTTGCCTTGCCATCCTGGCCTGACACTTCTTTGTGAGTTGTCATGTCCCTTTTCTGTCATTCATTGTTTGAATGTCTCCTCAGGCTGGTCAGTCTATTGACAAAGATGTTTTGCCCTGCTTGGTCAGATGGATCTCAACTCTTCCTAGCAGTTCTCAATTCTCAGTCCCATGGCTGTAAAAGCCAAATCACTGTTCCCAACATCATCTGTGCAACCAGGTGCAGACCTCCATGATCTGCTAAGCCCTCCTCAAGCTCTTCAACCTCTGTGGCAGGATTGAGGAGAAACTCACCTGGTCCTTGGGCCCTTGGCCTTTATCCTAGTCACTCTTGTTATGCTTCACATAACCATTCAGGCCAAAAGAAAAAGGTGAAACAATTGAGTCCATTTTCTGAAGTTGCTCATATTTCAAAGGAGGTGTGAGAGAAACAGAGACAGGAACATGGATTTTATTTTCTTTTCTGTACTCAAAGATTTGACATTTGAAGACTCTTCTATTAGGTTTGCAAATTTTCTGTTCTTCAGAACAGCCCTCAAGGAAAAAAGAAAAAGAAATGTGAATCCACAATTTAAACAAAAAACATTCCCTGCCATTAGCATTTCTTTGATGGTCCTTTGGTTTATTGTTGTGCATTAACTTCTGTATAATCACATAATTGCTACAACATTCACATAAATAATGCATTTGGAAAAGAAGGTAAAGAGGGTGTCACATTCTATTCTCCAGCGATTTTAGTGGGACCCTCCAGCTTGACTATAGTGCTAAAGCTGCTTTTTTTGGTCTCAGGATAGCTAAAGCTTGTTAACAAAGTTAGAGTAAACAGGGAAAATAAAAGCCCTTTCATTTTATCATGAGATAAATTGGATGGGTCAGCCATAAGCCTTTCAGCTGAATTTACTCCATAGCAAAACTAATGTGTCTTGTCTTCACTGTACTGGTACCTCAGGGGAGCTGATGTGAATTGGCTATCACTATCAGGAAAGACAAACAGCATTTGTAGCTCCCCCTCCTTCCCCAGGTTCTTTTGGGTTTTCTTTTTATGAAAATTTCTGGTAAAACCTTGAAGTACACCTATGAAGTCACAGAACAGAGTTGCCCATGTCTGCCAGCTGGTTTTTGCACTACATGAAAATATTTCTCAAGTGCAATCCTCTCTTCTCTCTCCTTTACAAACAGGATACTTACAGTTTTACTTACAGTTTAAAAAAGCCAAACCCTTCAGCACTTGGCACAGGTTCAGCTACAAGATCTACAGCCAGTTTTGAAAACCAACTTATGATGAGCTAATTTTACAGTTAGAAAAAGGCTGTGTCATTTTGAAAGAGACAGATACAGCTGGAAAGGAGACAACTGAATTGTGCACTGAAAGCACTGGGATTTTGCCCACATATTTGTGCCTGGATTTTACCGGGTTTTTGTAAACAGGAATTTCAAAGACTTTTCTTACACATTTGGTGTGTTCAGACATGTATTCTGTTTTAGTCAGTTTTAGAGTGTAAGTCCACAGACACACATAGGAAGGAAGGTGTACAAGCAGAGGACAGGATTACATGTCCACAGGTATGTGAGGTCTTTATTTTGTTGATTATGTTTGCAACCCTACCAGTCCATTAGACACACAGGTAGGATCTCTCTTCACACCAGCTGTCCAGTGAATGCAAAAGGACAGAAAAGATTAACAAGATTAGTAAGATTAGCACTGGTTGGATTCATCCTCATCAAGAAATTCACTGTCTGGTGGCGAATTGAGTGACTTTTTAATGATATATTAGACGAGATTTCTCAACAGAAAAGGATAAAGCTGTAAAAAGATAGAGCAGCAAGAAACTCAGAAGTTAGGAAGATCCTGAGAAAGGGGAGCATTTACCATGAGGAGTGTTGGGGTGGAGAGCCAAAGGGCAGCAAGAGCTGGGATGTCACATGCAGGTGCCTGGATTTTCTCTACACCTCTCCTGCACCAGAAAGAAGAACCAGTGAAGCAGTTGATCACTCATTTAAGCATCCTGCCCAGCCAGGGCTATTTAAAAGGGTGGAATTAGATGGCAGCAAAGGAAAGGCAGCTCTTGCATCTCCATGCTTCACCCCACATTCCCAGCTTATTCCTTTTACACATCCCAAATTCTGTCTTTCCAGTTGAATCACTTCACTTCGTTTCCAGCACATCAGGTTTCACTGAGGTCCCTGCACAGCAATGCTCTACCTTCCTCTGGTGAGCCTGGGGTGCTCAGAGGAGCTGCTTGGCTGTAGGATGATAGAAGATTTTTGGTCCTCAGGCAATTCTATGCATCATGAGCACAGTAAAACATCTTTCTGCCAGCAGTCCAACACAGACCATACTCCCACATGTCATACTGTACTGGGACACTGGTTCCTGAGAAACATCCTGAACATTCCAGACCAAAAGAAAAATTCCCACTTTGAATGCAAAAAAAGGCCCACTTTGTTCATCCCTGGTCTTAAATGCTCTCCTACTGCAATGAGACCAGAATCAACATGTTTTAATATCCAAGATTTCTTATTCTCTAAGCCTGCTTTTCTATAAATTCCATCAACAGCTCCAGCTGTAACTGCCCACAGAGAATCAGAGTTTCTATATTCCTCATGAGACTTGTCCTAGATGAGATTAGGAATGATTAGTGGTAAGATGTAGGCAGATACCTGGACTCCCTCTACATTATTGCTTCCACCACTGTGATCAGTGGCTGGGTGGGAAAAACCTAACATAGATAGATTGAGAAGGCATACGTATAAATGGAGTACCTAAAATTTTCAAGGCTTCTTCAGTTTTCTACCTATCCTTGTTGTCCAACTCATGGTATCACTAGTCTTTCTGTTTTTCTGAAAGCACTGTTGTGTCTGTCATCAGCTTTGGGTGATAAGATCAGATTTTTAACTTGGATGCAAACCACATGGTAATTCCCTGCTCTATAAAGAAAAGAAAGACAATAAAAAGCCCTCAGTACTGGTTTTGTTTCTTCTGAGCCTCATTAGGCACTTAGCCAGTGACTAGACAGGTACAAAGGGACCAGGACTCAGAAACAGGCCTCAGAGGTCCTGCCTTCCATCTGTGAGGGGTAAGTGTGAACCATAAGCCAAATTCATTTAGTTCCTTTTACATAATTGTCAGCTTTACTCAAAGCAGTTTCTTCTCCTTGGTTGCAAGGGAAGACAGTCAATTGTTGTTCTATTCACATCGTCACATAAACCCATCTGACAGGCATGACAGCGACTGCTTGCTAATTACAGAGCAAAATTTGCAGTGCAAGGTTTGTTGTGCCAACGGTCCCCAGAACAATCCTGGGATTGTTTTATGAGAAGATTGGGCAGTCAGGGTTGAGCACTTTTGCTTCAATTATCCCCATGTGCTGTCACGGCTTGGAGCTGCTCTAGTGGAATGAAGAGAAGAAAATAAATGAGCTCTGCTCCAAGCCTGGGAGCAGTTGCTGAACCCTGAAGAGCTCAGTCGGTTGTATCTTTGTTAGTTGCTATTACAGATATTATTGCCTGGTAGTGGCACTGAATCTGAGGGCCCATTAGCACTTCCATGCTAGGTCCAGGGACTTATAGTTCCACTGCAGAGACTTGCAGAGACTTATTCTGGAGTGAAACTCAGCATGTGGTCCTAGCTAAACCCATCCCTCTAACTTTATTATTCACTGCTTTGGGTGATCTAATAAAGTTCAGATATTGTTGGCATTGGATGTAGCTGGTTTGCTGATTTTATCAAGAAGAGGAATTGATTTGTGAGTGAAAGGTGACTAAGAGAAAAGTCCACCTCACTGGGGTGGAATTAAAAAAATACCAAAGAATTAATTGCTTAATGTAGGAATCTGAATGTTGTGCAGGTACCTAAAGTGATTATTCCAAAAGAAGTATAACCAGCTGGTCATTAACCAGAATTATCCTTTCCCAGAATATTCCAAAAGAAAAGTAATTCCTACTGAAGTTACTAAGCTGCACCTTCTCAACTTCTTACACGACATAAGTTTACGAAGCACCTTCACGAGCCCCAGTTGGTTATGTTACTCAAGAATTTCCTCTTTGTGACCCAAGTACACCTTGTGTCTGTCATTTCCAACTGAGCTTCAGTGATAAATTGAAAAAATAAAGCTTGGAGAGGGGCTATGTTTGTCTCTTGCAGCCAGGAAATTATTCTAGAATATGCCATCCCTTTGCAAAAACCAACAATCAAGGCCACTCCATGGACTTTGTCAGATACACAATCTCCATGGCCAGCTAACCCCAGAGTCAGTTCATCTGAGCCCTCTCCCATAACCACTCCTCCTCCCTCACCTACTCCTTTTCCCCCTTTACTCTCTGCAGCACTGATTAGGTCACAGCAGGACCATTTCAGTTTACTATACCAGCAGAAAAATATTCCATTCTTCTGCTGAGTTGGTTTCCTAGCAGATGGCACATTGCATCAGCTCACCAGGCTGTCAGACAAGCCAGAACTGGAGGACTCTCAACCAGAGGCAGCAGTGTGAGCATGCCTTTTGTTTGGAGCAACATATGAGATCTAGCCCCTGAAACTTTTAACCACTTCCTCTTGTCTCTACAGATTTGAAACATGGATTTGGACTGCATGGAAGGAGGACCTATGCCACAGGCTCACTGAAAGTTTACCTAGAGCCCTTCAGAGTAGGGGAGCAGCATAACTCTACAAAAGCAACAAATACTCCTCTCTGCCTGTACAAACTCCTGAAGGAGATATTCCTCTCCTTCATGGATGTGACATGGGTCATCTTAACTATAGGCAGGCAGGATATTCTTCCCTCTCTCACAGAGATTATTGATGTTCCCACTGGAAAGGTTTTGGGAAGATGGGAAGAACTCTAGAAAATCTAAGGTTTCAAGAAATTTGAATTTCATAGCAGAGCTTTCTTTCTACCCATCCCCAAACCACCATACCCACAGATACAGCCTTTTCAGAAACATCCTCCAGAGGTCTGTGGTATTGATATAATACAGATGGGAGAGCTGAAAAGAAATAAAGAAATAGTCCTGTGAGGAACACAACTCTGCCATCCTAGAGGGATCTTGATTGCCTCTGGAAGGGACAGACCAGACCTTCAGTCCCCTCTCCTCCTTGCTCCTCAGGGTCTTCCCCTCACCTCTGCCCTTTGTGCACTGTGTTATGAGTGAGCAGAGAACCAGTCTGGCTGAGGCACAATCCTGTTGCTGTGTTCAGATCAGCTCACTGCAAGGCCTACTACACCAGCGCCGAGGCACCGCAGAACAGCCACAGGCCTGAAGAACAGAGAGCTCCGGCTTGTGCGAGTCAGATTAAAGCAACCAGAGAACTGCAGACCAGGTACTTACATGAGGTTAAAAGAAAGCAGTTAATTGTTGTTTAATCTGGACATCAGAAATATGATGAAAGGCAGTAGCCAGAATTTGGTTCAAATTCAGGTTGAAAGTAGGATTAGGTTCACTGCGGTGATGGAGTATTCTGCAACATGCAACCCGTTCTCTCCCAGTTAACCAGCTGTACTTTGTATGAAGTTGCTGAATATTAGGGGAATTCCTAAAACTTTCTGGCCCATGAACGCTTAACCAGAAAGAGTTATTGGAGCATCTGAAAATCCTGTGGTTAGGGCATATCTAAGAGATCATAACTCAAACCTCTGCTCCAGGTGAGGTAGGAGAGGAGCTCCAGCCTGGTCTCCCACACTCACAATGGGGACATTAAAAAGTTACCGGCCATCAGGAAGGAAGAAGGGTCTCTAAGTTGTATGACCATGCATGTATGACCAACTCCAGAGACAAGAGAAAACACATGGTACACAGACCTACCAGAGTTTGGACCTAAGTCTGAACAGCCTGTTGCCTATGATATGAGGGCACATCTGTTTGGACCTTCTCTATGAGCAAAAACTGTAAACATTGACAAGTTCAGGAAGCAATGGATCGCTGCTCTGGAAGCACCAGCACATGCAGGTTTTAAGAATGTAACTGGCACTTTGTAAACTGAAGTCCCCCACAGGAATCTGGCCAAAAATATATTTAGTGGCTTTTGTTATTAAACACACAAACACAGAAAGCGTACAGCTGAGTATTTCAACGACGTACCTACAGCGGATGTGGACTGTGTGGGCTGGGGGGTCTTAAAGCAAAAGCCTGGATTCCTTTCTGAAAGGCACATTCCAGTTCAGCCAGAGGTTATAGCCTTCATACAGAAATTCCTCAGCTAAGATCTGTGTTTTAATGCTGCAGGTCAAACCACCCTCATAACAGTACCTCTTGTCTTGTATAGATTATATGACATTTAAGAGGGGAAAGGGGGCACTCGAAGCTAAATCTCAGGATACTACAGCGTCTGATGGTGTACAGGCCTGGCAAATGGATTTAGACAGTCTTAACAAGAATACTTCAGTTTTCACTCAGCCTCTAACTGTTTTATTGCTGATGTGAGGTAACTTCAGGGTTAGCTTTCCCCAAAAGCTGGCCCAAATAGGGTTTTTCCCCATACAAGTTAAAACAGTTTTTAACCTAGCCTAATCACATCCTGAGGTGCACACCAAGATAAATGTACCATCACAGAAGACCACTGGGGTATTTCCCTAGAGAGTTTCCCAAGAAACTATTAAGGCAACACAGCCCTCTACCAACACAGGGGCAGCTCTGTGGTGGGATGTTGAGGGAAATGTGGTGAAATGCAACAGCTGGATCAGGCAGACTTGCTTAGCTCTAAGAAGAAGATGTCCTCACCAGCCTACCAGTATGGGTCTTCCTCTTCCATGTCAGTGAGGAGGAAGGATTTGAAGAAGGTGACAGGGAGATACTTCGTGGTTTTGCCAGGCAATCTCTGAGAGATCACCAGGGTGAGCAGGAGCTTAGAGACCATGCATCAAAAGTATGCAAGGAGAAAACATGGTAATGGTGGTGTGGGATTTCAGGATATGAAATGAGGGCTGAAAGACAGCATAGGGCAAAACAATAGACAGCCTTACAGGTGCAGACATGAAGTTTGCTTTGCTCTATCTCAGCTGGCATCTGCACCACCACCGAGAGAAGTGGCTACTGTTTCTGAAGACAGCTAAGGTGTCTTGGTCATACAGTCATGCAGTATTTCTGCAAAATACTGCAGCAATGCAGAGCACAGCACAAGACCGTGAGCTCAGCTGCCATCCTTGGGAAATGCTCCTGCATTTAGTTTGGCCCTGCTGTGCAAGTTGGAGGCTTCAAACCCGGGTGCATTAGTGATGCACACACAAACCATGGTTTGCTTAAGAGGACAGGAGCAGTTAGATGGATGGGAGAGAAAGAGCACTTCAGAAAACAGCAGCATGAGGCTGTCCCATTTTTTGTGAATGTTTGGAGCTGTCAAGGCCACAAAGCTGGAGGCTGCAGTAGCTAAGGCATGAAATGAAGCCTTGAGAAGAAGCTGAGTTGATAGCATGTCATAAGGCCCTTTTTCTGAGTTGTTTGAACAGCTTACAGTTTTCCTATAGTTATTGCTTATTCAAAGATGATTGTGGAATTATTTCCATGAGTAATTCTTGGCCGCTGTATCCTTTGCAAGCAGTTCAGTGCAGTCAGTTGATAGCTGAAATTCAAGACTGGTCAGTCCCTGTTCACATAGGTCACTTGTTCTCCTGCAGAGAAGAAATTGCTTCACAGCAGATCATGTCCCAGGGCTGCCAGTGTTTTACCTCCTCACTCCCCAGGGACTAGTGCTCACAGGCTGGAGCAGCAGGACAGGGCTGTCGCTGTTCCCTGGCCACACAGATGCCAGCATAGCATTTTACAAATGTGGGACGGAGTTTTCCTGCATGCTTTTAGTAGATTTTTCAAGCTCTCTCTTTCAGTTGTCCTAAAAGCCAATGTGCTTTGAGTAGTAACAAGGAAGACAAGCACCACAGGATTCCAGCAGGATCCTGAGTCATGCCAGAACCCAGTGACCCTGAGCAGGCTTAGGCACCACAGGACAGGATAAGAAGAGGTTCCAAACTGAAGTGAGAAGTTAACTACACCGTTGAAGCAAAGCTCTGTCAGCTTCCCAGGCTCAGCTGAGTGAACAGATACATGTGAGAACTGCAAAATTTATCAAAGACAGCAGAGCCTTATTGTGAAACATAGTAAAGTAAGATCAATATGTCCAGACAGCAGATACTGCTTTCAGACTCCTTTCACAAGAAGATGAATGTTTTAAATAATGCTTAAAATATACCTGTGTTGTTAATTGCAGCCCACATACTGTACAAGGAGACAAATATAAGACCTGTGAGTTTCAGAGCAAGAACATCAGGAGGAAGAATAAATTGATTCAGTGTGGAAAAGTGGAACTATTAGATGATATAAATAGTGTGTTTGTTTCCCCAGCAAATTTTCCAGCTTCTGTGCTTTGAAGTGTTTCATTTTGTAGTCTCGATTGCACCCTGAAACTCCAAAATTAAACAAAAGCTCTTCCATCTTAATGAACTACAGGACTTAAAATTATAATTTTATTGCATTTGCTATCCTGGTGAGGTTAACTAGAGTCTGGAAAGTGCACACTGCCCATTAGGGATCATTAGGAAAGCATTTGGAAGTTACACAGTTTCCTTGGACTTTTACCATTAATAGTTTCTTTAGTGGCCATTCAGAGGAAAAACAGGTTTTCTTAAGCAAATATAAAAGTGTTTGAACAAATATATCATCCATGACAACTCTACTAGAACTCTAAGGATTTCCAAACCCTTCTCTTCCCCCTTCCTTCCTAGAAGTCCTTCAAAATTTTATATACACTATTATGCAGGCTGTTCATGGCTTCTTGGAAAGTGAGACCAAGACCAGTTGCATAAAAACATGGAAGAGACTAGCAGGCACCTGGGAAGACTGGAAATCTAGTTAACTTTGTCCTGTCATTCTGTCCCAGCTGCCCTTTCTTGCAGTGCATCTACAGCCCATTCCTCTCTCCACAGCTGGCATTGGGCTGGCTCCACGTACCACGCTTGCACTCTGCTCCGAGGGTGCTGAGTGACCCACTGTCACTGCCTGGCAGCCTCCGCCTGTTGAATTCAGCTCCTGTTGAGAGCTGCCTTGCCAAAACCCTTTCCACACTATGATGGAAACCAAGTTAGAAATAACTCAGGAGTTGGCAAGATTTCTCAGAGCTTTCATTTTGTGAAGTGCTTTGCTGCCAAGCTATGTTATTCACATCTTCTCAGAGATCTGTAGGATGGTTTTTTTAATGCTTTTTCCTCTGAGGTGGGGGATGAGAGATATAAAGTTTAACACTTGTAAAACCTCTGTATTCCAATGTAAGAGTCAGCAAGCTAAGAAGTACAGTGATTAGGAAGTGGATCTGTCATCAATCATGGCATGTTCAGCTATGTGGGATGAGCCTAACACTTCTGGCAATGTCATGTTCAGTGCTCCACTTTGCTATGACTGTTGTGTCTGGCATTTCGGATCACCAAGCAGGAACAAGGTTGCAGTTTGCATGTTTATCACATAAGCTGCAGCTTTGCTGTAGGCAAATACAAGACAAGGAGCCCAGGTCCCCACTCTAGTGTCCACGCTGGCCAGGGAGCATGGGCAGCATCCACATCTCCTTTGCTCCCTGTACCCTAGAAAGCAAATTCTGCAGCACAGGTTTCTGAAAGACCATAACCAGTGACAGGGAGAGCTAGAACCCACTGTGGGCCTTGCACAGCAAAACAAAGCACAGCCTAATTGGCCTCCATGAAGCTTTCAACAGCAAAGAATCGGCACAGGAGAAGAAGGTCTGTGTCACCCAAAAGCAAGATCAAAAATCAGTCTACAATTACATGGGCAAAGCAAAAGCTCTGTACAAAATACAAAGGGATCCTTTTCCTCAAAGAACGGTGGAGCAGAGTCAAAGGAGAGCCTTCAGAAATGCTTCTTGATTTTGGGGGTACACCACCACAGATAGCAATCAGGATGCCATCTAACCTTTTTTGTGTCAGTGCTGGCCTGAGAAACATGGACTGCTTAGATCAGAAAGTAAAGCAGACAGTTGGAAACCTATTTTAAAAATGCATATATAAAAATCCCTTCCACTGATTGTTTATCCATTAATCCCTGGCCAAAAAGCATTTTCAGCAAGAGGTTGTCAGATGTGGTGCTTAGGGAAATGGTTTATGGGTGGATTTGACAGTGCTGGGTTAACGGTTGGACTCAATGATCTTAAAGGTCTTTTCCAACCGAAATGATTCTGTGATTGTATTTTATGAAAAGGTCATATAAAACTTGTTCTCACAGAAAGTTAAAAAGTATGTGAGGAGGGGAGGGGGAGGAGGCAGGCAGGCTTGGAGATCTGGTCTGGTCTTCACAGTCTATAGCTATGTGTGGGCAGTGGAAAAATACTACTGAACAACTAATTACCAAAAGCAGTCAGTAACAAAATCCCGATTTAAATATTTGCAGGAGGTAGACAGAAAGGTGCCAGCCTGAAGCTTGTAATTACTTTTATTTCTGGCAAGAATCAGATACACTTCTAATAATAACTATGGGCACAAAGAATTAGTCAGAAAAGCAGGGCATATTTATTCCCAGCTGGAGGGGAGAACAAAGTAGGTAGGAAATGTCCTGATGTGTGTGCACAAAGGTAAAGGGTAGTAACTGCAGGGATGGGACTTGTGCAATGCAGTGGCACTGCCAAAACAGCCCTGCCCTCAATCCCAGGGCAGGGAATGCTCCAGGGCACCTTTTTCCTCCTGGGGTTAGCAAGGCTGGCTGAAAATTTTCTTCAAGCAAGTTGACCATTTTCTTCCCTCTGACCTGAGCCTGCAGACATTGTGATGCTGAAGACAGAGATGCATCATCCCTGAGGGACCATGGGGCCAGTCTGCAGCTGCAGCAGTGCTGCCTGACTGTGGCTAGTGCCACCGGAGGGTGAGTAGACAGTCCCTTCGCTGTGGCAGGAGGTTTCCCTCTTTCTAGGGAGCTCTGATCTCAAGAGTGTTTCATTGCTGTGACTCTTCCCAACTCATCCCTCATACAGCCCTGGTTTCTAGATGAAGGATTTTCTAAGTATGCTCATGAAGAGACTGGGTAGACTCTGGTTTGTGGCAGACTCTTACACCTCAGCCCAGCCATCAATGAGCAGAGCAGAGTCTGAGTCCCCACTGCTGGCACTTCTGCTCAGAGACAACCCCATGCCTCTGGGCTGTCCCTCTTGGGTGTGGTCTTGTCCAGGCACTCTGCTGGGGCCACCTGCAGCTTCTCCAGCCTCCCTGGCTGCCCTGTCCCTTCTTCAGTTGTTCTCCCAGTGATACCAATGTAATTTTTTAAACCATTTTATTTCTCCACCACATTGTCCTGTCAGCTAATTAATATGGTAATTATACAAGGAGTACATATCAAAGCAAAGCTGTCTTGCTACAGCAGTTTCCATATGCTGCTTACCCTGAGTGTCCCAGTCCTCCTATTTCCACATTCCCAGTCCCTTTTATTCCTGCAGTGTCCAACAGACCCACCTTGTTTGTGCTCAGCACACTTCCACGTGCCACCCACGACATCGCCATCCCAGTCACCATCAGCAGATCCCTACTTGATTGTTGAGGCATTAAATATGTTCACTTGCACAGCATATAAAATCTGTGACCACACTGGCCACACTGCCAAGATCAGGAAAATACAAACGGAGTTGTGGTGGGGAAACAAGTTCTGAAAAAAGAGTCTGAATTAACCAGCACACTCATAGGCTTAGATTTGGTTTCCAAGGCCTTCCCAGCCCACATCTCTATCCAAACTGCACATTCTTTTCAATTGGACTGTCTGTCCCTACTCCTGCCAGCAGGAAGCCTCTGCAAGACATGAGGCTGGGTCGTCAGTGCATTTTAGGAGTATGATCTCTATGGTGTCTTCCCCAATCTACGTCGGAGCACAGATTCAACCCAGCCAAAGCAACACTTCCTTGGCTTCATCAGGACAAAGTAACCATTCTGCAGTTCTGCAGAAGACCCATCTATAGAGGTAGCCAAACCAAGAAATTTCATTCTTCTCCCATATCCCTTGTTTGGAAGTCTTGTACCAAGAGTGAGCTTTTTCATTCCTTATTCAGTGAATGTATTTTGTGTCTACCAAAGACTCACCTTTACAACTCCAGCTAGCCACAGGATGGAGTTACAAGTGGGTGAGTTCCTGCACTGGTATTTTTCCACATCCAGCTTCTCAGAGTTACGCTCATACCACACTGCTGCTGCCAAGGGGGTTCATATCTCACAGAAGAGAGGAAAGGAGGAAGCTGCTCTGGGCCTTCCACAGCTTCCCTAGCTCCTCACCTCACTCCTGGGAAAGCACATTCCAGTTTTCCATATCTGTCTGCCATCGGATCTCCTGGGCATGCAGTAGGTCCAGCCACCAGACTGGAAACTGTTTCAGGAACAGGCTGCTCTGAGCACGAGGTCCCCACAGGTGAACACCTTCCTGACCACAGCACCTGCTGGCTGGGCCTCACTGGTTACCAGAAAATGACCTAGACATGGGGAGGCAATGTGTGAATCCATCAGCCTTGCACAAGTGCCATATGGAGCACAGGTATGGGTAGGTAGTAGAGCAGGTAAATCTGTCAAAAGGTAGTGAGCTTAAGGTCCCCCTTCTTAAAGTGCTGTGAACACTTCTGGAAGTTTGAACAACTTGCAGAGAGTCACAGACTTCACTGTGAAAAACCCAACAGGTATCTTGGTTTTCCTCAGATATAAATATAGCCCCATGCATCAGAATCCAGCATACCTGGATTCCATCCTTCCATCCCCTCGCTGTTCTTCAAACACAAACCATCTTTCACCATGATGCCAGACTGCACAGTTTGCAACCATTTCTGATATTCTTGTTGTCCTCCATCTACTGTTAAAGGAAACACGCAGCAAAATCCCCAGTCTAGAGCTTAGAGAGGCTCAGTGTGAATGAAGTGAACACACTGTTAGAGCGTGTGTTAGAGATGATACAGTACAAAAGCTCTCTGCTTTCAAAGCTCAGCTAAGAAGCACAGGGACACCACTCTCTCCTCCACCTGTATTTCAGCAGACCTGGGTTAGACTTTGCAAACCTTTGACAATGACTACATTAGCAGTGAGTTTTGTTTAATTTAGCACCCCTTAAGGGCAAAGTTGCCAGTGGGGTGCCAGTAGTTCAGCACACACAAGTGTGCTTGGGGAAGATCTCATTTCATCAGGTTACCTTGAAAAGGCCCCATTTAAAATAACTAAGTTTTCCTAAAGGTAATTGTCAGTATTTTTCCTCTAATATCTCAACGTTTGACATGTGTTTTATTTAACATCAGATTCATACCCACTCTGAATTCCTTAAAAATCTTTGAACGTATCTGCATTCACTTCATTTATTCCTTTGAAAGAACATATCACCTATCAGAAGGCTAAAACTAGCTGGCACAGCCCAGAGGGAAACTCTGCACAAGGGCAATAACAGATATTATTTCAGGCTGCTCTGTGAGCTATGTTTCTGCAATTCAAAATGTCTAATGAGCTTATTTGATTGTATCCATGCCAACAAAGAGATATAAACAACTTTAATCACTGTTTCGCGTTGCTCTTGACCCCCTGCTTGGCTTCATTATTTTCCTTTTAGCCACATCAAGGCACAACACTCCAACTAAATCACTAGACCACTTGCTGAAGACCTGTCCACATAATAAGATTTCTTTTTTATCATCTCATGTGGTTTTTTGCACTGCTGTTTAACAAGCAGCAGCCAAGCTGGGTGTTAGCTCGAAAGCAGCAGCTAGGTAAGGAATTAAGTCAATAGCTCTTGCTTGTGCCTTTATTTTCAGATAAATTTCTAAATTTGTTACCCTAAAGTGATTAATGCCCAAAGACAGGGAGCAGGTTACAGCTTCTGGTCTCCTGTTTTGTCACTAACAATGCTGGAGGAAGAACAGGACAGGGAAACAAAGAGAAAAGGAAGCGTTAACAGTTCAAGTCACAGTAAGTGTTGGCCTGCTTAGACTAATAATATCAGACAATTGTCTATAGTCTAAAACACCCACAGTCCTCCTACAGAGCTCCAAGCACTCCATGATCAGTGAACCATGTTTTAATGATACATTCTCTTGCAGAGCCTAAAGGTTTGAAATATTAAATCTTTTCTCTCATGCATGCTGACAGCAAATGAATCTGATGCCCGTCTATTAATGAAGTTTGTGTGTCTCTTGATCATTATAACGAGGGCATTAGCTAGCATTACTTCCTCCCACCCCCACTTTTTTAAATATGGAAGAAAAAGAATGTCAAGGAGCACACCAAATGTGACACATAACTACAGGTTCAAAAGGTCATTGAGGATTGAGGTCAGATAGCATGGAGAAAATCTTGTGCCCTCCTAAAAACTAGGTCATTTTTTTCCGCCCTGCATGGATATAGGAAAATCCTGAAGCATATGTGCAACCTCTGTTCTGTAAAAGAAATAACTTGCAAGTTGTTTCCTTTTTAAAAATACCTTTTTTTTTTCTTTCCTTATTCTGAAGTGGTTCTTAATGGGTTATTGACACATTCTGGGAAAAAGATCACAGAACCATAGTGTGCCTAATTTTTCTGACATCTAGGTCTGTTGCCTGTTAAATACCATAAGTGTCAGTGACTTCTAGAATTTTCTAAGGCATGTATTTTTCTTTCTGCTTCTTTTTTGCTCAATTTCATCAGAGTGATCTGGGAGTCCTGGCTGGTTTTTAGACTATGCAATGAGAGCAGCATGGGACAGAGGCACCTGCTCAGTGCCACAAGCCTTGCTCATGAGCACACAGTCCACCCTTGTGCTTCAAGGCAGGAAAAACTGGCACCTGACAGCCAGCTAACTTCACCCTAGACATGGCTTCTGTGGCTTTGAAGAAGTTCTGCAACATCTGTGCTGTCTCTTCCTTGCTGTAATTCAGGTCTACTATATGTCTGATCCAGCACAGGCACAGAGAGCAGATTAGTTCCTTTTCCCATTACCCAGTTCTTCTCTTCTTGAGGCTGAATAACACTAATTGATTCAATCTTTCATCTAGCTAATTTTTTTAGACTTCATATCATTCTCCTTGCTCTTTTCCAGATGTCCCACGTTGGCACACAGAGCTGCCACTGAAGATTTACTGGTGCTGAGTGGGAATTTGTGGGTGTTTCAGTATATACACATCAATGCACATCCTATAGCAGCATTTTCCTTCCTCCCCACAGCAGTACATCTCCAAGTTGAGGACCCTCAGTAACAATTGAGACTTTCCTGACTTAAACACCCTATGTGAGTGGAAAAGCAGTCCTCATTCCTGCCTGGCAAGTGAGACATAAACTTTTTCAGCTTTTTAAGAACATGCAGAGCTGCAAGATGCTACATAAACTAATGATCACTGTGTCTGTACTCATCACCTTCTGCTTCTTCAGACAAAACTCTGTCAATATACAAAAGGAATTGTTCCTAATGAATAGGCATAGGACCCCAGTTGCAGAGCAGATTCCTCAGCTTTCTGGGTGCTGCACATTTAAAATACCATAGTCATTTAAGATAGTTTCAAAATAAACCTCACTTTGTAACAACACTTCAGTAGTACAGGTGAACTCCTCAATAGTTTTGCTGAGGGGGTTAATAAGAAATGTTTTTCCTCCAGTCACAAGTCTTGTAGCTGTAGTTATGATAGGATTGTGCCTGCAAAAGCCCCATTGCTAGACCTAATCTTCTGTTAAACTGCTTAATTGAGAGATTATTAACATTTCTGATGAAATACTTAGCTAAAGTGCAAAATGTAATCTTGGGGCTTTGCTGTCTGGGCTTCTAGTTAACATCATAAGCACCACAAGCACACTAAATACCTCAGCAGTGTACAGGGTTATTATCCTAATCCAATGTGAGAGCACAGGCACTCCCTCTGTGTTCCCTATACATTTCATCTTGATGAAAACATTGTAAGTACTTTTGCAGTCCAGCAACTAATGTGGCACAATAAATGCTGCAGTTGAGAGTCTGTTTCAAGGCAGGGCCCTAATCCTGAGCAATGCTGAGCATCCATCCCTCCCACTGCAGCCTGTGGTGCTGTGCACTCGCCACCTTGGAGGATCAGAGTTGGTGGCCTTGGCTATGCTTCCAGAGAAAGCTGGTGGGAAAGGAGGCAAGAGGAGGAGATAACAGATAAATACTAAAGCAGACCAAAGAGTGAGAACAGAGCTGCCACTTTTTCTAAACATTTGCAGCCTTGAAGACCCAAAGAAGTTTATGAATTTCTCCTATTTTCCATTTCCACAGAGAAAAGGAACCCTTTCCTGTACTAGGATGCTGCCATTTTTCAACAAGACTGAGCTGGCTCTGGCCCCAGGAAGAGAACAAATTCTCCCTGTATTGGCCATCACAACATGTCCACGTAGCATCAACAGGGCCATCAAGAGTTTGCTATAGCAGACACCTCATGTCAAAATTTTATCTTATGTCTAGATTTTCAAAAATCTTAGACACTGACTTGCACAAACCCCTCCTGAAAAAAAGCAAATTATTCAGTTGGATGGAAGTGAGATACTTGCAGATTAAGGAAATACATTTTGGTCCTTATCTGAGTAATTCAGTTATCACAGAATCATAGAATCACCGAATGGTTTGAGTTGGAAGAGACCTTAAAGATCATCTAATGCCAAACGCTCTCTCATGGGTAGAGATGCTGCCCACTAGACCAGGTTGTTCACAGTCCCATGCCACCTGGCCTCAAACACTTCCAGGGATGAGGCATCCACAGCTTCTCTGGACAACCTGTTCCAGGTTATCCCGGCTTTGCCTCTAGCCAAGGAAACAGAAATCCTATGGAAAGCAGTTCATCTTTGACGTCCCTATTCCAGCTGGGTGGGATTGCCTTTCAAAGGTGCCAGACTCCCTAACCTGAACACAAAGGCAGTCCAGAAAGGTAGTTTGGACTGTGCTTTTATGATGCTAAATTAAGTTCCAATCAATGTCAACTAACATCTCCCAAAAATCCTGCTGAGACAAGGCACAAGCCATCTCACCCAAAATTATACCATGGACAAATGACAGTCAGCTTTGCATCCTGAGCCACTCTTTCCTGGATTTCACAGGGGTCAGAGGTAGCCTTGGTGTCACAGACTCATCCCTCGTAGCATTCAACAGGGAGAGCTTTCTGCTTCTACTGTTCAAAACTTCCCAACCACAAGAGATGTTCCTGGCCCAGAACAATCATAACCCACCATTAAAAACAATGCAGCAGTGTTTTGAAATGAGCTCCAAGCATTCAAATCCAGACTAGAAGATACCTCCCAGAACAATGGTTTTGCTGAACCCAGCTTGTGTTTTTTGAAAGCGGAGATGCTTTTGAAATAATATGAAAATCAAAGTGCTATAGCTGGACTTTGGCTTTCCTCAAGTCATCATTTGATTTCTAACATGTCCGGTTTAATGAAGTTCTTTTCCTCATTCTGTTTTGGCGTCACTTTATTATTATTCATCACAACCAATAAATAATTCTTCTTTCTGTGACTACAAATACATGGCAAAAACCAGCCTACCCCAGGCAAAGCAAGCGAAGTAAGCAGAGCCAAGTCAAACTGGAATGCCATGAGAGTATTAGCTAGATTAAACATTAACGATTACTTTTCTCCTTTTGATCACTGAAGTAGCAATGAGGCAGTAGAAGGAAAGCCTAAGATGTTGACATTTGTTTTTATTATCTTTAGTCTTCTTTTTTGAAGTCTTGGGAACTGGCTCCACAAATACTTCCCAGGTCAAAGGCAGAGAATTATGCTATTTGTTTCAGCAGTGAGGAGGCTGGGCAATTTTACTAATAAATACAGCTTGATTTATTCTTTCAAAATTAGAAGGGAAACAATCATAAAAAAACTGCAAGGAAAAAAATTAATTCAATTTTCGAAATTGCTAACTTAAGAGCTGGGCAGATTAAAGAGATTCAAACATAAGTAACACAACAATAGAAATCCAGCTAAGCTTTATTTCCCGTGCTTTTCTCATTTTCAGTCATTCCTGCCTATTTTGGTTTTTCCAGGACTGGGAACAGCTTCCCTTCAGCTTGTAGTGAGAAGTGTTTGCTCCTGTCACTTGCCTGACCAAGGGAAACACCAAACAAATACCATCAGAACTCCATATCTTTGTGAGATTTCCAGCTGGAATTTCCAGGCTATAAAGGATGGAGTTTTCTATGAAGTCCTGCATTTGTGAAATGGATATGGAGCGTATCTGAACCCTTTCAGATTGGCCTGTAGTTAAGAAGGGGCTGGCATGGAAGAAAAATACCTACACTGAGAAAAAGTAAAAGTAGCAAGTTTAAAAAGGGAATTTATATTAAGGAAATGTAAAAATAATCACAATGTATCAATCACAGTTATTTTTCCTCACCTTTCCTTCCCTACTACGATTTTTTGTACTTTGGGTGGTGAATTCTCTCTTTTTTGTTTAATTGAAAACATTTCTACCCTTAATTTACTTCTCTCTTGTTCCCTTGACGCATTGTTTTTCTCAAAAAGATTCTGTGATCACAAAGAAAGTAGCTTGAAATATTTTTTCAGTGAATATTTCTGGTTCACTGAAAGACACTGCTCTAATAGGAAAGTTCACCTATGGGTCTTAAGAGAGAGTCAGGGCGTCCAATCCTTTCTTGTTTTGAGCTGAAAAAAAGGAAACAACCTGAAGTAATTCCTAGTCCAAAACAACTTCCTGTTATGGAATCTATAAGCTGTAGAAAACACTGGAGTTCATGGAAGATGCTAATAAAACTACTTTTGACCCATCTTAAGAGTGTTTTGATTATCCCTAACTTTACTTTAAAAAGCCCAGTTAGCAGCAGGCTTGTATCAAGATACACACCAATTTCTGCTTTTCTTTCCTGTCCCCCTCACATCCAAACCCAAATTCCACTGTATGCCAATACAAACTCTGGTATAAATGCCAGGCACATAAAGATCCAAGACATATCTGAAGACACCAGCTGGCAGTTATGGGCAGTGTATGATCCATGCAAGCAATTAAGTATCTATCTAGTTACACTGGATCCAACCATTAATTTTTCAATCAAATCATTTCCCCTTTTTTCATACTTTCCAGTAATTTCATGTGTTACTCCATATTACACATTCCCTGCTTTCACCCCTCAGTGTGGGACATTGTCTTGCTAACAGTACTGATGGGTAAAGCATGGCAGTTCTCAAGATGCTCAGCTACATATATATATATTTATATTTATATATGTTTTTCAGGATGAAAAGAAGGTGTTTAGAATTTATTTCAACCCACAGATTCAAACTTTTACAGAGTAACCACATACTGTAACACAACAAGTCTCTTAAAAACTCAAGTCTCCTAAAAACCAGTCCCCTAACAGAGTTTTAGGGGACTTGTCAAAAAGCAGCTGCAGTATCCCATCGCCAATGAATCTGCATGTCATTGACTCAGGGGTCATCTTGTCAGCATTACCAGATGGACTCTGCCTTGTTAAGGCTTGCTGACAGCCAGACCAGCAGCAGCTCCCACAGGAGGACCAGTGGCCACACTCAGCCCAAGTCCCACCAGGCCTCGTTCCAGGCAGCATTCCCAGAGGCTCTGAACTGAAGGCACATTTTGAATGCTGTCTTGACACAGGAACTTAACACAAGCACCTGCTTCCTCAGCAGAGGCCTGCATCTTGTATTGGGGTAGGTTGAATCTGTACTAGGGGAGATTGATTTATTAAGCTTTCACGAGTTCAGTCCACCCATTTAAATTTGTAAATTCACTGCTACTTCTTGAGTTACCAAGGTTGTTTCCTTTACAAACTTACTAGACATGTAGAAAGGCTGCACCAAGTCTACTTATCATCTCCCTTGACAAAACCATAAGTACCTCTGAACCAGCACACACACCCTTGACACCTGGCTGCTCCCTGTGCTAAAGCAGAACTAGGTCTGCAAGCACATGCTCTAGTGCTGAACCTCCTTAGGAGAACAAGGAAACACTGGCATCTAATCAAGAGGGAAGAGTGTAGCTACAAGCAGTTTAGGTAATTTTGGGTGCTTTTGGGTGTTATGGGCTTGGCCACTGAACTTAGGTTTGGAGAGGACCTCAGATAAGAGATCAATCAAGAGATCAGTCTCCAGAGCTGCAATGGTCGTTTGCCTTGTCAGGCAGTAAAACTGTTTTGCTTTTTCTCCCTCCCTTCTTCACAGGATTAACTCATGACTGATACAAAAACAACAGGAAGCAAACTGTCCCTTTGAAAACTTTACTGTGAAAAAGCCTGCTTATATTTCCAAATGTGCTTTTATGCAAATTATGGGCTGATTTGCCATTGTAGCGATTTCACATTTGTTTATGCTGTGCTCCCATCAGAAGGTTGTGTACAACACAGTGCTGCAAAAGGTCAGAGGATAATGTGTGATCTCTACAACAGGGACACAAGAGTGACCTGCAGCTACAAGGCAAGGTCTCCATCCCTGCCTGGGCTGTTAGACATCACCTCAAACACTATGTCTCCTGGTGGTGATTGGATTCCTGCGGATCTTCTCTGCCAAGAAATGTCACTGAATGTATCACAAAGCAGGTCTACAGAGAAGGCATAGCTCAAACCACAGGAATGACTGCTGAGAGTCCTCGTTCTTTCTCCTGGAAAACAAAAACTTTAAAGTTTAAGGTTTGGGGTTTGGGTTTCACAGCAGTGCTTTCAATATGAAATTAAAATGAAACTGCTTAATGAAAGACACTGCTTAATGAAAGACTAAAGGTAGATATAACAATTGGTTTGGCAAATCTTAGTGATGGAAAAATTAATGTACAAAAAAAAAAAGTTTGTGCAATTACTAGACTGAAACATGGGTACAATTGTAAGTTCAGACCATCTCCAAAGCATTCATGTTTGTGGAAATAGATGTTCACAATGGAATGGTGGGAAGAAAAAGAAATTTGGTAGCATTTATCTAACCCCACATTTAAATTTCCAGGGTGAACTAAGTGCCAAGTGGTAATCTTATTAGTTTGATAAATGCTCTGCTATCATGAATAAGATGGCTTTTAATACAAGTAAGGCCTGCCCAGTCCGTGTTTGAGACACTATAATGAGATAACATAGACTGTTTTGTTACATAGTCATATATGTGAGATGCAGACTCAAGATCTGCAAGACAGCTCCTGAAATAAGCTTTTTCAACCAAATGATTAATGACTTCTCAAATAAGAGGGTATATTACTTTAAATTTATGGCAAAATAAGTATTTTGTAGCTCATTTTAGAATAGGGGATCATTTTCATTTTTAAATTCTCTTTATTTGGTTTCCATAATTTCAAGAGAGTATGTTCAAAAACACTTTCAAAGGGCAAAAGTAAGGAAAGGAACTGGCAATTGAATGTTTCTCTGTAGACTTTGAATGTGTCTCTTTAGACCTTGAATGTTTCTCTACAGAACTGTGTAATAATTTAGAGAAGTAAGAGGAAAATACCTCTTCAGATGACAGTGAACTTGCGGAAAATAATCAAGGATCACAACATAGCCAGAAGGAAAATATATATAAAAACGGTCATCAGTTTGACTAGGTTAGAAAGAAAGGGAATAACATGTTTATGTTTTCAAAAGAAGCATTTTTGCCTTCATAATTAGGTTAGAGTTATCTTCAATTTGATTTTCCTGTCTGACTTCCAGCAGCATTTTAACTGTACATGTCCTGAATAAAAACACTGTCATAGGAAATATCTGGGGGGTTTTTGTGAACAGAGAGTTGAATTTTTGGTTTGAGTTTTTCTTAAGGAATGGATATAAATGCTTCCATGTGTTGACATGTCCCTGCTAGCAGTTAACTGTATCCTACTGCTTCACTGAGCACTGGAGGTGGCTGGGAAGCTTTGCCATCACCAAAATGAATAGCTCAGTGAGGGGCACTACTTGCCTGATCACCTTGCCTCGGCAGATGTTCCTGCTGATCAGCTCCACGTGTTGATGGATACAAAATACAGGAGTGCCAGTGCCAAACCCAAGCCAGCATCTCTCCAGTGAGATCTAAAAGTTCAGACCACAAAGCGCTGGCACTGGTGCAGCTCTGCTTGCTGGATGTCCCTCTGAGAGTTGATGAAACCAAGGAACAGCAGGGGAGAGAAAGAGAGAAAGAAGTGAGGAAAGAGAGAGGCTAGACAGAAGAAAAGGGGATGTGATGCAACGCTCCCACGCTGAGCCTGGCCACCATCATGGCTGGGGAAGGAGGTGACAGTGACCTCTCCTGCTGCTAAGCTCCTCCAAGGTGCCTGACCAGGGCTTTGATGGATGAACTGGTCAGGGCTGGCCCTCCTGATGGGTATGTGGTGAGTCCTCCCAGTCTGGCATTCCCATCATGACAAATTCTGGGCTCCGAATATGCATGCCAGGGACTGAAATGAGAGCCCCCTGCATGATGCCAGACACTGGCTCTTTCATGTATCACCAAAGCTTCAGATTCAGCACAAAGGACACAGGAGGCATGATGACAACGATTCAAAACTCTTCTGAGCTTCTGCCTACAGTCATTCTTGTGAGCTTCAAATTATCTGTAGTTTCAAAGCTCAGTGTCTGAACTGCTGCATCGCAGAGGAGACTTGACCCTTCATGATTATTGTGCCTTCTGTGTCCATATTGAATTAGAATCCTGTTCACACCAAAACACCCAATGTTTTGAAGCTCTCACTGTTTTTCAAAAATAATCAGGGGCTTCTCTTTTCAACACTGCCTATTATGGTTCCTAATTCCCTGCTCTTCCCCACTGCATGTGGGCTACAGCTTTTCCTTCTCTCTCTGAACAGCAGACTGGGATTCCAATTCCATCACAGGTTTGTAGGGCTAGAGGCTTGAAGGACAAGGCTGGGTAATTAAAACAGAGAAAGTTGATTATGTTCCTCCCTGAGGACAAGGCATATAGTTTTTGAGCTGCTGAGTTTCAGACAGCACCAACAGCAAACCCAGCTAATGATGGCATGTCCAAAGGGGTACAGTGGTGCTGCCAAGTGCCTTCCTCAAGCAGCTCTAGCCATGGACCAGCATTGAAGGGACTGTTTGCACATTGAAAGCCCACATATGAAGGTCCAGTGAAGGCATGTCCTGGGGTGCTAAGGACAGGAAGCCCTTAGGCCAGTCCTCCCAATGCCACAGGCCCAGTGTCTGGCCTTCTCTACTGCAGAAGCAGACCTGCCAAGGAGGGGCAAAGGAACTGTCTCAAAATTCAACAGCAGCTGTTCAGAGAGAAAGTTTAGGAAGTGCAAAATCAACCCTGAGAAGGTTCCAAACAAGTTCTTGTGATAGTAGGAGGAAAACAAAATGTTACATCTAGAAAGAGATTTATACACCGGGGAGCACAGTAACTCCCTCCTTGCCTGCTAACCCTCCTCACCAGTGGGCAGCTGCTTTCTTCCCATGGGCAGGGAAGCCTGGCCATTAGGCTTCCCATGCCCACGCTGAGGACTCTATCACCTCCTCTGCCTTCTCTCCCTCTTTGTTTCTTCCCTCTCCTTGCTTTTCGTGACACATGCTACCTCCTATTCAGGGGGATTTTTTGTTATCAACATTTCCATCTTCTTTTCGTTTTGTTCACTTGTTTCTTAATTCCTCCATAGTCTGGAAAAGCTAAAGGCACACAGTCAGTTCTGCCTCCAGTATGTACTTGAGGAGCCAAAAGTATGCAATGTAAATTTGCTTTAAAAGAAAATGTTATTTCATTAAGTAACATGGCTGTCTGCCACTCAGAAATGTCCTCTTGTAACACATCCTGGTGATCTCACAGACATGTATGTTATTCACTCTAAAGAACTGCATGACATATTTGAGTAACGCCTGTTAAACATTTTTTAAAGAATAAGACACCTTAAACCATATTCTGTAACTTGAAACTGGACCAAAAAATAACCCCTGATTTGAAATTACTTACAATACAATTCCTTGCCAAAATGTGTGTATTTTCTTAGTTTCTTTCTATCCACGTCTTCTGTTTCAATATAAATTATTCAGTTGGGCATAGCCAGTCTTAAAACAGTTTTTCTTCTAAAGCATGAAAAGTACAAAAGACAAGGCATGTGTTTTTTATGAGCCTGCAGCACACTTGAATGTTCAATGGTAAGGGTACAGAAAGGACCAAACTGCCAGTGTAGGCTGTGACTGAGGGATGGCAACTGTTGCACAGAAGTTCCATGCTGGTTATAATGAACAGCTTCCTAGGAGCTGAACAGGCTTCCCATGGATGTGATCTTGGTATCAAGCTTATTAGAGTTCAGGAACTGTTTGTACAATGGTCTCAGGCACATGGTGTGATTTTTGGGGTTGCCTTCCGCAGATCCAGGAGGTGGACTTGATGATCCTGGTGGGTCACTTCCAACTCTGGACATTTTATGATTCTAGTTAAGCAGATATGAGATCAAGTAATAAAAAAGAGACCTTCTGGACATTTTCTGTCCCTCTCTCAAGGTCTTGCTGCTGAGGGCTGTCAAAGGAGTTGTGTGGAACAAGAGAAGTGTTTCACACAGCAGCAGAGTGTTCAAACCAGTGCGTCGTCCCAGGGCCTCCCTGGTGAGTCGTCCCTCGGAGAAAACATGTCCAGCTCTGCCCTGAGCACCAGCACTCCCTTGCTGTCCCACCTTCCCCAGTGGCCCATGGCATCCTCCAGCTCCTGGTGTGGCATCCTCCATCTTCACAGGGTTCCACATCTGCCCAAACCTCCAGCTGTGTGATGCAATACACATCCACTGAGGTTTTGTGTCTCCTGGAGCACAAGCTGAGTCCTTCTTGAGAGTCCTTCTTGTACGTGTCCTAAGCTGGCTCCAGCTGTGCCCCACAGGGGGACAGTCATCCTTGCACATCAAGAAGCAGGGAATATGCCTGTATCTGGGGATCTGTGCCTCTTGTCACAGAGGCTTCTCCTGCAAGCCTTCCCATATGATTCAAAGAAACAAGCATCTTTTTTTGTGATGATGTGATGTCTCTCTTATGTATATTTAAAGTTCTGAAATATAAACTTCTTCATAGAAGTCAAAACAGAAAATACAGTGTTGACTCTGCTGCCCCACTTGAAAGACTTGTGTATAATGGGAAACGTGGCCTTGTTATCACCATTTTTGGAATTACCTTTAATTTTCAATGAACTAACTGCAAGCAGTGATGAGTTTTCATAAACCCTCCTAAAGTTAGTAGAAAGATTTAGCTGGGTCCTGGATTTGTTTTGGATGGGCCATAGCAATTCTCTGGGTTATCTGTTAACTGCATCAACTGCTTACTTTTGGTGGTATGTGACTGCTGATTGCAGACACACGATGATGCCACTGAACCCCAGCCAGTGCCCAAGCAGGGCTCTTTCCAAGGACATGTGTGGACTTGCAGAAAGAGAGGGATGACAGATGAGAAGACTCTTGTGGTTTGTTTTTCCATGTAAACAAAAATCCTTTTTCATAAACACAACCAAGGATGCAGGGAGCTACACCAGGAGAAAAATCTTAGGAAAACTGGTCTTGGCTGCAAAGTTTATTCTCCTTCCCCAAAAACATTATTGAGTTGATACTTAGCACTCAACTCCGTGCATGCCATTAGAAAAGTAGCAGAATAGGATGTGTTCAGAGGTGCTTGGATCACTTGTCACAGACATTCCAACCACCAGCTGTAGACTTCTGATTAGAGCACAGGTTAAAGCCCCTACATTTGAGATCCTGATTTCCTACATTTGAAGTCTAACAGGGAGAGGTTTGTTCCTGCAGAGACTACTTGTGTTAGATGTCTGAAGTTCAATCACACAAACAGTCCCTCACCCTCAAATTCACTTTGGACAATACTGGAGAAGAGCTGTGCTTCACGCACAGCCAGCTTTTACCCACACAGGCAAATGCAGGCTGTGGATGGAAGTTTTGCAGAGCCAAGGGGCTGTTAAAACATCCCAGCAACAGGACAGGGGACTCTGGGGCCTGGGGGAGAGAGAGATAAATGTTTAATTAAATTTTAAATGGATGGTTCCTGGAGCCAGTTCCTGCAGTGCAGCAAAGTCTGAGTCCCTGCTCTCCAAGGCTATCCCCAGACACAGCTACTGTGAAATACCATGTTAGAAAGTTGGAGAAAATCCTCTTCAGACTGTTTGTCTTGAACAGGCAGAAATATGCTGGAGATTGGGGGCTGCCCTCAGTAGTGGCAGTGATGGGGCTGGGGGCCATGGGTGGGCACTGCTGGGCAGATGACTACATCTGTTTTCAGAGAGCATCTCTCAGCCCTTCTGCCCAACACAGGCTGCCCTTACTGGTCAGGGTAGTGACTCAATAGCCCATTTATTGGGAACATATGACAGACACTTACCACATACCCTAAATATTCTCAATAGCTAGCATTTCTGAGACTCAGGCTCCTTTTTAACACCCCAAAGCTCTTAGTAAAGGTTAGACCCCTATATCGGAAGTGAAGTTTTACACTTTCCACTAACATTTTATATAGTATTTTTATTACTGATTGCAGCACAGCTTTTGTGGTCTCATAGGCCCCCTTACAGTTTGCAGCCTTAAAAATAGATTTTTTTTTTTTTTTTTTTTTTTTTTTGGGAGAAAAAAGTTTTTTCTGTTTTTTTTTTTGAGGGAAGAAATGCTTCTTAGGACTTTTAGGCACTTTAAGGAAAAAAAGCCCAGTGTTTGCAGCTGGCTCCATTTACTGATTAGAGTTTCATTAACCATGGTAATAGTATTCCTGCTAGTAAATACTTGCTGAAGTATTTACTTTACAATGCTAAAACATTGCTAGAAAACAATACTCTCCTCTGTTTTCTCATTCTAATAAAGTTACCATAAGATTACAGAGGAGTAATAGATTCCAATGGAAGGCTACACACACACCCCTAGATTATCTCTATACATTATCTCATTCACATGATTAGCAGCCATTATTTAACCAACTTTCTTCTTGTTTTTATACAAACAGGAGGTCTGCCTATATAATCAAAACATTTTCTCTGCACAGAATTCCCATTTTCTGACTGGGACAGTCAACATCTGACCCAGAACTGGAATTAACCATTTAAGTTTTAAAGAGTAGTAAGGATCAAAGATAGAAAGTTTTGCATGAGTGAAAAGAAGTTCTGGGGAATACGGATGAGGACCCTGGCAGGACAGGACAGGGACAGTAGGCAGTGGTTTTCAAGTCTCATTGTTTCCAGAAATTTTGTTTCTTTGTCCCATCCATCTCATCTCCCCACACATGCATAGAGTCCTCAAGCAAAGCCTGCTCTGCCATCATAGCTCTGTCTTATGTCAGTACCTTGTTATCTCAAAGCTGGCTCCTTTTTCTCTTTAGTCCTTTTATTTTGTATCCCTGAGAAATTCATCTACCGTTAAGAGCCATCTGTCATCTCCTACAGACTTTTCCCTTTTGTAATTCACCTGCAACTCTCACATCCACTAGAGATTGAGCAGAAATGAAAAAAGGTCTGAATGTCTCAGAAGCTTGCCCTATAAAACAAGAAAATAATATAAAATCATGGTATGATTTCACTGGAGAAAAAATTTTATCTGATTATACATCTCTCTGGCTTTCTTACATCTCTTTCCAGGCTAAGCTTGTGTTTATCTGCACTTTGAAAGTAGTCCCTACCTTGGAGACAGTATCCCCCACTCACTGAAAAGCACAAAAAAAATTATTTAGAAAGATTACTTTTTACCAGAAAGTTACCTTTGCTTGACCCTACTTTTCCACAGATGGAGCCCTACTCAAATACTTTTTGCATTGATAACTCTATTTGATATCCATCAAGGAGGTGTTCAAAATTTGCAATGCTATCAAGGGTATCTGCAGGGATTTTTAAGTGTTTGGGGACTTAACAGTACTGAGGCTTTCACTGACTGGAAAAAAAAAACGTGTATCAATTTTAAAATACACCAACTTACAAAGAAAGTGCTTTGTTAGGGATTTTTCTTTGAAAGTCTTGCTGAGGTTTGTACTGGCAACAAACATGCACTGATGGACTGAATTAATTTCCCTGTGTGATCAAAACACATGATGTGTTTGATAATGGAATTACAGAACACTCTGCTCCTATAAGGATGTTGCTGCAATCAAATATTCTCTTCTGAGTCTGGCACAGCTGACATATGAGCATGCACAGGAGGGAAGGATAGGAGGAGGGTAAGATGCATTTGCCTTGGGATGGGAAGGGAAGCCAGTGAAGGAGGCAGCTGCAACCACGGCAGTGGAAGCTTCTAGGGGAAGGGTGGCTCAGTCAGATGAACAAATTGAGGGAACAGGGAAGAAGAGAGGTTTGGTGGGATTTGGCTGGCTGCAGCAGCCTTGCTGCTGCCTTCACACCAGCAGCAACCCTTACTCTGAGCACACAACAACAGGCACACGGGGAAGAAGTCCAGGTCTCATTCTCACTGAGATAAGATTCAGCATCTGGTACAAGCAATAAAATTAAATGTATCCACAGCAGCCTGTGTCTGTAGGCACTTAGTCAAGGTGTGCGTGGTGACACTGAGCTGCAGCAGCTGGGCAGGAGCCAGGCTCCCAGCAGGTCCTTGTGGGACATCCCCAAGAGAGGAGCTGCTGGCAGATGAGTGCTCCTGCACACCAATGTCCTTCTGGCCACGCCCAAGGAGCAAATCCATTCTGGCAAGCCAGGGCATGATCCAGTGTTGCCTGACACAGAATAAAAAGAAATACATTACACTGGCTGAGGTCCTGTTTTTGTCTTTCTCCTTCTGAGCCGCAAGTGCAACAGACAGAGGGGTAATTTGGCATCTTGGCCAGATGGACTCACTGGCAGTTGGTGACCCCAGAGTGAGTTCCAGAGGAGTCAGATCTGACTGTGACATTTGGTCATTGCAGCTGCAGGGCCAAGGAACAGGTAAAGCTGTTTGGCCAGCAGCAGGAGGAGCACCCAGCCTGTGGCACCACTGCAGTCCTCTGCCCCATGGCAACGTCTGTGCCCAACCCCTTCCCCAGGAGCATCCCTTGGCCTCACAGCTTCATGAGGCACTGTGGGACATTAATATTTTCCTGTTGTGCTTTATTGGTAAGAACGGACAAGCCTAAAAGCTTTCCACAACTTCTCAATTTACTGTTTTCAGGAAGCCATGACACATGGAAATTAACAAGCCAAAGCACCATCCTTTGGTATTACCCACTGTAGCTGCATTCAAACATTTTCCACCCTAAGACCAGTCAGTGATTTTCCTCTCCCACACATGGAGAAAAAGACACTTTGAAAAAAGCCCAAGGAATGGTGAGAACAAAGTTTTTCAAAAACATCAGGAACATGTGGGATTCCCAGCCCTTTTCGATTTTATCAAGGTACATTGTCCTGGGGACTGTGACAGGGACAGATGGTGAGGTTTTTTTCTTCGAATTTTATAGCCTGGAGTCATTTACGAAGCTGAGCCAACATTAAAATGTGTATTCATCTTCCATTTATTGCACTGTGCATCACCACCTTGGGTCACGATGCTATTTTTGTCAGTTTACTATTTTTGAAAGGAGGCAGACACACACATTTTAAAAGCCTCCTTCTCATTTTATCTCAGCCACTGACATGCCTTTGAAGACTTGGTTTTGAAGGGATGTGGTATCAATGATCTTGACAAACATTTCAGTTTGCCCACTGCCAGCCAGGGACTGTGCACACAAGTTTGCTTTTACTAACTGCAGAAATACAAGCAGAACAGACTTACAGTAGGTATATAAACGATAAGGTCACAAGGTTAATGTTTGACTCTAATCCTAATGACTTTTTTTGAGCCACGCACAAAGCATGACACCAGAAAGAATCCACTAACAAAGTAAAGATAAACAAGTACAAGAGCACAACCCTCCTTTGTACACCAGCTTCAGAAGTTGCACAAAGGTATTTAAAGAACAAATAAAAATACCCTGGTTTTATAATAGATGTAACTTTATCCATTCCTTTCCATTATACGTGCAATAAATTGCTCCAAGGTGCCAATAAATATCAGAGGAACTTGGTGGTTTATAAATATTTTGAAAAAATAGAAACTATTGCTTAAATAATCACTGTATGGAGAAAATACTCTCCCACAAAATCTATTAAACAGGGTTAATGAACTAGCAAGAAAAAGTTTCAAACCTATTCCTCCAACTTCTAATTCAGAACAATTCTTTCAAGCTGAGTTTCAGACAAAAATAATGAGGAAAGTTGCTGAATATGGTCTGAGTGAACATAAATTAAATCAACTGTTTACAGAAATGTTTGCAAGCTGAGACAAATACATTCTGGATTGTTTAGTTGTGTGCAAGGTGATTCAAAATACAGCAACTATATTATGGCTGTTAGAAAAGCTTTGTCAAAATAAAGCAATATTGCTAAGGGCTCTTGAGACACAGATAGCAGACCCAGGCCAGTAAACAAACCCCAAAAGAAGTGCACATAGTTTACAAAATACAAATGCCTCCAGCAAATCTATTCACATTTCTTTTCACAGAAAAATGTAAAACCTTATCAGAAGACTGCTTCTGTGCCCAGAATATTTGTTCTGTTTTGGGACAGTTTACTTTGGCAACTTACTCAGCTTTGCATCTGTAATTAAATGATGAAGATGAGACAACGTGACTCTGGAGAGATCATAGGAAACTGCATCTTATCTGTTTGCCTTTTATTTACAGAGCTCTTCATGTTTTGGCCTCCCTAATGCATTTTTCATTAAAGGAGAGCAAGCTTGACACACAACCTTCTCACTCAGTGCACGCAGGAACTGTGATCCAGAGGCAAAGTCAGGCAGTTTCTACCACTTCAGCTTCTCCCCATTATCAGTTTTTAAGTGATTTCTGCTGCTTTGGATGATAGCCATGTCTCCCAGTGCTGCCTTGCTCCATGATGGGAAAGAAATTCAAGCCCACTTCTGGTTCTGCAGCAAGACCCCAGTGACTCCCTTAGCTAGATGTAAGTCAATATGAGCATGTATTATTTCCAGCATGGCAGTACCCTGGAGCTCAACACGGCCCCATTGACAAAGACCCTGTAGACCCCTGACAGTGTTTTACTGCCATGAGAGATGTCTCTGCTAATCCCCAGCTGAAATATTTGCCCAGAGCAATGTATGAAATCCCATGGAGGAGGATTTGAAATCCCATGGCAGCTGGAGATTTGGAGAGCTGGATGGCTCTCAAGTGCTGATCAGAGACCATGAACCCCACACTGATGGTGGCACTGCCTTCTCCAGGGTACTCTTAGGCCCAGAGGGACAGTGGGCAGTTCGCACAGTGACACCTCCCAGAAGGCAGAGGTGGAGCCCTGCTGGCATGGGCCATGCTACAGCAAGGCAGCAGCAGAATCCTTCAGTTCCATCTGCAGATGGAGCAGGATTGAGCTCATCTAACATCTGAAAAGTGAGGGCTCAGTCTGCTGGGGTCGTCTTGGCTGCCTCTGTGGACAGANCTGAGCTCATCTAACATCCGAAAAGTGAGGGCTCAGTCTTGGCTGCCTCTGTGGACAGAGCAATGGAGAACTCCAAGACAGTGGAGTAACCATCCACCCCAGTCACCAGTCTCCCTCCCCTGGAATGCAGGGATAACTAGCTCCAAATTAGTCACAGGGTGGATGTCTGTTTCTGGATGTGCAGCACTGAGCTCCTTCCACATGCTTTCTTCCATCCAAAATATCTCTCTAGAAGGACCCATTTCTCTAGTGAATGATAAAGACAATCTGGGGTACCTAAATCAGCTGTTAATTCCAACATGGCACTTACTAAAACTGAATAAGGTGTATCCCACAATAATTGATCTGCTACTCAGATGTTCTGGGGAAACCACCACACAGTGCCTCTGCACAGGTACCATGAGGACCGTGATGGCTCTCAAGCCACAAACATTTTTCAATTAACCCCTCAGGCCTGTAAGTGAGGAGTTTGGACTTCACCCCATTTACTGGCATCAATGGAGGTGGATGTGAAGGCTTCGGCTGTGAACGGAGGAGTGGTTTGATTTCTTATCCACCAAAATCAGCTCATGGTTGTGTGCAACACTTCATAACAGCAGTACTGTAAGTTACCTTCCAGCCAGGAGTCTTTGGCCAGAAGGCTCTTTTTTTTTCCCTCTGTCACTTTTTCAGCATTCCTGCTGCTGTTATTCTGATAAGGAGATTTAGAAATGTTCATTTTTTCTGATCAGCAGCCCGGAAATTTCTCAGCATAAAATACAACTTTCACAAGAGGAAACATCATCCCAAGTTGCAGAGAGATATGAGGTACCCCTGCTGGGATGCAGTGGTGGGAAATCTGTTAGCAGTAACAACTGCAACAGCAGGCCCATAAAACATGCTTACCAGAGCCAGGAGACCCTGAAACACCAACCAGCTGCCCACTGATGGATGTGCATTTCAGAGAATGAATGATCTTTATAAAGACGCCCCTGTTTGTGGTGCCTCCTTGGTGAGGGGATGAGCATGGTGCAGAGGCTTAGGTTTGCATGGGAAATTTAAAGATCTGTTGCACTTTTCTCCCCACCCACCCCAGCCACCAGCACAGCGCAGGCAGCACGCTCCACCAGCCTCCCCTGCTCAAGGGATGGTGGCTGTCACCAGCCTTGGTGGAGCTACAGCGAGGGACACCCATCTGGGCAATACCAATGGGGCCCCTACACAAACTGCACTTCGAGTGCCTCCAAATGCCCAGTGAGCAAAACCCCTTCCCACCCTGGGAGCTTTGCTCTTACAGGCTCAGCAGGGCATTCTGGCAGGAAAATATTAACACAAATCCCAGAGTAAAAATGCCATAGAAAAGTAACAAAAAGAACATAATTTCTGTTCTTCTGTACACTAATTTTTCCAAATTCCTGAGCATCAGTGGTCTGAGACAGTCAGAGATATGTTTGAAAACGAACTCGTCATTAGGGATGGGAATTGAACAGCTCATTCTTTTGACAAGGCAAAGCAAAACAAAACAAAACAAAACAAAACAAAAAGCAACATTTTATCTCCTTGCCATCATCAGCTGTGTCAAGAATTTGCTTCCATAATGAAGAAAACTTGGCTGAAGCATTTTCAACCTGTAGAATAAATTAACTGGTTTTAAAACAATATATAAACTTGTATCACAACTGACAGACAAGCTGTGTCAGAGTGTCTTCAATTTAAAACTGAACAAGTATCACAAGTATTCCCTCTGGATTCAAAGTGATACTGCTTCAGTCATATTCTTGGCTCTTTCCGTCCTCCTGTGAGTTCCCTCTGCCACACAGCTGTGGAAATCTGATTTTAAACTCATGCACTCAGATATTTCCAAGTGTGATAAATTTTGTATGAAATGAGAAACTCCTAGAGGTGCCAGGAGATGATGTTTCAAGGCTCTTTAGCAAGAGGCAACCAAGTAAGACAGGATAGGTCTCTGCACATTGGGGGGAAAAAAAAAGACCAAGACACAAGGTTTTCTAATGTGTCTCTCAAATGATGAAGTGCAATGTAAACTTTATAGCCAGCCAATATATCTCATAACTGCCTAAAAATTTCTGAGAATACAAAAAAAAAATCTAGAAATGCAAATTTTAAACATTTGCTATAACTTCAATCCTCTTGAGCTGGTACTCTGTTTCTCTCTAAATAGTTATCTTTCCCTGCTGCTTGCAGACCTCAGGAGCACCTTTCCACTAGCCTGAGAGCTGGATAAAGGACTCTACTGTATCAGCAAATACAACACAGACTAGGAGACAGGACAGCACATAGGCCAACTCAATAATTGTGCTGTTATTCAGACACATAAACCAGAAAGGTCCTTGCCACTACTTATGTTGTGACACAGAGGATCTAGCTTGAATTTTAGTGGAATAAGTGGCTGGAAAAGCCCAGACAGTGGCATGGCCAAAGTCTTGGCACCTTGTGTAGGCTAGAAAAGGACTAGTGGTGTCCTGAGAAGAGCACCTCCTGGTTATACCAGGAGCTCAAAAGCCTCTAAGAATTTCTCTAAACAAACCATCTGGTTAGCCCCACACATCCACTTATTTTGCCCAATTTTAGACAGATTCAAATTGACAAACATTTTCCAGAGCTCTGACCTTTCCCAGTCTGCACATCTCTGGCTTCTCCTCTAATTAACAAGGGTTTTCTCCAGAAAGATCTATTACACATCTATTCTAAGCAAAAACTAAACATACAGAGGCTGTTCCCATCCAGAGCCCACCGCAGGGAGGGACCCACGAGATCTCTGATGATAAACAGCAACCTGCAATCTGCTTCCATTTCCCCAAGGTCATCAGCAAAATGGAGACTTTGCTCCCCTTGTAAACTCTTCACATGCTGCCAAGGCAGAACATACACCTCAGTATCCAGACCAGCAGCCCCAGACAGCACAGAAACAAAAATGCAAAGGGAGGATTCATTTTCTCCCAATGATGTCAAAAAGCCTTTGTATCCTGCTTCATGATGTGGCCAGGAATGCTGGAAGCTCCTAAGAGGATGAAGACTTTTCTTCACCTTAGAAGAGAGACTGCAGAATAGCTTGTCACAGGCTCTGGGTTCCTGATTAAAAACATGCAGCAAAGTCAGCTCTTAGTATTTTCCTGAATGCAATGTCCATTCCCATTTCTCATTCCCACTCTGGTACTGTATTGCACAGACTCTGACTCTGTGCCAACACCACTCTTCCTGTGGTAAGGTCAAATACAGGTTAAGAAGATAACCCATCTTTAAAAATGTTAGAATTTTTTTTTTTTACTTTTTAAATCTGTATTTACTTTCAAATGAATTCACAGTGCAGCCTCCAAAGGCATGAGCCAGCATGGGTGGGGAGTTGCACCAGGCAGGACTGAGTGTAAAGAGGAGAGCCAGAGGTAGAAACAGTGTAGAGAGCATTTCCACCCAGCTTTGGTTCCAGTGAAACCAAAGCATCCCCACAACACAGCTTTGGTATGGTGAGTGCAAAGATGTCTGCACTGTCAGGAGCTCCCTATTGCATGGCTGGGCTCAATGAGCACGAGCTGTGCAGTGGAGTGACAAATACAGCATGGAAATGCATGGCAATGGAAAAAAGCTCCCAACCAGTGTGGTAGCTCCATCACCCACTCCTTAGCCTGGCTTTCAAAGATAACATTGGACTGTCCTCAACAGCTCTGCTTGCATGGGACCATCTCGATGCACCATGGCAGAGTGGAGCCATGAAGAGTGGGGTGGGACCAATTCCAGGACAAGATGCTCAGAGCAGGAGGCTATGTGGAGATTGTACATTACTTCACTCTTTTTCTGCAGTTCAAATTTACCAGTCAATAGCCAGAAAAGGGACTCAAAGCATTAAACTGTGTGACGCTCAAGATCAGGGTCCACAAGGACGGGCACACAGCAGCGAATGGGTCCAGTGTTTGCGGTGATCTGAGCACAGTGCTAGAAGAGCAACCAGGAGTTAGTTATCAGAGCAATGGATACTCCAGATACTGTCAACAAAAGGATTCAGCCTGAAAGCCAGCGGGACCATTATTCATGTTAAGCTATTGCACAAGCTATGGTGTCTCCAGAAAATCTGATACAGAGCAAAGCAGATAAGAAGGTGAAGAGAGTTTCCAGAGGTGATCCAAGAAAGCATGTGAAAAATGTCTGCATGAAAAAAAGCACATGGGAAAGGGCACAGTTTGTAACAGTACTGGGGGAAGAAAATACAATGGTAAAGTGATTTTTTGAGCTGTAAGCTTCAATTTTGCAAGCTACATACAAGCTAAGAGGACATGTGCTGGCTGCAGATACACTCCCTCAAGCATTAACAGCTGCCTGCCAAAGCACCACCTAAATGTCATGATCTGACAAAGTCCTGTCAGCTGAGAGACAAAATGCATCAGTATTCCCATGCGACTGCTGTGCATGAGATGCTGTAGAAAATGTCTGTAGCCAAGGGGGCCAAGGCAGCATATTCCTAAGCTCTGTCAGGAAAGCCAGGCAAAGTCTCAGTGCTAGGTGGGTTTTGTTTGATGGCATGGTGACTACATCACCAATAGAGAGCAACACTTTGCAGAGGGTGCAAGGAAGCCAGATAGTGATTTAAATATATCAGAAAAGAGCTATCACTGAAAAACTCATATCTTGATGCAGTGGAATCAGGGAAGACACTAAATTTTACTGCAGATGCCAAAAAAGTATAGGCCAAGTCAGGCCCATGTGAATGACTCTAGGAAGTTTTTCATCTAGAGCAATGGAGACACAGAAAGAAAATTAAATGTTCCTTGCTGTCCCGAGCTGTCTGTGCTAGCAGAAGCTACATTTAAACAGAGTATTATGAATATCCTGCCTTTCTTCACTTAGTACATGCCAGAGAAGAAAACACTAGTCAGTGAAGTGGATCCAGACCATTTCTGATAAGTTTGTGTCATTCCAGAGGGAGAAATGGCTATGTCACTTTCAATTCCCAACTAAAATGAACCAAATACATTTAAAAAAGCCTTTTCTGGTACCTTCCAAAAGCAGGTCTCAACATTTCTTACAAGCATTGCTCCATCTCATAGTCCCTTTGTGATGTATTGCATAGGTGGGGGACAAAGCTCCAGAAGGGCAAATGAATTGCATAAAGCCTGTGGCAGTATTGGTAAACAAGACGAGATACGATTTCTGTGTCCTACTTAATAAAAAGGAAGTCATCTGTCTTCTTTAATAATCATGTCTTGTTTAATTAAACACTGAGGTGTCCAGTTTCCTTTTCCAATCTATATATCAATAGATGCTTATTCTCTCTAGAGATTCCAGATTTTACCTATTGTGGCAAGTTGAAGGTATAGTTTGTTTTTTTAATAGATGTTTTTATGGAATGCTTAAGCATACCACACAAATTACTTCATAAACATCACGATATCACAATGTAAACTTCATTAAGCTTTAGTAGAAGTTGTCAGCTAAATACATGATTAAGAAAATTGGCAACCAACTTACTTCTTGGCTCTCATGCCTTAGAATTTGATTACTATAAATACATACAATTGCATGCATGGCCAAATATTGTACTTCAGTATTTGTCCATAAAATGGATTTGAAATGCACACAGGATGGTACAGCTTTTGTCAGAGGAAGTTATTATCTGTGATAAAAGCAATTATTGACATTAGAAATACAAACTAGACTATTCAGAGGGAAAATTTAATAAAAACAAAACAAATGTAGATAGGAAAAAGGAGGTTAGCAGTATGGCAAAGCAAAGCCAGATGTAGCAGTAAATATCTGCCCAGAGGCAAACCTGGACTGCTACCTATAAGAGTGGCAGCACAGCTGGTTTGTTTTTAACACTGGACATGGTGGGTAGGCAGACAACAGGCAAATATGCACTTAAACTGAGAAAAAGCCAGGCTAACCTTACATTTCATTCTGATGTGTATTATCTTAAAAACGAGAAGGGCTATATTGTCAGGGAGCATTTGGGGTTTGGGTTTGTGTTTAAAACAAATGCTACTACCTACATTTCATCTTAGCAATTGTCTCAGTTGCACAGGTGAGTAAGAAAGCAAGCAAACCAGGAGCACCAAGTCAGTGTGAAATTCTCTCCAAGGTCCAGGGGGCCACAGGAGATGCACCAAAGCTGTGCAACCCCTGCCCCTGGACCACCTCTGCTTGTGCAGGGCTGGAGAACTACCCCCAAGTGAAGTGTCCTTTTCTGCCTCCTCTCACAGAATGCAGCACATGCACAACATTAAAAAAAAAAACAACCTTTGAAAACTGTATAACAAGGCAGTCTGTGCATCCAGCTGAAGGACACTTCCTCAGGATGAGCAGGTTTAAGGCCAAGGAGCATTTCCTTGATGAAACTCACACTGAGAGCCAGTCACTCCACTTGGAAAAAACAAACTTTGAATAAATTAACTGTACTGTATCATTTTTTTTTTTTTTCAATTGAGAATGTCATGAAGAGGATGTTACAGCAGAATACAGACTCAGAACAAGCTGGTTCACATTACTATCTTCTGGCTTTTTTATTTTCTTATTTGGTCTTGTATCCTAAAGTTGTATCACTCCATAGTAACAACCTGCTGAGTGAGAAGGGGATTTACACCACTTTTCTCTAGTTCTTAAAGTATTTTGGTCACTTACCTGCTATTTCAAAGTTAAAGGAGAACTAACTACACATTTTGGACTGACCTAGCTGTTTTCCCCCTTTCTTAAAGAAAGTTTTTTCAGTGACAAATGTGACAGAAAGTATGTTGTGTTGTGGGAGGGGAACGGTGTTTATTATCCAAGAGGTACATCTGAACTAAATTATCATGCTCTAAAGTTTGGAGTGATTTCTCAGTTAACAAACTGTTTTATCATGTTCCTTTAACTATTGGAGAAATAAGTCATCTGTCAATGTGTCTCTACCAAGAGTCTATACTGATCATCAGCCTGAGTGCAAACAGGGCTGGGTAGAGAGGCACCAGAGCCTACAACTAGGAGCTGTGTCCACACCTCTGAAGTCAAAGTGGGGAGGAATTCTTGTTCAAAACTGCCACCCACAAAGAATAAACATGTTATCCTCCACAGAGGATTCTATTCCTGTGCACACAGCTGTATGCTGCCCCTGGAGCTCTCTCTGCGACAGAAGTTGCCAGGTTCAAGATTTAAACAACATTTTCAGCAGATCCATGTGGAAATCCCTAGCCTGGTCACAAAGGCATAAATCGGGGGTTCACTGGGAACTCACAGCCAGGCATGGCCCTGACATGGGGCTGTGCTGCAGCATGGACATGCCCCTGTCACAGAGAGACCGGGCTGGTCATGGCTAGCAGGGACTGAACACCAGGGAAGACCTGGCGGGGACAGGGGTGAAGGGTGGGAGTGGAGGGCACCAAGGTGGCTGCAGGCAAAGGGGTCCACACACATTCACCATAACTTGGGAGACACTGCTCTTCTCAGCATGATTTTCATCCTCTGTAATTGGTGTCAGGAGCAAGGCACCATCTGCCAGAGGTGGGTGGAGAGGTGGGATGTAAAGGCACTGACACGGGGCAGATGTGGCACGTTCCCTTATGCTAACCAAATGCTCAGTGACAAGGAAAGGAGAGAAAGAGCAGCAGTGAAATGGAGATTTGTGTGACCATGGCATGGCACCCATGTACTGGCTCCCAGGGGATGGACAAGGGAGGCATTTTGTGGCACCATGCACAGCTTGACTGCAGCAAACTGCTTCCAGTGTAAGCCCTGAAACCCCATTCCAGGAATGTTTTCAGTCAGAACCAAAACGCTTTTCCAGCTCTCTATGAGTTCAGTTTCTCATGGTGATGATTTCCTTCCTCACTCCCTGAGCTTTTATGTGGCAGCAGGACTGGGCTTCTGAGCCACAGCCAAAACTTCTGGGTGCACAGAAAAGAAGAGGTAGCTGGAAAGTAAAGATGGAAATAAATTTATGGTAATACTTTCCCTCATAAGAAATCAGGACAATCTATTTTCTCCATAAATCTTTGTTGCTTAAAGTATTGAGCAACTCAACTTGTACCAAAGAGAAAAATTAACAGAAAAGAAAATGAAACCAGACCCTCCAGACTGGTGCAACTAGCTCTTCTGGAAAGGACTGCCCCAGCAGAGGCACGTAGCCATCTCACCTTTTCCACTCTGATTTCTGTGCATAGGCACTTTTGTGCATTGTATTCCCAGACCAAATCCCAGGCTTGAGATCTAGAGAGTCTGGAGATGCTAGAAACTCATCTTCAGGAAACATACTGCAGGAGCTGTTTGCCATGATATCACTGGGAGCTCAAATAAAGCTCCTTGCCAATAGAGCAACCCACCCGCTGGACCCAGTGCTCGCCCGCATCCTCGAGGAGCAGAGGGTGAGCAGAGTGAAGTGACAGGGGTGGCAGACAGTGTCACTCACTGAAGAAGCTGAGAAGTTATCTCTTGACTTGTGAATGCTGATCCTATGCCCTTTACACAGTTCAGTGAGACCTTAAATTATATGCTGTGGAGAGTCAAGACCATAAATAAAAAGGAGGGCTCCTCAGATAATGGCATTCCAGTAAGCTTACAAGTATGTCTCACTTGGGGACATATTACATTACAATTTTGGGCTTGCCGAATTATCTTCTGTTTATTACACTTATATCACACTCAAATTTTAAGTTTTATATTTGTGCAACTTTTGTTCTACCTCAAAAAAATATGATTTTTCTTTATCCCCTTCATCTCAATTCGCTTACCACACAAGGATCAGAATTGACCAAGGACATCAGGAAGATCCCTGACATACGCTGACATTTCCCCAGCTGCCCAGTTAAGGAATCACTAATGCTGCAGCCTCACAATCAGCCCCATAGCAAGGGATTCACCTTCGCTGGCACTGTCCAGCCCCAGGCTCATGCTTCAGAGATCAACTTTTGGCCCCTTCTCACTGGCCAAAAAAGTGAGAGGTTTTAAATCAAGGAATTACAAGAATTATAGGAATTACACCAAGTATAGTGAAACAGATGCATTCTGATGGCCCATGTAGAATGGTTTGAATTATGCAGCACAAATAGGCCAACCCAGTTCTGTCAAAGTGCTCTGAGGTCCTGCTCAGGATTTCAGACATGCATTATGAGGAGCAGCTGCTGCTCCAGGACACATTTCAGTCCGGGCAGGATCAAGTCCTGAGAGTTTCCGGTGCAGGTTTCAAAGAAATCAGCCTCAGCCTTAGGTATCCAAGTTGGCAGTTGTAAATATTTATTCATTAAAGAAAGTTCTTGTTTGCTCCTGCTGCAGCTTCATAGCTTTCTAAAGACTCACAAACAAGGGAAATATATGGGCAGAGAAGTGGGGGAGGAATTTCTTCCCTTTCCTTATAAGTTGAAAAAAATTACAAAACAAGCTTGCCTCGTGGAAAATAAACTTGTCCAGTTTTGAATACATGTGTTTACTGTACAAACTTTCAGTGACTCAGATGTGAAATGTGCCTCAGGTTTGTTATGTGTTTTGTTTAGTTTTCTAAGTATTCCTGAGAAAATATGGGCCACAGTTCAGGCTGATGTCTATACCATCCAGTAGATTGCAGGGAATGCACAATAAAACCCCAATCCTGTGAGCGTTTGTGCATGCATGAGTAGACCTGCATTCACTGGGCTTTTTCATGCGTGTAATCATCCGAAGGATCAGGGCCTCAGGCACAGTGCAGAACTTGTGTTCCTACATTTACTTGGGGCTGGAATTTGTTGCATTATTTTGACATAAACTGTTCATCTCATTTCAGAACTCACTATTGCATTCACGCCAGCATTCAGCTGGGCAGGACTAATTTTAAGCAAGCTTGAAGAGACTGTTGATCTCCTTTTCCTTTCCAGTCTGCGTTGATCTCCGTCACATCCAATGTGCCTCCTTTTTAATCATCTTGCTTCTCCCGCAGCTCTCTGATTAGGTCACATTTCAATTTGTGCCCGCAGAGTTGCTCCCATGTTAGTGGCTGGCAACATTACAAACAGAGTTTCTTGGCATTCCTGATTCAACCGAGTCAAAGACCCCCAGGTAACTACAGATACTTGGAAACTATTTCATGGATTTGAGCTATTTCTGCTTCCCTGTGATGCATAAAGAAGAGCTACGATGTGGCTGATAAAGAGCATGTGATTTGTTTGGAGCTACTGGGAACTACTTGTCTCTAATTTTGCTTGCCTGGAAAAATTTATTGTGACTTCAGACGCCTTAATTGAGGGCCTGAGGGTGTTGATCTTCAGCAGCAGTCCCATCTATTCCCCACATCCATCAATCACTGAGGTTAAACAGCGTGTGGTACTAAAAAAAACCTCAGCATTTGGTAGTCCACAGTCCCTTGGATCATGTAGTTGATTTCATTCATTCAGTATCTAGCAGGGGGTAGGGAGAAAGGAGCCCTCTGAACCTACCTCCTGTTGGTCTGGGAAGTTGGGATGGACCCCAGAAACCACACGTGAGCAGCACCAGGCAGTATGGAAGTGAAGCCTTGACTTGAATTGTAATTGCATTTTTGGACTTCTGACCTTTTTTCTTCTGTTTGTGATGAGAATCCCCCTCAGTGAAATAAATTCTCGCCTCAAGTTAGCTCATGGTAATTTGAATGAGGCTGGCAAAGATGGGGTAGTTATCTGGAAATGGCAAAGCCAAATGGAGCAGGGAAGAGCTGCCCCAGGAGCAGTGATTTGGACCTCCAGATGTCAGGGGGAATCATAGACCCGTTTAGGTTGGAAAATGTCTTGAAGTTCATTGAGTCCAGCCATTAACCCAGAACTGCCCAGTTCACCACTAAACCATTTCCCTAAGTGCCAACAGCTATGTGTCTTTTAAATACCTCCAGGGATGGTGACTCAACCATTTCCTTGGACAGCCTGTTCCAGTGCTTGACAACCCTTTCAGTGAAGAATTTTTTTCCTAACATACAATCTAAACCTCCCCTGGTGCAACTTGAGGCCATTTAGTCTGGTCCTGTCACTTGTTACCTGAGAGAAGAGACTGACTCCACCTCACTGCAACCGCCTTTCAGGTAGTTGTAGAGAGCAATAAGCTCTTTCCTGACCTTCCTTTTATCCACACAAAACACCTCCAGTTTCCTCAGCCACTCCTCATCAGACTTGTCATCCAGACCCTTCACCACATTCATTGCCCTTCTTTGGACACAGGAAAAAGCACACAGGAGTTTCTTTCCAACCTAATAAGGCCAGCAGGGGAATTACAAATGCCAAAGCCTGGGATGTGAAGAGGGGATCTCACTGAAAGGTGGAAGGTTATGTTAGGACCCCCATTCCCTGCCAGGCACAGGAAATGCAGATACCCAACATCTCCAGGCAAACGTCCAAGCAATACTTCTGCACACAAACATTTCAGTTACTCGTCTATTTGTGAACAGAAATATGTGAAAACTACAATCCAGTTTCACAGGCTCTTGGTAGCATGCTGTTTATTGTTCCCGGAGGAACAATAATGATCTTTAAAAGCAGATGGGCTCAGACACTCTGGTGATTTGCTGCAAAACAATTGGCCAGATTTTTTAAAACTAGAAAATACATCCATCGCACAAGTAAATCCTTCTCTCTTCTATGCACAAAGTGGGACAGGATGGGCCATGTTTTGCAGCACTTTCACAAAAAGTGAGCAAAAGGTTTTCCTGACACAGTAATCACAGAAAAATCGGACAAGAACAAGGGCTTAAAATTTAATATAAGCACAGGGTCACAGGACGTTTGAGGTTGGACCTCTGGAGGTCCAAAACCCTTGCTCAAACAGGGCCAGCTACAGCCAGCTGTCCAGGACTGTGTCTCCAAGGATGAAGACTCCACCATCTCCTTGGGAAACTTTGCTAGTACTCGGTCATCCTCACTGTGGAAAATTGTTTCCTGATGTTCAGAGGGAACCTCTGGTGCTTCAGTCGGTGCCCATTCCCTCTGAACCTGTCACTGAGAACCACTGAAAAGAGTCTGGCTCCATCTTCTTTGCACCCTCCCTTCAGGTACTTAAAGATGTTAATAAGATTACACACACACACGCACCCCTCATTTATCTCCAGATTAAACAGTTCCAGGTCCCACATCCTTTCCTCAGAGATGAAATGCTTGAGTCCCTTAATCATTTTTGTGGTGTTTCATTGGACTCTCTCCAGTGTATCCATGTCTTTCTTGGACTGAGGAACACAGAACTGGACACAGCACTCCAGATGTGGACTCACTAGTGCAGAGCAGAGTTGAAGGATCAACCTCTCAACCTGCTGGCAATGCTGTGTCTCCTGCAGCTCAGGACACCATTGGCCTGTTCTGCTGCAAAGGCACATTGCTCACTCAAATTCAGCTTGGTATCTGCTAGGACCACCAGGTCCTTTCCTGCCAAGCTGCTTTCCAGCAAGGTGACCCTCAGCATACACTGGCACCTGGGATTGTTTCTCTCCAAGTGAGGGATTTGGTGCTTATCCATGTGGAATTTTATGGTTTCTTTCAGCACATTTCTCCAGTCTGTTGTGGTCCCTCTGGATGGCAGCACCACCCTCTGCAATATCAATCACTCCTCCCAGGTCTGTGTCATCAGTAAATTTTCTGAGGGTGCACTCTGGCCCATCATCCAGATAATTAGAGAAAATGCGAAACAGGACCAGTCAGTGTTGTCTTCTGGGGTATAGCAGCAGTTATTGGCCTCCAACGAGGCTTCAATAATCACCCTCTGAACCCAGCCGGTTTTCAATCCAGTTTCTCCACTTAATCAGCCCATACATCAACAGGGCCTGAAGCCCAGGTAGACAGCATCCATTGCTCTCCTTTCATTTACTAGTCCAGTCATTTCACTGCAGAAGTCATTAAAGTTGGTCAAACATGACTTCCCCTTGAAGCCATGCTAACTGCTTCTGATGATTTTCTTCTCCCAAATGTGCCTGGAAATGGTTTCCAGGATGAGCTGCTCCACCACCTTCCCAGGGATTGAGGAGAGGCTGACTGGCCGCTGTTCTCTGGGTCCTTCTTGCCATATTCTTGAAGATAGGCATGACCTTTGCTTTCCTCCGGCCTTTGAGTATTTCTCCAGTTGCCATGATAAAAGATTATCAAGAGTAGCCTTGCAATGACATTTGCCAGCTTCCTCAGCTTTCATGGGAGCCATCTGAAGCAGGAAGATACTCAGTACTTGAGCCTTTTCCATATCCTGTGTAACCAGGTCCCCCACCTCATTCAGCAGTGGGCCCACCTTTTCTGTAGGCTACCTTTTGTCACCCACGTACCTAAAGGAGCTCTTCTTGGTTTTTAGCATCCCTGGCCAGATTCAATTCCATTCGGGCTTTGGCTTTCCTAACTTCTCTCCTCAATGTTCAATGTCTCTGCATCCTGCCAGGTTACCCATTCTATCTTCCTTTGTAATGCAGCAAAAGGATGGTGCAATAAAGGATAATCCCTGTATCCATGGCATAGTCACTGTCAAATATTAACCTGAATAAACTCAAGTCTTTACCAAGACTGAGAAAATATAAAATCTGTGAAGAATTTTTATAAGCAAAGCACCCATCTTACTTCTTCATACATCTAGAGACGGCTGAAAGAGAGCTTCAGGTGGCCCAACACAACCTCCTGTAGGTCAGCATTACACCTGGATTGAAACCAGTGTATATGCATATACACACATCAAACACATGTATATACACATCAAACTCCATCACTGAAACCAAACTATATAATATAAATATCAGGTATTATATACCATGTATAATAAGGCTTCTCTTTTAAAGCTAGTGGGCCTTTTGCTTTGATGAGTTAAACATATTTCAGAGGGTGTGTATCTGATTCATGATTAAAGCTTATGTATTTCTAGCACCAGAAGAAATTAAACTAATTTGCTGATCCTGTAGGTAGGCTGATGTTAAAAAGAACTGTTGTTTCTTTTTACATGGTAAACTCAGTAACCATAGGTGGAGGGGAATTAACCCACATCAAAAAAAAAAAACAGTTTTCCTAAATGAAATTTTGTAATGTGAAAGAAATACTTTAAAGAAACTAATGAAGTCTAAATATTACATCATAATTTGTCCTATTAATGTTGGTATCATTACTTTAAAATACATGTTACTATAGATATTATATTTTTCAGACATTTAAAGTAGGGTAAAAGGAGAGTGCCATAAACATGGACAGGTTTATGTCAGGGCGTATTTTCAGCTGCAAAATTTCCTTGTGTAAACCTCAGGTTTACAATTATATGTTATACACATAGTGCAAGTTCTGTGTTTGAAGCTGTCCAACACTTTCAAGAAAACTAATATCACTTTGATTTTCATGAAATTCAGAACATAGATCAAATGTGCTCAGTGACTGATGCTAAATGTCAATGACATACCAGCAGAAAGGAATTTTTTTCCACATGAATATGGTATGAGAAGAATGTTTTGAGAATAACGTCATTGCACACAACAAGCCCAATACAAAACCATGTCTCTCCTAACAAATGCTGAAAGTGGGCAGTACAAGGGGCTCCTCTTCCCATTTACATGCTTTGCTGTGCAATCTGTATGGTTTCCATCACTGGGGCATTTGCAACTCCAAATTTAAGACTCTAAATCCCACATCTTCCCTAAAAGCAAATCCTAAAGGGTTCAGTTTAGATGGTGCACAGCTCTCAGCAATACTGGGAGAGAAATCCTAAGTGTCTCCAAAATATGTAATTGTACCATTCCATTCTACCCATGAACCTGTAACCCAGGTCCTGCCCTCCTTCCCCTCCAGCCCATGCAGTCTACATCTAAGAGACTTTATCCCATATCACTCTGCCCCAAATCCCACCCCTGTGCCACTATAACCTTCACCACCCCTGTATTCCACACCGCCAGGTCCCCCCTTGGTGCACTTCACCCTCCTCCTGCACGTTGTCTCCTTTCCACATCAAGTGTGTGCAAGAACTGCAGCACAAGTCAGGCACTGTGACTTGTACATCCCGTGTTGGATGGATGTAGCATTTTTGACTTTTTAGAAGTGTAGACCACATTTTACTCCAGTTTGTCCTTCAAACTGATCCTGGTATCCAGGCTCAGCTACCTACAACTTCTGAAATGTGTGAGAAAGGCCATTTTCCAAAGGGCTGTACCAACATTCTACCTGCCCTTGCTCTGTGCCAATGCAGAACACCTCCACTGTATGCGTGGATGAAGTGAAGAGTCAAGAGGAAGGTGAACAAAGGTTCTGGTTGAACTCCACAGGTTAGTATCCTCTCAGTAACATATCTAAGCTAGAAAGAAGTCTGTGATAGGTGATGAATGTGCTGGTGTAATGGGGACATGCTTGCATTAGTGGTAACTAACTTATGCCATATTTTTCAAATGCTGGTGATTTGCACATTGTGTTGTGATTTTGCACATTGCAGTTCCTATTTGCCACTGCTTTGGAAGCCTGCTTTGATAAAGACAGGTGCAGCCTCTCTGAAAAATTCTACACCAAAATGAGTGGCCCCAAGCAGGTTTTTTTTTAAGAATTTTGCCTGGGTTTTATAATATTCAAAGGCAAACTGGGCACCTGTGAAAAAAAGTTGGAACTGCTTCTTCATAGGAAAGATGAATCACTCAGCCCTGCCAGTGCTCACATTTGGAGCAGCAGAAGCAGGTCAGCGAAGTGTGTGCCTCGAGTACTGATACACCAGTGAGGTTTCTAAAACCATGAGCAGGAGAAACCTGCAGTGTCCTGCATATGCATGAATAAAACCAAAAGCCCAACACCACTCACCTCCCGTGGGAATTTCACGTATTTGCACAGACTTTTAGGTCATCTCACTTACAAAGGTACACATCTGACTGACGACAGGGAACAAAATAAGCAACCAGTTTTCAAAGAGAACAATTGCAGGTAAAACTTGTTAGCCAAGGTGATGATTTCTCATCCACTTAGAGTATTTTTGACAAGAGGAAAAGGCCCATCTTCCCTGGGTGCTGCCTCCTTAGAAATCTGCCCTGGCAGTTACAATCTGCCTCTCAAACACTCCGTGTTTTGAATCCAAGCAAAAGCTTTGGCAGCTGTAAACTTAGCACGGTCTCATTTCAAATGATGAGAGGAAACAGGCTGACAGTGAGCTGATTAGAAAGCTCTTAGAGCTCTCTTGGCTGAGTGGGGAAAACAGGACAACTTTCTTCATTTGTTGCCAGAGAGGGACAGAGGGGCTGCCAGAGCCTGGCTTGCTGTCCTCACAAGATCGTGAGGATGTGGGAAAAGTCCGTTCTGGGGAGGCTGAGCTGCCCTCGCCATCCTGCCCCTTCCTGACAGCCTCTGCTCTGAAGATAACAAGGGAGGAAATAGCAAAACACTATGATAGAGGCTAGATGAATTTGCAGAGACAACTGCAAGCTGTTTCCTGGCCCCAGCCTTATCTGAAGTCCCAGAAAATAACCCTTTCTCTGTGGCCAATAAATAATCCATTATGATTGGGGTGAAGTATCTGGTTAAATTTCTGCTGCTGAGGATAGCAGGATGTGTTTTCCACAAAGAGCAGGACCAACTGTATTTGTAGCCATGCTTTGGAACAGAGAGGCTTTGGAGAAGGAAGGCTCTGCAGAATCCTCTCCCCAGGGACACGTGGGTTAAGTCAATGTTGTTTAAGCACATTGTAAAAAATGAAGACACAGAGACAGGATGGGAAGAATGGGTTAAAAGAATGCACTCGAAAAGCAATGCAGAGATTATTGAATGGACAAAGCAGCAAGAATTAAAAATAATTCAGCCAAAAAATAAAAATAAATACAGAAGGAAATTACTTCATCACAGCCCACACTGTGTTATCAGTAAGAAAGCTCTGAGAGCTGTTTTTCTTTTCAAAATGGCAGCTGACAGCTGATCTAAACATAAGGTCATGAGGACAGGGAGAGGACAGAAGGGAGGCGCAGGAAGGGGATGGACAAAAGATGCACCAGACCAGCAAGGGTTTAAGGCCACAGGCAAGCACATGCAGCACCAAACACATGGACAGGTAGCCCTTTTCAGCACTCTGCCATGAGCTCCTAACATCTATCTGAGCTGAAAAAGATGCATTCTAGCTCAAATGTCATCTCTGTCCTGTTGTCCAGCAGTGCCTCTGCTTATCACATGTCAAACTTCAGGGCCTAGCCCCTGCATTTCACCAGAATACTGCCACTTGCTGTTCTGCCCCAACACCCCCACCACAGGGCGAGGGCAGCAGTTCCCCATGACAGTTCCCCAAGGCTGTGTTTGCACAAACAGGTCAGCAGAGTCTTGGTTCTCACTGAAAATTTCACACAATTTGGGTTGGTTTTTCATTTTCATTACAATTTTTATCTAGCTGTAAGAATACAGTGCAACTTGTGCAAGTGTCCACCACATTAGATCCATACCTGGCTTAAAGGACCACCCCTAGCATATCCTCAAATTTACTAGCTAGAGCTCCACTCTGCCTCTGCAAGAAAATTACCTCTGTGAAGCAATCAAATTTTTGCTGGTCCCCTGAGCAGACAAGAAGGCAATTTACACTGCAGTTCATTCCTGCAACCTTCAGAAAGAAAAGAAAAAAAGAGAAAAGGAAAAATCCCCTGCTCAGTGAGGCAAAATGCAGTTCAGCCATATGGTGGTGCCTATAAAACTAACCATCTTAGACGTAAATTTGGTTTGGGGTTGAGATTTTTTTGCCTTTATAGTAAAATAACTGGGAATAATAATCATAAATTCTTTCATTGAATTTCCTGGGGTCTGAAAGACGTCTGGGAGGATTACGGGAGGAATACATTGTGCTGTAGGTGTGCTTGAAGCAGCCTCAGTTTATGGCTCCATCTGTAACTGCTGCAGTTCCCCCGAAGCAGACACTGAAACTGGCTGCTGTGCTGTAACATCAGCAGCACTCAGCTCCAGGGACAAACTCCATGCTGGGACAGGCCATGGCCTGCTTTACCTTTCCCTCCCTCTGAACAAGCCGACTTTAGCATTCCCTGACCCAGTGGGATGCCAGCCCCGATCCCCTCTGTCACCTCCATGGGACAGGACCGTGGCTCAGTCACACTCAGAAGCAAAGGTGCTGCTACCAGAGCAGTGGGCCGCCCTTTCCAAGACAAGAAGAAGCACCACCAGTCCCTGCTGGAAACCGTGACAGAGAGGGAGAGTAAAGAGGACACAGCAACACAGCTGTGCCTTTTAGCAGGGATGTGCTTTCTTATCCCTTCTCCTAATTTGGCTCTTTCCAAGTTGCAGCCTTATGATGCTATCAGAGAGAGCTTATCATGATTTTGTTGAAAAAACAGTCCTAAATCGAGCAGGGATCCATGAAAAACTGAAGAAGAGGAGAAGGATTCATCAGCACAAACAGACACATTTTTGCAGAGGCAGATGGCCTGTTCTCCACAAAGTGTCCAGAGCTTTCACAGTATTCCAAACCAGCCTACGTGCCTCCAGCTGACTTCCCATAAAAATGCTGAAGGGTCTTTGATCTCAGGATACATGTCCTTATGAGAAGGGGAGGGGTAAAAATCACAGGGGTCAGGCAAACACTTGACAGTAGTTACTGCAACTCCTCAGACCCCAGCCAGCCTTTGTGGTCTGTGCCAGAGATTGCAGATTTGGTTTGATCAGTCATGAGTTGAAAAGGCAGAGCAGAGCTGCTCGGGTCAAATCAGATGCTTAACTCTGCTTGCCTTAGTGATGGGTGGGGAAGTTCAGGAAAAATTAGGATGATAAGAAAGAACAACAGCAAAAAAAAAGACTAATGGGAAATGACATACTGAAAGCATCAACCTCCCTGCAACACATCATCTGAGCTTGGATATCAATTAATGGTTCAGCCAGTTTCCCAACTCAGCCTCCTCAAATGCTCCAGAAGTAGCAACACATTTAGAAGCTATGTGTTTCCTTGGAACACACTGTATCCCCAACTTTGTAGCCAACACATATAGCCCAGATTTTGTATGTTACAATCTATTATTTTTTATGATGCTAGAAGAGAGCTCTGACCCTGGAGGGGATAAATCTAGTCCAAAGGATAGCAGCTTAAATGTCACTTAAAAAAAAAAAAAAAGTTCCGATAGATATTCTTTACTTACATCTCTGACAGAAATTCCTCTGTGAGAAAAGAATTTCAGGCTGTAACAGAGCAGTCAGATCTTTACTGGTTCCTGTCTTCTCACTGGCTCAATGCTTATGGAGCATGCATATAACGGTTTTTCCCCTGAGAAATGAAATTTATCCTAAAATGCAATGGAATTAAAGGGATGGACTCCCCTCCTGCTTACCTCTGCCAGAACACCCTTCACGTTAACAGCTTTGTACAGCAAAAGTTAAACAAACTGTCCACTATCATCCTGACTGTATGAAAGTGAAAGAGCTCTTATGTGCATTGGGTCTTGTTGCTATCTAAAGCACTGCAGTTATTCTGGAAAAAGAAATCAGCCATTGAGAATTTAAGCTAAGGCCTGAATAAATAATTCAAGGCTGATATAAAGGCAGGGCATGTAAACTGAGAAATGTATAGCTGAAAAAGCAGTGGTTTGGTTCCCCTCCACCAACCCACCCCTTGGGAAAGGATACATGCCAAAATACTGACACCAGGTACTTAGAAGCAAAAGGAGCACACTGCAAATGGAAACCTGTAGGCAGCAGACAGTGCACAGTAGACTTTATTGTCTATTAGCTAGGAGCCAGAAGAATAAAATATATAAACAGAAGCAATAACCTGGTAATGGGCAACACGCCAGAAGTTCAGTCTACAGACAATATCCCAGGGTATTTGAAAAATCTTCCCTGGACCTGGGGTGGTAATATCTTCTGAGCAAACATTTCTAGTAAACCCAGACCCTCCTGGGCCAGACCCGCAGAAGCCCTGCCAAGGAGAACACTCCTGTGTGTTTCAATGCACCTCCTTCCACAAGGAGTGAGGTCCAGGGACTGATGTTCAGCTCTCTGTAGAACCCACCTTATGTGAAGATGATTCACTGTGGGACCAGCTGGTAGCTCAGATGAATATAGAAGACAGGGAAATGATACTGAATTCCAGTGAACAGATTAAATTGCAGAAAGGACAAGTAACTATCGACCCCTTTGCTTGAAAGAAGAAAATAAGTGGAAAGCTGCAGCAGCTGCGGGCTGTGATGAAGAAGGTGCAACAGAAAATTGCTAAAGATTATATTCCCAGGTGTCTCTGGTTTATGTGTCCCCATGTTGTGGGTGTGGAAATCCTGGGACCATTTGCATGGCAGGAGGAAGAAGGGGCAGATAGCTGCCATGTTTACTAGGAGGTGTACTTCAAAACCAGTTTGTCAAATATGCTTCACATATACATTTAGCCACTGAAAAAAGGAAGTAATTAATTCACCAATTCCTGTAGTGAAAATCACTTCAAGATTTATTCCATGCCCATGTGCCAAGCACACTCCAGATACAAACCCCACAGTTGCACATCCATACACATTCATGGGCACACATGCCCTCACATGTGGAGGCATCCCATCAGTGGCACTAAATAACTTAGGAAAATGATTAGTTATGTTTTATCTGGAACAAAACTAAATCTGGACGTGAAAAGACAATCAAAAAAGCCATAATGTTGAGACTCCAGAAATAGGAAACATCTGTCTGGGGAGGAGGCACGGCCTGCCCTGACACTGAGCCATGGTGCAAGGAGGTGTGTGCCCAAGCCATGACTCTCTGCAGAGGGATGGGGACACGTGGCCCCAACTGACTTCTTATTTTGTCATGCTTATAACCCCAGAATACTATACATGCATGACTATTTGTACAGTGCTATGCATACTCCACCAGGACTCCCATGCCCAGCAGAAACAGAAAGACAGCTGAAAATAAAAAGGCTCAAGGCAGTTATTTTGGAGCTCCAAGAATAAAATCATTATTCAGCGTGGGAAGTGGTTATGGTGTTTGGCTGTGGTGACACATTTGAGCTGGTGGGAGCTGGGGCTTCCAGGTAGGCTTCAAAGAAATCTGGTCAACAATATCTCCAGTTTATCATAGACAATGGGAGAAATGATTCATCTGAAATCCATAAGGTTTGGAAGGCCCTCAGCTGAAACCAAGGCTTGTCAGAGTCTATTTTCCAGAGGTTCAATGAACATTTAAAAAAAATCAAAAAACCAAAAACACATACAGAATAAGCAAAGGAACAAGAACATGATAGAGAGCAGAGGGGAAAGCTTGTGCTGAAGAAAAGGGGCAAATTGTGGTTTTGGCTGTATGTTTCATTGTAGAAGGCAAACACAGCATAATGGACACACTAGTGCTCCAAAAACCACATCTCAGAGATACCATTAGCTCAGGACGTTCATAGCATATATAAGCTGAAAAAGACAAATATATACTTTGTGTAATCATAGTCCAAGTAAAGACTGCAGAGACCATTACCACACCAGAAGGATAACCCAGCCAACCACAGTCTCATAGGTTATAAAAAACTGCATTCAAGAAAGTCAAATAGGCTTCACAGAGCTCTTGGAATGACAGAAATGGCAGGAAAGGAAAAGCATTTCTGAACTGAAGGGACAACCCCTGCCCCACCAGTCATACAGCACAGTGTGAGTTGTGCATAATTATCTGAGGACAGAGACATAAAGAACAAGAAAATAATTCTCTTTAAAGCCAATAATTGTTTCCTATGGTTTCACAAAGCTGTGCTGAATAAAATGCATTTGTTACACTGTGGCCGTGGGTCACAGAAACCGCAGTAAGGGAGGAAAATGCAGGAAGATTATATGTTGCAAGGAGACATAGCTGCACTAAAGATGAACATAAAAAGCAAAACTGAATAGAGATCTAGAATTTCTAAATTACCCTTGGCCCAAATATCTGGCTTACCACTGAAATAGTATAATTATAAAGCTGGCATAAAAAACAGGAGATGGATCTAGTTACTAATTTCTTACTAGTAATAGCAGCAAAACAGTTTCTGCCAGTAGCGGGTCTCTTGACAAAAACCTTGTGTCTTCTACATGATATGACCTATAGGGAAAACTGTTTTTAATCAGGCAAATCTATAAATGGTATGCAATTGTGGTTGGTCCTCTCAGATGTCAAAAAGAACAAAGAAGAAAGTGGGGGAAAGGGAGAGAGGATATTCACTGTAAATTCTGGTTTAACACTTCACTTTCTCTGAAATACACACTGGAATTTTGTAGGTTTGGGAGGCTGCCTTTTTCATGCAGGCCAGTGATGGCAAGAGTGTCACCTCAAAAGCTAGGTGAAAAAAGTAGATTAAATAAAAACCCAACCTCTTCCTAGTAGTATTGTTTTAGCCCAATGTTCCACTTCAGCTTTGACTGTAAATACAGGGGGCTTTTCATTGCTGCAGTTCTGAACTCAGGCACTCTAATCTCTTGTTTTCCAGCACACACTTAAGCCTAAACACATGAGCTACACCACTAAAGTCAATGGCATTGCTCCAGTGCCAAGAAGTTAAGCACGTGTTCAGGTGTCTCACTGGGCCTGTCCAAAGAGATTGGACAGAAAGTAAGTCTAAATAGTTTTCTTTCTGTATGGGAGGTGTCCATGAAACAGCAATCATTAGAGTGGTGTCAGTGAAATAACATTTAAATGTCTTACACCATATCATAGCCCATGCATACTGTTAGGTTGTGTGGAGATTTTTTTCTAGCCTTTTTACCAATGAAAAATTGTCTTCAACAAAACTGGACTTTTTTTGCCGTGTTTCTGCTTTTTACTGAGGTGTTTGAGCCCTTGACAAACACCTGAACTCCTGAAAACCTAATAGCTTGGCTGCACTGAAAAATGCAGTTTATGGTTAAGGAAACCTTTTAATCTTCTGATGGAAAGACAGAATTTTGTGCAGAGCCAAATCCAAGTCATTCAGCTATTGAGCTGAATGCATTTTCTCAGGCAACACATGGCAATTAGATTAATATTAGGCATAGCTCCTCTCACATCAACTATCTGAGTTCTAACCCCAGCTTTGCAGACCTATGATCTATACTTGGTATTTAAAATGTTATTTATTTATATGTGTGCGCATATTGTTATATATAATTCCCTGTTATTTTGCCTTGAGTATGTTGAGGGCCTTCCAATGCCCAAGAGCTGCCAGGGTACTTATGCATTTATGACCTGTGAATCAGAGTAGGTCTGAAGGTCATTAAAGGCTGGGTGAGGAAGCGGGTTCATGCAACAGCCAGTTTACCATGGTTGATTCCTGTGCTGTAAAATATCATGAAACTTTCCCATTAACTCTTTTTCCCTTCAGAGGGCCTACAAGCAGTGGTGAAATCCATGAGGAGCAGCTGTGGCAGAGTATGGGCACAGGCAGGACTTGTCCCCTTGGCTTTTCCAAATGGTTTTCTGAGTAACGTCACAATACTGATGCAATGTTGAAAAAAAGGTCACCAAGGCTGGAAAATAATGATTTTCAAAAGCAAACAAAACCCATGAGTTGAAGAAATGCTTTTGCTCTTAAAAAAAAGTCCACATGCACCTCCCCAGCCAGGCAATAAAAGGGTTCATTGAACTGTGCTATGCTAGATGATGTTATCTTGCCAGGCTCATGGACAAAGGTGATCCAGGAGTTCCTCCTCCCTCGTGCAGGGAACAAAACAGACACTACAGCATTGCAGAGGTTTAACAATGATCACCCATGCTGCCTGCAAGTCTCATCCCACTCTGGATAGAGTTATAATTTTCTCAGGACAGATTTATTCATTCCTTCCAGGTATTATAACAAGCAGAGCCTTGCTGCAGTGGTGTCCATGTGCCTGCAGCCTGGAACTGTCCTTTTATGCTGCACCAAGGCCACAGCCCACTCCATATCATCCTTTCTTCCAAAAACCCTGAGCCTGTAAGAGGCATGCATCAAACAGCATCAAACAGCAAAAACTAAAAAGCAGGTATCTCCTTGCAGGTATCTCAACACAGGTGAGAGAGAGCCACTTGCTTCCATGCCTCAGCACATGTCCAGACATAGTGTCCCCAGCAATAAGACCTCACACATAACCTATTGCTCATGCATATTCTCACCATAAGACCAGATGTGCACTGTATTGGTAACACCAGAAACACAGCTGTTTGCATGGCCAGAAAAAGGAAGAAGGAAAAAAGGACCTAGCATAAGTCTTTTCCAAAAAAGAAAGCCCTGATCAGCTGTTCCTCTCTCACATCTATGCCAAAATAGAAGAATAGGCAACTCCCCATTAACTCCCAAACTGGAGCACAAACAGCAGATCGAGTACTTGTTTTCTTTATATGTCACAGATCCCTTAATTTTTACTACAATGTTCTGTCACTAAATCTTGCCACACAGGTATGGAGCAGCAGCCTAACTCTTGCCTGGTCTCACTGCAATTTATGCTCCACTATCAGGCATAGGAACCAGCAGGATCCCCCAAAGAGCAAGGCCATATGTGAATAAAAGCAGCAGAATCCAATCTTTAATACAAAGCCCCCAGATGTCATCTGCTCCCTCCCATGATCTAAGCTCTCAACTTTGCAGTCTGTATAAAAAAATTGTCTTGCTTGCCCAGAGTTGTCATTCACATCATCTCAAAGACTCTGTGAGTCTTCAGAGTAAAAGGTTTGTTTAAGCAAAAAGACATCTTTTTTGTCCCTGCTTTCAGATAAGGTGATGGATATTTTTGGCTTCTGCTTAAAGTGGAACTTCAAATCAGGGAAAATATTACAGAAAACAAACTCCAAACAGTCAGTTTCTAAAAGGTCATCTTTTTCTTTATAAAACAAAAGTAACTTTTTACTTTTACCCAAACCTAGTATGGAATCATTCTGTGCACCAGTAAAGCTAATCAGACAAAAAATACTTTCTCTGACAGAGCTGGGAAGTAAATTCAGTTCAGCAAGAAATGTTTGTTTCCACAGGCTTTGAGCCTTTTATAAGTTACATTTAACCATCCCTCTCCAATTATTATAGACATAAATTACAAGGTGAGCTAAAACATGTAGTCCTTTTTTTAGAGCAAAATGCTGGGGTTGGTTCTCTTGGTTTCTCTGAAGAATAAATTGTATCATTATAGCCTTCTTCTGGGTCTTGTTATTCTGACTTTTTGACTCTCGCTAGCTGCAGTCTATACAATGCACAACTGTATTTGTTCACAAGGAATGCTTTCGTTCCTTTTGACTTTTTCTTTTCCACTTCCTAATGGTTTACATGCAGCAGCAGAGCTTTTGAAAAATTGCCTAATACATACTATGTTTAATGAGTACATTTAAACATACTTTAGCTACAAATCTTATCAGCTGATTATTTAACCTTTGTGAATAGGCTAAATATTTTCTTCAACGCTTAAATAAATATGATACATGGTTCCCGTGGAAAGCCTAATGAGAAGGAAGTTGTTTTTAAACTTAAGTCAAGACTTCTCCTTTAATTTATTTTATCAGCATTTTTTTCCAAGTGATCAAAGCAAGCAGTTTGTATGGCAGACCTAAATTGCTAAAAGAAAAATTAAGTACTAAAATATTAATGCTGCTGGACTTCATTTGGGGGATGGGAGTTTCATGCCATCTGGAAGGACAGTCAAGAGTTTTCTGCACACTACAAAGCACATGGTATAAGGTGAGAACTCAAAATCCTGCTGTCTGTCAAGGTGAATTTAAAGAATTAAAATCAGTATGTCTGCTAGTCTTTCACATTTCAGTATAGCATGTCTATAAAATGCCTGGCTCCCCCAAATGCCTTATGAACCAAGGCTCTCTCAAGAGCATCATTCTCCTTGCAGCAGCCCGAGTGAGTGGGAGTGGGCACCCAGTCTGTTGGGGCCACATAAGAGACACATGTGAACCCATGTCAGCAACAAGGGCTGCAGCCCTCTCAGAGCCCTCAGTGCAGCAGGGAACCAGAGCACCCTTCCTGGTCTTCTGCCCCAGCCTGAAGGAGGGCACTGGTGCTCCACAGACTCATGAGATGAAGGTGCTGCAAGGCAAGGGGCTGGCTCAGAGCTTTCCCTGTCCCACATCTGAGACCTAAGCGTGTATGACAAATGTGCTCCATGTGTACAACACCACAAATATCCACAGGGTGGATTTGGGATGGCACTCGCTGCTGCAGGAGAGGGGTGGCTCAGGGATAACCAGAGCAGGAAGCTCCTTTGGGGCACAGGCCCTTCAGTGGGGGTTCCCAGCCCTGCTCCCCAGTGCATCTGCACAAACTGTTAAAACCATCCATGACACAGATCTCCTTTCCTTCTTGAAACCAAAACAGGACATACACACAGGAAATCACTCAGAAATCATGCAGGAGAAAACTTGGGCTTTATTCTGGGACAGACTGAAGGAGAATGTGAAAATGCACTGACGTCATGAAAGAAAGAAGTTGAATAGGTCAAGAAGCAGAGATGTGAGCTTAAGGAAATGGCAAGGCACACAAGAAAAGATAAGGGAGATTGTATAAATAAATAAGCACACAGAAAGAAGCTGAGAGCTCTGTGAACAAAGCCTTACTCTTGAGCTAGAGTTCACAGTCCCTTTTCAGCCTGAGAGCCCCTAGAAGGTTTTAGAGGAGGATCAGAACCTTTCAGAAATTTGACATAGGGACATAACTGTGTAGCACCCACACCTTCTTTTTCTCTTGTTTTCCTTTGTAGCCGTTTTAGATCAAGCAGAAGGGACCTGAAGGCATCCCCACCCTCTCCCCAGGTTCAGAGACCCTTGGCTGGAAGGAATTCTGCTTTCATAAATAAGAATAAAAAGAAGCAAGACAGCAAAGGGAAAATAAACAGTACAAGGGAAACTGGCTTAGCACGCCTTTTGTACCCTGATCTCTTCAGAAGAGAGAAAACAGAGAGGTAACTGAAGTAGTATTAGTTTAGTCATTATTGGCAGCACATGTCTCCTCAGATCAGAAACCGAAAAATAATGAGCACACTTACAGAGTTTTAATTAGTGTTCATAACTCCTGAGTGTAAACTTCATCTACCTATTCTAGGGAATCTTCTCTTCATTTCTGGAGATAGCTGTTAGAGGCACGTAATAATCATGGAACAGGTTTGCCTCTTTTCCACTGTGGTTGCTTTAATTTGCAGTGACATTTGTTAGACCACGTTTTTTGAACCACAGTAATTTTTATGTCCTTCACACCAAAAGCAGGTAGATACATTGTCCCTGAAACTAGGATGGTGGTGCACGCAGACATATCCCACCAAACCCATATACTCCAGTATGTACAAACTGGGCTTTGCCATTAAACTGAACTTGATCCAAAGAAATAAATTAGAAGCCAGTTCATGGTTACTTCTGCTGATCATCTGAAAGATGTGCCCATAGAAAAGGTGCCACTGGTTCTACAAATTCACCAGTGTCAAGTTGTGTTGGTGTCTTGCTGGCATGTGTGTGCCTCTCCATCTCCCTGCACTAGCTGAGGTCTGCTCCATGGACAGTCCAAGAGAAAATATAAATATTGACAGTCTAATTTGCTCTGCCTAACATATAATGAGGTGCAGAAGTGATTAGTGGGTGGTATTCCAGGCCTACCATCACTAGTTCTTGATGTTCATTTACAGGACAACAAGCTCTTCATGTGTCCCTGGGGAGAATTGTCAAGCTGGAAACACAGACCAAAATTCATTCTGCAATGAGCTTGCAAGTTGAACAGAAGCAATGAGATATGTTTCAAGTGTATGGAAATCAATATCCTAGCATTAGTAGTACTGGGGTGTGACTTGAGCAGCAGATTTTCATTGCCTCTAATTCAAGACAGCCTGGGTTGAAAAGCTGTCCTCTTGCAGGCTAAAAGAGCAGGTTATGTGTGCTATAAATATATTCCAGCCTCTATGGAGTAAATCCCTCCTTTGGAAATTTTTTGAGGGAAGGAACTTAAAACAGAAACAAACTAAAACTGGAAGAAAATGCAACATAACCCTAACAAAGGCAGCTTCTGCCTTTCTACCATAATGCTCTTATCTGATTTTACAGACAAAAGAACTATGGGAACATGTCATTTATATGGACTAGAACAAAGCATTTGGTACACTGCCAGATGGAAACTATTAGTTCAAGTCGAAAAAGTGAGGATTAAGATAAGAATTTGCAAAGTAGTTAAGGAATTGGCTAAAAGGGAGGTGACAATGGGTTGAGCCCAAAGGCAGAAAATCACTGGCAGAGTTTCGAAAGAGTCAGTATCAATCTTTTTTTATATCTTTAACAATTTTGACACAAAAGAGTGCCTAATGAAACTTTCTGATGACTGAGGTTGGGCATCCTTGTCCATACTGACAAGTAGCAGAATTTTACCTAACAAGAGCCAAACAGTCTTCAGAAACAATAGACATGGAGGGAAATTTTACTATTCAAGGTAACAGGGTGTGCACTTAAAAAATCAGGAGCAGGAATCTGTGTTAGCCATGCATCCAGCAAGGTGGCCTGACCACTTCAAAAAGTAAATGTCACCTAGAATTAAGTATTTCCACTACATGGTGGAAAGTATTCCTGAAATCAACACATGCCAGGCACTGGCTGGACCTCATCAAAGAAGACCCTGACCAGTTTTGGTTACCAAGGCTCTGTGTGTGCTACTAAAAGAAAACATGCTGGGGCAGGGCGGGGGTCTCCCCTGGCTTGTAGGCCATGCAGCATGGCACAGAGCTTTTCGAAGCCTCTAAACTCTCCCACCTTGTCATAAAGCCAAGCTCAAACAGCCTTTGCTGGTTCCAAAATCAAGTCCAAATATTGCCTGGGAGAGTGATAATTAATACAGGCAAAAGCCATGAGGATTGTAAATCATGTGTGGGTATCCTTGGCATAATCCCTCGCTCTGTTTAGTCTTCTGAGGTGGCCATAGCCCAGCATGCCCAGAACTTGTGCTGGATAACTGGAGGAAGTAATCTGAAACTGGAGGAAGTAATCTAAACTAGAGGAGGAAGACTACTAGAATGAGAGGAAAACTGGAGAACAAGAGGGGATGAGAAGCACTTGTATCATCTAGCGACACAAAGGCTGAGAAATAAGATGGCATAAGTAAGAACTAGGGAGGAAATATTTTAATAAAAAGACAGCACTTGTCATGAGTAGACTAAGAGAGGCATGACAAGTGTCTCCATTCACCCAGCAAAGCAGAGTTCATATCCCAAATGTTTTCTCTCTCTTCAGAATTCTTCTCTGATGAGAAACTATGCACACAAATCCAGCATGGAATGGAAACACCTTCTGGTTTGTTGTTTGGTTTTTTTCCCCAGAAGAATCACTGAAGACAATATACTCCCATTAAAATAAAATGGCTTAAAAAAAAAAAATTCAACCAAAAAACATCATCTAGCTGCTGGATTTTTTCCATTGATCTGTAAAACCCTTCAGGAAAAAGAAGTTGCTATTTGACATTAAATAAGAACTCTTTCCTTTTGATGCACTGTGGTACAGTACAAGGGCGTAGTCAGACATTTGCTAAGCAGGCTGTAGTTCTAATTTTTAATTTCCTAGAGGCAACATTCCCCTTCACCTCCCCCAAACCCAAGTCTCCTATATGGCAGTGTCATGGGCTGTTGCCATGCCACCAGCCAGCCACTGATCTTTTTTGAGAACAAATGTGTACTTATTACGAAGATTAAACTGGTGACACAATTTATCCACATGCCAGAGGCTGAGGATATAGCATCCCCATGCTGCTTTTGAATGACATTAATCTGACCTCGCCTGACCACACTCTTCACAACAGCACAGTTTCTCCTTGGCCAGAACCAAAGCTCAAATGAATTGCACTTTATTCACTATAAAGCCATGATCCTTCATCTCTCTGCACAGAACTTTCTGAATATTTCCTCTAAGTTTACTGAACATTTCTTTGTTTTCAAGGCACAGAGAAGTTGCTGGGGAGTGAGAAGGGGTGTGAGGGAAGCCCTGTGGCAGCAGCCTCCACTCTTGAAAGGATGATTTCTCACGCTCCATAAATCTGACCAAAAACATTTTCAGTCTGGGAAGTCTTCCTCAAGACAATGGATTTTGTACCTGCACTTCAGACTGTTAACTGTGGAAGAAGAAAACTTTGACTAACAGAAACAAGTAAAGCACTGGAAGTGCTCTAACATCAGAGAAACATCACCTGTATGAGACCTCAGGAGCAGTCTATGAGATGGAGCAGAGCAATGGTTTTGAGCAGTTGGCTTTCAGAATGAAGTCTCAGGGGGGGAGAAACTGCATTTGGAAGGGAGAAAGGACAACAAATCTGACACCTTTCAGTAGCCCTTCTTGTTTGTGTTCAGCCCTGTTGTGAGGTGTGCCAGCTCCCTGCTCCTGAAGGGTAAGCACAAAATCAGAAGTGGCGTTTTGCTCCCTTCCCTGCTTTCCTGCTGGCTCCTGCCCTTCGCCTCCCCAGAATCCAGCATGTTTCTCCTCGCTGGCACAGATTTTGCTGGCACAAGAACACAACCTGCACTGGCCTCAGTGGCCTTTTTCTCCTTTGTTAGAAGGGCTCCCAGTCATGCCATCTCTTTCTCATCTGCTTTTACTGCAACCCATGGGAGATGGAGCAAGAGGAAAAGGGAAGAGGTGACAAGCCAAGTTTTGTAATGTTTAGATGCTGTTTCACATCCAGGAAATGTGAGATCCTCCAGCTACAGGGCTGACAGCATTACAACAGAAGCCACGCATCCTAATACAAATGTTCAACAATGTGCTTCTCTGACCTAACTTTCCTTCAGTCTTCCCACAAAACCACAAAAAGTAGGAGGGGAAGAGTTAACACATTCTCTTCTAGGTTTTCTTTAACAAATGTGACAGCCTGTCACCAAAGGATAGGCAATTAGAAGTGTGATGGATTGGTTCAAGAAAGGCAAGCCCTGTATCTGTCCTGTCTATCTAGGTCCGACAGGGCCTCTCCCATACTAAAAGCTATATGGAGAAGCATTATCTGCCACAGCATCAATCAGGATCCTGCGGGGTGAATTGGACCTAAACCAGCAACAGCATTCCCAAACCTGATACTTTATGTCTGCACGAGAAATCATGGGCTGGTTCCTCCTGCCACCAGAGGAAAGGAAGAGGAGACGTCTATCAAAGCCCTGCAGAGAGGAACAATGCACTGCCTTGGCTGCCCTCCACTGCCCGCGCCTCTCCGGAGAAGCACGCTCGCTGCCGTCCGCACCAGTCACTGAGAAAAGGGACAAGCCAGTCCACGAGGTCCAGCCCTGCGTGCAGTATCAACCCCAGGAGTTGTTTATTGTCTCTCGAGAAGTGACAGGGGATGTGGATGTGAATGGGAGGGAGATTCAGACCAGATGTCCACGGGCCCTTTCCAAGGAAGCCCACATAAATGTGCAGCACAGCTCGCCATCGGAGCTGCGTTGTGTCAAACCGCTGTGGCTGCCCAAGGACCAGTGTGATAGCGTCGAGCCGGCACTGGAGCAGGGGAGAGGATTCTTGCTGGCCAAGTCAAGAGAGTCCCCGACCAAGGAGAACAATGCGCGTCGCTGGGGCGGCGGGGCTGCATTGTGAGGGCCTCTGCGAGGAGCGGCCGCTGCTGCCAGGCGCATTGTTCCGCGCTACCTCCGTCTGCTCACGGGCCAGAGCTCCTCACCCTCACCCAGGCCAGACACACATCTGCATCCCACAGCTCCACCACCCACCTCCGCCGAGGGCAAAGAGTCCTCACCTGCAGCACTGCTGGGCCTGGGTGCTGATGGAGATAGAGAGCTCCTTCGAGCATGGGATGTGCTTCTTGTGTTTTCAACACTGCCAGTGAACCCCCAGCTCTTACCACAGCCTTATTGTTGCTGTTACTATGAGACCAAGTCCACAATAACTGCATTTTTCCGATGATGGTTCAACAGATGCACTTTGCCAGCAAGGGGTTTTGTTTAAAAAAAAAAAAAAAAAAGAAGAGGAAAACCAGCTTTGCATGTGTTAGCTTTTGCTCAATGGAATTAGAGGGAGGTCCTCAGATGCTGAAATCACAGAAATGCCACTGAAGTCAACAGAGTTCATACTCTATGCAGCTGAACCCAGGACTGTAGTTTCACCAATGGATGGCTGATGAATATACCATTAAACCAATCCCAAACTTAAAACCAGGAGACAGTTCCTTCTTTACTAAAGCCAACAAAAAGGAGCAGCAAAAATTAAAACAGGGAAAGTGGAGGGAGCCAAAGGAGGGAAAAGGAGAAGCCTGCTGAAATAGGAGAGCCTGAAATTACTTTCCCAAAACAACCCACAAACAATGCTAGAGAAACTCCCCTGACATGCACCTCTATCACTAAATTCTCTGGATTTTTCAGTAAATCCTTATCCCTGAGAAGCTTCAGCTGCTGAGCATGGGCTCCTTGGCTGCCTGGGATGGCATGAGGTAAGGCACAGGATGAAGAGCAATTGCTCATCTGAGCTGGCTCAAGACAATGAAGGACTTTCTGCACCATTCAGTTACACAAAGCCAGGATCCTGGAGCCTTTCTAAAGACCTGGCATTTTGCCCATCTGTCACAGTTTCAGGACCTACTGGAAAGCCCAGCACCACAATGAGAGTCTCTTAAGATAAAATAAGGCATTTAGGAAAAAAAAAAAAAAAAAGACATTCAGAAAAACTGAACTGAAAATTCAATAGAATAGGAAATGTTGCAGAGGTTTGGAAAGTTCCATCTGCCTTGTGGGTTTTTCTAAATTTTCATGCAGCTCTGCACTGCCCCATTAGCCAGATTAAGAAGCAGAAAAACCTCCCTAAAAAGGATGGTTAATTACCTCCCAAAGAAATCTGTTATTTACCAGCCAGTTCCAGGTAGTAAAATTTAATTTCCAAATTTAGTTAGAAATTAATCTAAATTTATTGCAAGCTAAGCCTAGTTTTGCTTCCCCTTTGAACAAAATTCTTTTCTTCCTCTAGAGTAGCACTTGCCTGTACCCAGGATGGGGCAGATAGTCCTTTTTCCTGACTGCCTGTTACAGCAGCTGCAAACCTAAGTTGGAAAGGAGCACTCTCCAGGCACTGAGCTTCAGCCTGATGTGGAGATGTCACGGAACTGGATCGTTGCTCCAGGCAGCTTTTGCAGCCCCCTGGGGAACAAGGCTGAAGTGAATGTAGGGTTGGGGCAGGATGGCCCATTCCACACACACGTGTCATTTGGGAGCAGCTGGTTGAGCTGAACGAGCTCCAGACATTAAAGGGGAACATTTCACCCCAGAGTCCTGTTTACTCATGGTTTGCTTCAATCTTTTTCCATCATTATCTCTCTTTTACCCAGCAAATCAAATAATAAATGGATCTTTCCTGTGGGTAGCCCCATCAGCTCAGTACACAGCATATTCCCCAGTTATGTTTATCCAACTTTCCCTTCCAGTCCCATTTGTACTGATACTTTCATTCTTGGAATAACAATTATTAAACCACTTGGTGCCTTTCGTGGTTAATTATTTCCTTTCCCTAACATTGTCTGCCTCCAAATGGAGGCTAGGTCTTGAACACACCTCAGCATTCCCATTTCCACTTCCTATGAGAAATCATGTTGTAAAATCCTTGTTGGTGAACTATGGAATTTTGTCACATACATTTCTTCCCGAAATTTCATCATCTAGCAATTTTTAATGACCACTATAAGAACACTTTCTGTCTTTTTAACCTGCTTTTCATGCATCTGATGAAGGTAAATTTTGGGTTTCTTATGTTTCTCACACACAAAAGTTAGCAGGTCACTGGACTGACTTTCCTGTCAAATGACTGATGCAGTAATAATAAAATAAATAACTGCTATGAAATGTACAAAATTTGAATGTGTTCCTTGGCCTATATTTCATTATTTTTATATATCCAGTACCATTAAAATCTAACTTGTATTTACTACTCATGCAAGAAAACCCCAGATGACTCTTTCAAAAATTCTTATACAAAAAATTCTTTTTCTGCTTCAGCTCTAAATGTTACAAAGAAAGAACCAAATCCTGTCTTAAATTATCTCTGTGTGATACGGGGCAGAAGCACATTCCTTAATTTAATAGAATAATATTGGTAAGTACTGAGATAGTGTACTATTTTGCAAAGTTGTGCCTTAGGCTTTGTTCCATTTTAGTTAGATAAAGTGTATCACATTAATGTGCTTAAACCAACAGACCCTGTTTACATTTCCAAGCTGTAGGTAGTAGTGCAGAGCATATTGCTGTAACTGCAGTCATACAGAGACACACACAATCATTGAACTTGAACTAATTCAAAAACTTGTGCAGATGTGACCCACATTATCTCTGCTACACAAATTATGACACCAGCATTGCTCTAAGCAATTGCAATAGCAGGCCAGTCTCTTGGGCAATGAGAGCCTGGAGAGCAGTGCCTTGGAGAGGGACCTGGGGCTCCTGGTCCATGGCAAGTTGAACATGAGCCAGCAGTGCCCTGGCAGCCAGGAGGGCCAAGAGTGTCCTGGGGGCATCAGGCACAGCATCACCAGCAGGGCAAGGGAGGGGATTGTCCTGCTCTGCTCTGGGCTGGGGCAGCCTCACCTTGAGTGCTGGGGGCAGTTCTGGGCACCATAATGTTGGGAGGATATAAAGCTGTGAGAAAACATCCAAAGAAGGACAGCAAAGATGGTGAACGGACAGGAGAGGAAGCTGTATGAGGAGAGGCTGAAGTCACTTGGTCTCTTCAGTCTGGAGGAGACTGAGGGGAGATTTCATTGCAGTCAAAATCTTCCTCTCAAGGGGAAGCCTGACTTCTTCTCTGTGGTGACCAGTGACAGGACAAGAGGGAATGGCCTGAAGCTGTGGCAGGGAAAGTTTAGGTTGGATATTAGGGAAAGGTTCTTCACCCAGAGGGTGGCTGGGCACTGGAACAGGCTCTCCAGGGAAGCGGTCACACCACCAAGCCTGACAGAGTTCAGGAAGAATTTGACAAGGCTCTCAGGCACAAGGTGTGACCCTTGGGGTTGTCCTGTGCAGGGCTAAGACCTGGGCTTGGTGATCATAATGGGTCCCTTCCAACTCAGAATACTCTGTGATTCTGTGATTATTCACTGACCCATGCATAGTCTACAATGAGAAATGAAGATACACTTGTCAACCCATTACAGTGCAAATGTTACACAGTAAATGAACATTTGTGATGAGTTTTCCAGCATTTGGTAATAACTCTAGATTCTGCTCTAAACTGGCAAGAATTATGTGTATATGGTTACTTGCTGCTCTTCATCCTGTTACCTCTTCCCCGACTATGTGCCAACATTAGGATTTCTTCTGTAGGAATTTCATTTATCACATAAACCCAGATGTAATAAGAGAAGAAAAAAATACACGTCAATAGGTTTTATAGCCTTTTCTGCAAGACTTCAAGAGACACTATTCCTCATTACCTTTACAAAGAGGAACTTAATGGTATGCTATATCCTTCCCGGGGGATAATCCCATGCCAAGGGCAAAGCTGAAGGCTACAGAGCATCACACCCACCTCTGTTTCTCTGAACAGCAACCATGTGTACTAGCACTTTTCAAAAGGAGCTGCCTGACAAATGCACTTATCACCATTGCATTCCTACAGCTTTCTCGTATCAGAACTTCCAAATACAATTTTCAGCTAAAGTCTTTCCCAATTGCTACTTCACTTGGCTTCAGGCATTCATTTAGAAGGTGCTTGGCACCTTTGGGTCACAGAATCTTTCTGACAATAGAGTCTTTTCAATTTTATTTCACAGACCATCTCATCAACACCATTGGGAAAAAACTGAAAACGGGGCAGGTCAACACAGAAAATTCAGCTTTATTTTTTTCTGAGAGCAGCCAGCTCAGAGAGGTGCCACGTTTTGCAGAGGTCACACCAAAGGAAGGATAAATCCGATAGTCAGTGCTTGCAGTTACTCTTCACAGGCAAGGGGATGTCTGCCCTTCAAAGGAGGGAGTTGTTTGTAAAGAATCCTGCTAATGACACCTAGGATAATCAGTGCAAACAGGTCTTTCTACTTCTGGGCTCCATGCCATCCGCTCATTCAAAGGTCGGATAGCTGAAGGCAGGGCACTCGAGGGCTTTGCTGCTTTGGGAGGTTCAGGTGGGAATATACCTCGGGGATGGGAGGGTTTACGATTCGGGAGAGTGATCCAACCTTTCATTTGAAAAGTGTAAATTTAGCAAACCTGGTCCCTTTGTGGTGCTGTATGTTAAGTAATTATTGACTCCAACCCTGAATTTCTTAGGAAATTTAGATCTTTAGATGTCTCTATATGAGAGCTTGCCTGCGTGATAACGAGGTGCAAACTGGATGATGGTCCACTTCTGCTGCTGAGTTTGTAAGGCTCAGTGCAATGGGGTCCTGACCTGCTTGGTTGGTGTTTCCACCATTCTGTATGTTCCCAAGAGCAGACTCCCTTGTCCATGTCCAGTGAGCTTGGTGCTCTGGAGACTGGTCACACGGCGCGCTCAGCGGCACTGCACACTCCTGTGTCTCCAGGACAGGATCTCCTAGCGATGTTCAGAGCCAGGGACTGCTCTCTTCTATCCCTTCATTGCCACTCATCGGGCACCGTTTCCTGCTAAATGGTGAGCCCGTGCTGCTGAACTCAAGTGCTGTTGGTGATCTCCCATCTAAGAACTGTGTCTGGGCACTCAAACAAAGGCTCAGAAGACTGACCAGGAACACTGGTTGTGAGACTCCTGAGCCTTTGATTTCATGCTCTTAAGGCCAAAGAACTTTCTTTAAAAGTCAGTAAATAATTTTCGAGTAAACAGAGCATGGAGAAAATTCCCAATAGTGGAGTAGAAAGCATCCAAGATTCAGTGATGTCCAGAAAGACAGAAGAACATCTTTGTTAGCATTGGGGTTTAAGGCCTGAATACCAAAATCCATGGGAAAAAAAACTAAAGTAAAAAAATAAAAGCAGCATAGCTGCTCTTTGGACCTTCTGGAAGTGTTTTACTGGTGAGAGCAATTCTCAGTAGACTCCAGGCTACACCAGAAAATCCTGGCCCTTCACCTAAGGTAATTGACTTAGTATTTTGGCAATGTGTTTACTCCCCCCCCCACCCCTTCTTTTACTACCTTTTCTATTTTAATGCTGTAAAACTCAACTAACTTCTAAAAAACAAATTTACTTTTTTTCCCCCAGTGTTTGTTAGACCTTCTCCACCTAGTTAATGACTGGCTGGAACAGCAGCAAGGCCAGGAATGCTTCGTGCTCTGGGCACTCACTAATTGGGTTGTTAGCAGACTAGAGAGACAGGAGGAGATGAGGAAAAGCACTGCTATTATAAGCCACGGAGTGTAAAGAAACAGAAAGTGAAATAAATATGGAATTGTTATGTTAGGGAAATTACGGTACTTAACGCCCTATTTTTCTAAAAAAATAGCTCCCTCAGGACATCTTGCAAGCACTAAAAACAAAATAGACCAGAAATATAACTGGTTTTATTTTTTATAGCAAATACAGGGGAAAAAAAAAAAAGATACATTTCCTTTTCTAAAACAAATCGTCAGCCCCAACCCTCCCTCTGCTTGGCGACGGCTGAGGCTGAGGCTGTGAAGAGCCACTGACAGCATGCAGGCCCCGTGTGGGTTAGCTGGGAACATGGACCAAAGGAGTCCTTACAGACACAGCACCAGCACCGTGCTGTCTGTACACTCTCGCCTCTGTTCACTCAGCGGGCTGAGTGACACAATGCAGGGTCCAGCCTGCTATTTTTGTACTTCTAAGACTCAGGGACTTCTCCAATCTAGCAGCCATGCCCCTGCATGTCACCCACAGTGACAGCAGCACCTGCACGTCCCATTGCAGCAGCAGAGGGTTAAGCTCTTTGGAGAAGGAGCCACAAAAGCCTGCAGTGCAGGGGATGGGTGAGATGGGTGCAGGTCTGGCACGTTTGCAGGCTGCCCGCAGTCGCTGTGAAAGTGCATCAGCCACGAGCAGCTGCTATGGGCTCTCCGCTGGCACTGCTGGGGAGACACCCGACAGGACACACGAAAAGCTTCAGGAGCACGACGAGGTGACAGATACAGACACACAGCACCACGGTGCTGCAGGGCCAGCAGGCAGAGCCGCCAAACCCCTTCGCTCCATGCCTGGAGCTGTGGTCACAGAATCCTAGGATGGTTTGGACTGGAAGGGACCTTAAAGATCATCTAGTTCCAAACCCTCTGCTATGAGTAGAGAACCTTCCACTACACAAAGTTGCTCATAGCCCCATCCAGCCTGGCTTTGAACACCTGCAGGGATGGGGAGTCCAGTCTCCAGCCCTTCACAGCAAGAGAGCCGGCCCTCGGGCAAGCCATGCACGGCCAGCAAAGCAAAGGCTTCATCCACTCCCTGTCGTTCCTCATCACCCAGCACCAGGAGGGAGCAGCGGTCGGGACTCACCCAGCCTTATCCTTTCACTTCAGACTTCCCGAAGTTGCTGCACACTGGGCTTTGTGCACGTGTGTCTGTGGGGGTTGTGTGTCTATAGGTGCATGTGTCTATAGGTGTGTTTGTATAGGCTTCTGTGCCTATAGGTGTGTGTGTATAGGCACATGTGTTTATTGCCAGCCCTCCCTGGCCCCCTCTACAAGGTGTGAATTTCACCTCAGGTGAATTATTTCTCCGGGGATTACATAACAAAGTGATTGTGAAAATACCATCATCTGTGTTATAGAAACTTAACAGAGCCCCTGGAGTCTTTAAATTAAAACATTGCACTCAAGTGCTTTTTTGCCATGTATCTCCTCCTACACACAGCTCATTCTAGTCTGAAAAATAAAAAGGCAGGACAGCTTCCTACAGGCTTTCAAAGAGAAGATCCTACCCTAATTAACTATAATCTTGTTCAGACGGCATTTTCCTTCAAGATTCAAAGACTAGCAGGGGGCTGGGGCTAGGCAGAAAAGGAGATTATTAAAACTTTAATAACATGAGCCTTTGAACCTTTCAAATTCTTTACAATTTTCTCACATCTCTAACCCAGATGTCTGCATTTAAAAACTGTGCCAACAAACATGAACTTTTTGTTTATGCTTTTATATCTTTCAATGAACAGCCTCTTTTAAAATGATAGGAAATATCATGCCTGCAGTTCACAAAGCTGGATGACAGGGCTGAAGATTAAAAATAAAAAAAAAAAGGAAAAACAGAGGATTCCACAGGCACTGTTTCCAAAAGGTGAAGTTGTTCCAGGAGGCATAGGCAATGCCTCCACAGAGCTCCAGGCAGAGTTGGAACTGAGTAAGAAATGGTTTTCCTGTTCAGTAAACAATTGTAAGAGCTCAAAAATGTTCTCATGGAGCATCAGAGCATAGCTGAGACCTTGGGAATTTTTTTTTTAAGGGAAAAAACCAAACCAAAACAATAAAAAACAGAAACCAAACTTCTACACATGCCTGTAAAAGAGATGCTCATAGAAGTTAGCCCAGTGCAACGAGGGCTGCGGTGACTGAGATATTTCTCCAGAGTCATGATAAGCTCTGAGATGTGATATGAGCAAGTTTCCTTTTCTGGGAGACTTTTATTGCTTACCAAGGGAAGAACAGCCTCAATAGCAGAGCCATGGAAAGGGACCTCCAGGGCTGCCACCAGGGCTGCAGCCCCGTCCCACCAGGAAGCCATCAGACCCACCCCATCAGCAGCATTTCTGCAGCATGACTTTTGGCATGCTGCCATCCAAAAGCCTCTGATAAAAGGAATAAAAAGGCTCTTCTGTCCAATGCTCCCCGACAGCTCCAATTGCAGTTCAGGGAAGGACCAAAACCTCACTAGCTGTAAGGTCCTAAAGCTGACCTAACCTTGCAAGACTTCACCAAACCTTATAACAGTGGCAACCTTATAAAAATGGCAGCTATCCTGACATGCACTGCACTACCAGCTTTTCCAGAAGCCTAAGAGGGAAAAAAACCCTTTCCTTTCTACAATGATTGCCCTGGGATCCAGTAGTCAACATCTTCAAATCATTACAATTGCTCCAGCTTTCGAAAACAAGTTGTTGTTCAAACACAGGTATTTGTTATGACTTGCTTCCTGATCCCACAGTAAGAGCAAGGGAATGAGCTATTCACCAGCCAAAAGCTCAAGTAAGCCTCTTAACACTGCTAGAGCCCTGCTGTTAGTACCAGCTGCTGGTCTGGCTCCAGGTGGCCAGGGTCTGCAGAGGGCTCTGCTGAAAATGTAGCCAACAATCCCAGACCAGGAAAGTGCCTTTTCTTTGGGCCAGGGATGGGAAATTCAAGTGAGGATCCTGAAACAGGCTCTTAGAACACATCAGGCTGTAAATCCTTCCCGCTTCATCAGGCCTGCAGTGGGAGGAGCACAGACAGGCACCTTCCAAACTCCCAACTGGTCACCACGCTGCTTCTGTCAGAAACATTTATTGCTTCACATTTGACTTCTGTTTCTTGTTGTTTAAGGAACAATATTTTTAAAATTCAAATGGTCCCTAAGAAAAGGGCTCCTTGGCAGAGCACATGTCCTGTAGTCACACGGCAGTTTGGAAACTGCCAGGGAGAGCTGGAAACGGCAGAATTTACCAATGTTCCCAAGAAAAAAAACCCTCCAAATAGGCTTCAGAAAGACCATGCCCACATCCAGACAAACTGTTCATGTGTCTACAGTTTGATGGTATTTAATCTTTCCTCCCTAGTGATCATTTTCCAGTTGTGTCTCTACACTTAAACAAAAAAGTGAAAATTATTTATTTAACTGTTTCTTTCAGAATATGATTGGCAAAATATATCGGCCAGTTATGTGAAAAAATACTCTTTTGTGGTTTCTGTGCAGATAAACCAAACATGCTCAGGTTAACCAATGAACACAAGCAGACTGAAATGGGAAGTAGAGGCCGAGGTGTGTGATCTTTCAGAGTTCCCTAAGCAAGTGCTCTTGAAGTGCACACATACCAGCACCCAGCACTGCAGCAGGGTTTGAAAAAAAATGTTTTGTGACTTATACCTCTATGTTTGGAGTGTTCTTAGGTCAAATCCCAACATGCAATGCCGTAACTCACTGGTGCTCCCTCCCTTTCCTTTTCACCCACTCTGCAGCTCCACCAAAGCCAAAGGAAGGAGAAAATACCTCTTTGCCTGAATCAGGGATTCCTGGTTCTGCTGTCAACAAGAGAGGTGGTGGGCTGGGAAAATCACAAGAGGATGTGACTGAGAGCAGGAGCAGAGTGATGAAGCAGCTCCTTGTGAAACTTGTCTGGAGACACATCATGGCTGCCCCAGCAGCCCAGGAACCTGGGAGCACCCTCTGGACCCTCATCCCACAGGGCAGGAAAGACAGAACTGGGCAAAATGCTGCAGAGGAGTGAGAGCTTCTCATGCACCCATTCAGACTGCAGAAGCACTGACAGGCCTTAAAGTATGTGGATTTTATTCTGGATTTACTGAAGACGAGCAACTGCTCAGAAAGCATTGCCCAAAACATGTCACTTGGCTCCTCAGCCAGGTTCTTCAACCAGAGGGTGATCAAAAGCTGGAACAGGCTCCCCAGGGCAGTGGTCACAGCACCAAGCCTGACAGCATTCAAGAAGTCTTTGGACAGTGCTCTCAGGCACATGGTATGATTCTTGGGGTTGTCCTGTGCCAGGCCAGGAGCTGGACTTGGTGGTCCCTTCCAACTCAGGATATTCATGGCTGATGGAGAAAGAAAAGCTGGGGGGGTTGGAGGTTTTTTGGGTTCTTTTTCATATGTTGCTATTGGATATTACGTATCGTGGTCTTGAATTCCTTACCTCGGGCTTTCACTTTAAGTGGCTCTTTCAGGCAACCTCCCAGAAAAAGGAAAGCTCATTTCTCAGATAAAATGCATGACACGCTTACACCAGCCTACTCCATTTCATACCATAACCCCCTTAGTGCGAGACATTAAGGCAGGGACAGGCAATCCAGTCCAAGATTTATTCTGCTCTAATCAGCTCAGGCTTTGAGAATCTCCTTGTGGATTTGAGCCTGTGTTCAGTAGCTCACTGACTGCTGTTTTAATACTGAAGCCTTTCCAACCCAGCTGCAGTAATTACCCCCACAGAGAATGAGGAATCTCAGTTATAAACGAGCTGGCAATCTTGCAAGAATATGTCTCCTAGAGGACTTCAGGATATTTCTCTATGAAGTTAACCCTGTTAAATCATTCCTAAGCTGTTTCAAGTAAAGAATGAACCTTCAGAATAACCCTTGCTTTGGTTTTAAATACTCTCCTTTCCCCTTGTAAGTCAGCTGATCTTCGGAGCCTCCAAATCTATCAAGGCTATTTCAGTTAAATAATCCGTATTTCTCCAGAAATGGTGCAAACATTCAACAGGAAAGCTTAGGAGAGACATTAAAAGATGTTAGACTCTAAGTCAAAGCTTAACACAGTTTGTGCAGAGAATATGTCCAGTTATACTCAGCCAGACGGGATACTTTCACTCAGTTTATATCAGAGGAGTTTTTTTGCAGAGCAAACATTAAATCAAAGCCTTGGCCAGCAGATCCAAATTCAGCTCCTGGCATTCATGTTCAGCTAAACTTTGTGCAGGTCTGAGTAGAAATGGCACTGAGCTGTGGAGCTTCTCTGCTTCACCTGCAGAAGTCCAGTCTGGCTCAGAAATGGCTGTGACCCATGAGATGGCCACCTCAAAGTAGCTACGGAAAAGTGTGATGCCTAAAGAGCAAGCAACCAAGGGACTAAAGCCATGATAATGCTAAAGCTAATACCCTTCTTGTCCCTCAGAGGGGAGAAGAGATGGGTGAGGAACACAAACCTGTAATAACCCGAGTCCTGCAGTCCTAGAGGCAGCTGTGTTCAGGTAAGCGCTGAAACCTCCCTGGCTAGCAAGAGGGGATGCCACCCAACCCCATGTTGTGCTTTCTCTGCAGAAGCAGAGCTCTTGGAGGCAGACACTACTCAGAAATGTTCACCTGGCCAACATGCTGAGGAGATGCAGATCATAAAAGGCAGCTAGTGCAGGCATTCCTTCTGCAGTGATACATACTAATGAACTTTTGAAGCCTTTTTTGCTTTGAACAAGTAACTGAAAGTTAAACAGTGTGTCACCTAATCCCCTTGCTTGGTCCTTGCCTGTATAAACTTGACTGGGCTGGGAATGACCCCTAAGCACCCTGGGCAGCCTCCACCTGGAGACTGTAGGGGCTCCAGAGATACCCAAGGAGAGGGAGGCTGCGCAGCAGAGGGTTTCACTACCACAGACCCCCATTAAGAAAGAGCTGGAGATAAAATAGCTTCTTACGACTCAGGCTGCCTTTAAATCCAGTCATGGTGAGTTTGACCATTGATGTTTTCAGATTGCCATACAAAGAAATGGAAGCAATTTTAAATTGCTCTTTTCATATTTCTCTGAGTGGAAAAAAAAGAATTCAAAGCATATAATTTAGTCACTGCTAGGGCAAATTCACTAATATTTAGGCCAGGTAGTTTTACTGTGTAATGGGGAGGTAATGTCACTGTCTTTCCCAATGCACTTCCTCAAGCTCAGTCCCACAGCATCCTCCACAGCTGCCCTCTCTGAATTTGGGCATTCTCGTATAGACTTGTTTGTTTTTCCTACTGGTGGACTCCATAGAGAGCCAAAGATGGGATGGGCAAGCAACTGGGGCATTAGCACCACTTGTGGGGCAGCTGAGGGGTGAGGGGCCTCAGGGCCACCCATGCTTCTCATAGACCAAATTCAGACCTGTCAGGAAGTCTGAAGACTTTTCCAAACCAACAGAACTTATCAAACTGCAGAGAAGTAGTTGATAGAAAAACTTCCTGGAAGACAATTAAACTCTTGCTTTGTAGGGTGTCCAGCAGCAGTTATCAAAGCTGTGTAGCAGGCAGTGCTGCTGAGACTGAACTAGGGAGATAAGTCACCAAATCAGCCCCGGTTAATTATCTTGGCCCTGCAGTCACTTTTTGCCAAAGTCAGGAAGGTTTAATTCAGCACATCAAAAAACCCTTTCTATGTCAAACAACATCTATCCTGACCTGAAAGGATGGTGGGAAGGCAAATATATTTTTCAATTAAAAAATAATAATAAAAAAGATTCATATACACAAAGCAAAACACCTTCTGTATGAATTGAGCAGTTCCTAAGAGACATCTTGGAGCAGCAAAGGAGTTGGGCAAACTTTAATAAGGGAATTCTTCAGAGACTAGAGCTTTGCTTTAGTTGCTGGCTGCCTCCTGAGGAGAGAAAACACTACAGAAATGAAATATGACCTTGCACCATTGTGGCAGAGGATTTCCAGTTCTTTCCCTTGCCCATGTGAGTAACCCTTCCTTGTGTAAGGAGTTGCATTTAATGGTTACCTGCGTGGCAGTGCTTCACCACAGGTGATATTGCTGCACTCTTTTACCTGGCACACACCCCCTGGAAGCTCTAACCAAACTATTTCTTTTCCCCTAAGATTTGAAGGTTGTAACTAACTTACAGCACTTGCTCATGGCATTAGAAATTTTATGTAAGTCTGAGTTTTGAGACAAGTCTCTGCACCCTCTCCCTGCTCACACGTGTGTTTTGCAGGCACTGCTGCACAGCATGTCCTCCCAGAGACAGCATGCATGGGGAGAAGGGTGTCACCCCAGCCAGCCCATGCCCGTGCAGAGTTCTCCCCATCAATGCAGCCTGTTCTGCCTGTCCCCTGCCAGGGCAGAGCTGGGACCAAAGTACCTAGCGCCCAGGAACAGCTCGGGGTGCATAGAAATCCCCACCAGCCCATCTCCCCCAGCCTTCCTCCTGATACAGTAATATCCAGCAATCTGGATTTCTTTTTTACTTTTTAAATCATCTTGTCTAAAATAATTAAAGGGGAAAAGCATTCCCCAAATAAAATGTCAACATCCAAACTTCCCCACTTTAATCTGTGCTCCTCTGACAGCTGAGACCCTCCTATTAGCACTGTGCCAGTGTGTGATTTTGTTACCTGAGTAGCTGATTATAGAGTAATTACAACCTTCCCTGGGCTGATGAGTTTTTCTGTTTGTTTGAATTTCAACTTCCACAAAAGGTGGGAAGTCCCTTTTTTGTTCCTGCCTTACTCTGCTGTGGTCTGTATGTTTCCAATCCCGGATTTTTCCCCCCGGTGAAGGGAGGGCTGGATAACACTTAGGTGTAATTCCTGCCCCTGTCATGTGTAATTTCGTACTGAATGAGTAAATGTTCCTGTAATTTCACCGAGCAGCTGTCTCCCGTCTGGATGGCGGCACCGTGATACCGTTACCTGTTTGTCTCCTGGAGGTAGAAGCACTGCTGGCAAGCCCCTGCCCATTGCTGTTTATGTGCAAGGAGTTAATACCCCAGCATTACAGTGCCCCTTGGTGAAACTATAATTAGGCAACGGTTTTATTTTACTGCCTGTGAACACTCCCTGACAGCACAGCCACTGGGTGCTTTCCAAACTGCTACAGTTTCAGGTCCCAACCTGAAATTCTCATTTAGAGGAGGACTTTTACTGCAGCTAATCCCTCAAGTACCTCTCCAAGGCCCTAAATTGCATGGGGGTGCTGGGGCATGGGACTGGACTGGGCAGGACTGGCAGACAGCAGGGTGACCACTCTGTCCTGTGTGATGGCAGGACAAAGCACTGGAGGGACTCGGTGATGCTGCTGGGCTGAACAGGCAGGGCAGGGGCTGCAGAGGTCTGAGCAGGCTGCTGGCCCTGGGAGCCAGAAGGCTGCTCATGAGTGTTGCCACGGGCACAGCAGCTCCATGACCAGCAGCACGGGTGCCCACGGGAGGAAAGGAGGAGTGGCTGAACAGCAATGCTCTTTTTGTCAGGGGAGCTATTTTAAACCATCTGCTTTGTGGGTAGCCCTTTTGGCTCCCAAGTCTGTCTGAGGCAGAGGTGTAGAACATGTTGGAGGGCAGAACATCATAGCAGCACTATAGGAGGACAAAGACAGTCTGTGTGCTGAAGCACAGGCTTGCACAGGACTGAGAGGCACACACACGCTTGCTCATCTGGGACTAAGGGAACAAATATACCCAAGGCTTCCGTAGTTACCTCACAGCTCCTGTAATTAAGGCATTTATTTTTTTCTTGTCCTTCCAACACCAAATACCCATCTTCCTCCACAATCTCCATGCAAACCATAGAAACATGCATGGCCCGGGAGGACACCAGCTCAAAAGGAGCTAATAAAACAAAATCTTCTTCAAACCACTGCTTTTAGGACTACCCAGATGTTAGGCAAAGGAGAAGAGTATAAACATCTAGGGCAAAGATTTATTGGCAAGAAGAGTCACTAAATCTTTTGCCTACAGTGATAGGGAAGAAGAAAGCCAAGAACAAGGCAGGGACAGACCCTGGAACTGCTGGCAGCCCTGTAGTCACAAGGGTTGCCTAGCCTTGTTGAAGCGCCTCTCCCTTCTTAGTGGGACTCATGTCACCAGCTGGGCACCTACCAGCCCCTGGCCAGGGCCTGCAAGGCTCTCATGGCAGGGAACAAGGGCTGGGAAGTTTGAGGGGAAGGGCAGAACTGAGCCCTTGAGCGCTGGATGGCTGCCGTGCCACAGCAGTGCCTGAGGAGCCCAGTAGCCCTCTCCCAGGGGGTGCCCACGCTGTGGGACATCTGCCTTCTCATGGCACACTGGGCACTGTAAGCCCTGGCACACATGGCAGGGGGGCTGGAGCTAGATGACACTTACAGTCCCTTCCCAAACCATTCTACAGTTCTGTTGCAGTCCAGCTTCAGACACATGAAGCAATTAGAGAGTGTCCAAAGGAGGGCAACAAGGATGGTGAAGGGCCTTGAGGGGAAGCTGAGTGAGGAGGTCGCTTGGTTTGGTCAGTTTGGAGAAGAGGAGACTGACCAGAGACCTCACTGCAGTCTACAACTTCTTTGTGAGGGGAAGAGGAGGGGCAGGCACTGATCTCTGTGGTGACCAGTGACAGGACAAGAGGAAATGGCCTGAAGTTGTGTCAGGGAAGGCTTAGGCTGGATATTAGGAAAAGGTCCTTCACCAATCAGAGGGTAGTTGGGCACTGGAACAGGCTCTCCAGGGAAGTGGTCACAGCAGCAAACCTGGCAGAGTTCAGGAAGAATTTGACAAGGCTCTCAGGCACAAGGTGTGACCCTTGGGGTTGTCCTGTTGAGGGCCAGGAGTTGGACTCCTGGGGTCACTTCCAACTCAGCTCATTCTGTGATTCTGTGACCTCATGGCAAGCCAATTCCCAGCTTTCAAAAGCCTGTCAGATTGTATTTCCTTCACATATTCACTCATAGCAGTCTTACATTTCTGACATATGGACAACATGCATGGCTGTCCCAAAAAAGTATGTCTGTGCCTTCCCATCTTCATCAGAGACTGCAGGCACTTCCAGTGCAAGGCAGAGCTGCAGCAACTTCTGCCTAAACCAACATTTCATTTCCTTGCTACAGCTCACTTCTATTGTCATCACTTTCATGCCTCGAATTAACTTGCATCTGTTTTGTGTTTGAAGTTTGTAACACTTGCCCACTTTGGGTACAGTAGTTTATAACCCAACACTAAACATATGTTTATGTTTACTGCACACTAGCTCTGAATCCTTTGACTTAGCATGTATCAGTTCATTATACCACTAATGGAGAACCTCTGAGACAGGGCTGAAGCTTAAGTGGCAATAAATGGGGGAATCATTTGGAGGTGGTTGAAGAGAGGTGGCCAGTGAGGACATGCCTGGCCTGACATCCAGAAATATGGAGCATTTGCCACCCACCCTGTAACCACTGGGATTTTTAGCACCTCCAAACTTGAAACCACAACAGCTTTCAGCGAAACTGTCATCTGGATCTTAAATAAAAGATTAAAATCCTTTTCCATCTTTGTTCCAGAGGCCTTCAGCACATCCCACCTACCCATAATTTGAGAGCCCATTGTCTTTGCAATAGAGCTGATGAGATCTTTGAAAGGATTTCAGAAGGCCAGGAGGGAGAGGGGGCTGTATAATGTACCTTATTACACATATAACATGTAGCATATTGCTAAGTGGTACTTAACACCTGCCCCAGCTGTTAGGTGACAGGCTGGTGCTCTGGCACCAGATGAGGTGAATTTCATGGTCCAGTTGGCCATTCAGACCAGTTTTACATTCATTAGCATCAGTGAAGTTTCTTCCTTTTTCCACCAGACATGGTAATGATGCCAACATCTGGCTGAAGTAAGCACACCGCCTCTTCATAGCCAGAGCCATTAAGGTGGTGCCTAGATAAATGTGTTTATTTTTCATACAGATAACAGGATGCTCCTTAGAGCTAATAAGTATTTACTTTCCCTTGCATTGCTATTATCTCCCTCAGTGAGAATTGTAATTAACATCATTGATCATTTGTGTAGTTTGCCTTCTAATTTTTTTTGGTGCTATGGTGGACTGAAACTGCAATGTGCATTATGTCAATACAGGAAAAGTTATGTTTGATCTCTGCCTTTACTCTGGTCTGATCTACCTGGGAGCTGCACTGTTCCTGTGACACACCACAATATTTTACACGGTACCTCTAATTTAAAAGGGACAACAATTTATTTTCCATGCAACAAAAGTACCCTTGCTCATAACATTGTCACCAAAGACTTGAATTAGTTGTTTCCACTTTCCTCATCGCTTCTTGATGGAGATAGACAGCCAAACCCTGAGGTTCTTCTTGAAGAAAGTTTCTATCACCAAACTGTAGGGCACATGGTATGCAAATACTGCTGGGGACCCAGAGGTGAAAGGACCTTCCCCTCACTCTCTCTGCACAGGCACCACTCTCAAGAGGTTGTTTCAGACAGGACATTTTCCACAAGAATGTGATCCCCATCTGACAATTGAAAATGTCAAGAGTCTTCCTGTTACTGCCTGCATACAGTGAGGATTAAATAAAGCCACGGCCGTGATGTGTAAGAACATGCTCTCTCATAGAGCCTGAGATGCAGAAATCAGTGCTGTCTTGCTGGTCAATGCCACAAAGCTGCTTTGCAGCAACAGGTATCTGCCCAAGTATCTCCAGGGCTGCTGTTCTTCCTGTTCAGGAGAAAGCATCAGTTGACAGCCATCTATGGTAATTTGTTTTATTCAGACAGCAAAGAGCTACAAAAATAATAAATTAACAATAATAAAGTTTGTGCAGTAAATTGGCCTGGAAAGTAAAATCTTCTGCACAACTTTTTTTTTTTACTTCCATATCCTCACATAAGTATGAGCACACACTGAGAGGCACACTGTGAAGAACCTCTGCTTTCCAAAGAGTCTCTGAGGAGAAAAGCCATCCCAGGCATGAGAGCCATTGCAGGACCTCAGCACCCTGGAAGTGTGGCTGGAAGCAGTGTCAGCTCTCTCAACATCCCCCTGCAGAAAGGGCCTTCATTAGAGTCCAGCCAAGCCAGTCACAGCATCACCTAATCAAGGACAATCAATCCCAAAGCCACTAAGCTTTGCTTCCCCTCTGCACCTGGCTATATGTGCCCAACTCCTGGGCTGCTTTCCAATAAGAAGCAAGCTGTAAGAGAGTCTCCCCAGTTTCTGTTACATCTACCTGCATTGCTTCCTAACCTATTAGAAACCTGGAGTGGGAAAAACTTCTTATTTCTTTTGGTTTGCTTTTCTCTCATCTTGTTGGCTAGGAAATGCCCAGACTCTTCCCTAATTTGGCATAAATTCAATGCACCTATTCTCAAACCTCCACAGCAGAGAAGAATTCATTAAGCTCATTTCCATTTGTTCTAGCAACAAATCAGTATATGGAGACATGAAGAAAATAATTTTGAACTACTTTTTCCATTATCTAGTTCTCACTTCCTGCCATTTCCCGTTTGCCTAGCCTGGCTTCTTTATTCTCCTTGCATCTAGCCCATAGCAATTATCTCAATATCTAGGAAAAAGCATTAGGGTTTAAGATCTCAGGCTCCCTTTTGACAAAGGCTTTGCAATCCAGAGACACTAAAGGGAGAGGATTAAACTTCCATCTGTTTGCCTTGAGGGGTCAAAGCAGAGAAATCAGAGAGAGGTTTCAAGAGATGCCTGTGTGATAGCACTCACTAGGCAGGAAAGTGCCAGGTAAGACGTATTTGTCTGGGAGTCATCCCAGTCACCAACTGAAAACAGGTTCTTAAAAATTCACTTTATGCACAGCAGACTAGGAAGATTCCTTCAGGTCCCTTCCTCCAGAGTGCCTGATTGCCTCTCTAGACCTGTGCCATCTGCAGCTACAATTTTTTGGACAGCAGGGAGGAAGTGGCTCGATCCTGCACTCTGCTGAAGCTGGAACAGAAACGCCAGTGTGGCTACACCCATAGGGAGCAGAGAAATCCCACAGAGGAGCAATCCTGTCCCTTTGTAGGGGTGATCATCCCTGGCACAGACAGGGCAGTAGGTGGTAGGACCAACACCTGCCCCTGCAGCACCCCAGTCCTGGGGTCACTCTCCCTAAGGAGAAGGGGTGCAGGAGCCCTTGCAGTCTGGCTCCTCCACCCTGAGCTGGCACTGACCTTTCTGGGGATAAAGCTGAAAGTGGCTGTGACTCAGCAGCCTCCTCTCCGTCACCAGTGGCTGGTGACTAATTGTATCTAGTCCCATTCTTCATTCTTGTTTTGGGGAGAACAAACATAAACAGACTCAGCAGTAATTGTTGCTATGTCTCTACTGTTTCCTCCTCTGGCTGAGTAGGGGTTTTCCCACACACTCATAATTTTAGAGCAGCATTTTAAGTACTTTTTCTTATTTTTAAGAAATAGTGGGAACATTTCTTGACTGGTGGGAAAAGAAGGAAGGAAACTTGAAAGAATAATTCCTGATTTTGTGCAGGCTCTGGGGAAAACATTTCTCTAACCTGTCTACGGAAGAGGGCTGGTCTGCTCTGCGCAAAGAGTTTTGCCACAACACAAAGCAGATTGCTTACCAGCACCCTGGAGAAGTCCACATCAGCCCTGGAAAGATCAGTTGTAAGGATGACTTCTCTAAGGACACGGCCCAGGAACATGGTGCCCCTGGAAACAGGTCTCCTGGGAGGAACATCGATCATCTCAACGGCTGATCTGGATAACTGAGGCTGCTGCCACCCATCCTGGCCTGGGAAGGACACACCTACAGACCTATGGCTTCTCACACATGCTTGTGCATATACAGGTACCACTGCACAGAGGGATTTGGGATCCCATTCCCACACCCTATTTGTGGTGGGAATATGTAGCTCATATCTGGAATGGACCTGAAAAGTTCTGGAGAGCTGAAGTCTTCTTCCTAGCTGGAGAACATTTAGACTGGCCAGAGGAAGTAGGGAGAAGAGCAAAAGAATGAGTGTGTGGTCAGCTGGACAGGGCACTACACTCAGGTTCTATTGGATATGTTGTTAATTATACAAAAACATTAAACAATTATAAAATAATTTCTTTACTACCAATATAAAAATTAATTACATAATCCTCATCCTCAGCCAGAAGACTAAGATGATTTTATTTATAAATTTTATAAACACAAAATTTTTATATATTTTAGAATATGTTTAACCCAAAGCTCACCAAGTCAGACACTTTCCTGAGAGAACGGAGACCTTTGGTCCAGCTTTCACTTATGCAATACCCAGAGGACTCTTTAGTGACAGCAATGGCAGTGACAGTGACAGCGCCCCCGCAAGGCAATCTGACCCAGGCTGGCCCTAAGCACAGTCTGCCAGCCTTTGCAGCCTGCAGTTAGGTGTTAAATTCAAGGTATGGGGTTATCTCTGTGCTCTCCCTGCAAGCTGGCCTGTTTAAGGAGCTGATATCTTGCTGCCAGCCACCTGCCTTGTGCTGTGCACCCAGCAGCTCCCACTGCTGCTGGCTCTGGTGAAGGATTTGCCCCTCTCTGGGAGCTGTGAGCTTTGGGGATGATGCCTGGTGCAGTGCCCATGAAACACAGCACCACGAGGCCCAGACTCACCTGATCCACACGCTGTGTAGTACAGCATCAGCAAAGAGCTGTATGCAATTGAGTTCAATCCCTTATGCTTCCTCATGCTGGCTGCAGCCATCCCAACAGATCCTTGCCCAGTGCACTCATCCACAGGCTGCCACAAAAGCCTCCAAATGCCATGGGAGCACTGAAGGCTAGAAGCCAACTCTTCCATGTTGTATTACAGTGCTGGGATAAGTTCATCAAGTTGATATTTCTGTTAATTTTGTATAGCATACATGGATGTTTTCAGGGGAGAAAATAGGTTTTGCATGCTCTGATCTTCCCTTTGTGCCAAATTCTTCCACCTTGGTCCAGGCAAAAACACACAGTGACTTTTTCTGTCTGTACTCCACTGTCGTGTTCTGAAACCCCATACTTCACTGCTGCTACTGCTGTTCTACTGTAGCAGACTTTTAGAAAGCTGTTGGCAAAACACTAGCAAAAATCAAGGAAAAATGGATTTAATATCTATGAGTCCAGGTGGGGAAACTGAGGAACATGTCTGGCTGTGAAAGAAACCAGTGAGATAAGGCACTCAAGTGTGTTAAGACTGGAAATTACCCCTGTATATTGTATTTCTGATTCATTTTCACTCAATAACATATGTAGCAGATCCCTGTAATCTTGCTGCTGGATGTTTTTATCCACTGTGACAAAGAATCACTGACAGCATCCCCAGCTGTGATCAAGCAGATACCAGTCCATCTGTCCTGCAGCAGCACTTTCCTCAGGAGCAGACAACTCACAAATCCCAGCACTAGCAACTACATACTTACAAATTTGTCATAGATAATGAAATACTCTGGAAACTATTTGTGAGCAAACAGTTCCCGGGATATTTAATTACTCATTACAAATTTGCAAATTGCTCATGAATGATCAAATATTAATATGTAGATAGGGTGCAGTCCCAGGAGGGATCCACTGCTTTGGTAAGAGATTAGCCATGTTCAGCGGCACCCACGCGCTGCCGTACTCAGGACTCCTGCAGACTCATCAATTGCCTCTGTAAAACAGGGAATGCCACTGAATGTTTGGCCATGTACTGAAGATTACGGGGGCACTGTAACCTGCTTGCTCAGACACTCAAAGGAGAAAGTCGAATGCTTCCCAGGTGTGGAGACGCTCAGTACAAAGGGCTGCTGGAGCCCCCGGGGCGGCGGGTGCGCTGGCTCCAGCACGTGTGCAGCCCCGAGGTGGAGCAGACTGTTTTTCTGATACCATGTACATAACACTCCACCCAAGCCTCCCTGTGTAAATAAAAAATAAAGGCAAATCATGCCAGTAAAGAGTGGATTACACTGGTCACTGGGAGTGCTTGTGTATGTTCAGCCATAACCTATGATAAGGTGCTTGCCATAAAATTCCTCCCGGAGCCTGCAGCTCTCCTGGAAGCTGCAAGATGCCAGCAGAACCACCAACGTTTTGTGTCACACAGTGGGGGCAGCAATGGGGGCACTGAGGAATGGGTCAGAGACCCAGAAAGCTGCACAAGTCCCTGGGGCCATAGGGGTCCCTCTCCCTTGAAAGAGAAAGACAGGAAGGCAAATTGCCACCAGCAGATATAAGGAGACAAAGTTCAGTTCAAAGAGGTAAAGGGTGACAACCTTTCTACAGACAAATTTATCCTGCAGTCAGTAAAGCACAGCAGCAATCGGGACAGATAACAGGGCAAGTAATGAAGGCAGAGATTACAGAACTCCACAACCAATCCATCCCATAGCAAAAAGCTGCTGTAAAGCAATTTTAACCCAGCCTATAAACACAATGAGAAATGTTATGCTTTGGTAGAAGATGGTTTTTAAAACAAAAACATGGCAAGTTTCCTTTGCATTATGATAAATGAATGTCTGAGCAGGTCCCAGATTTGGTGCATTTTTTACAAACAGCAACAAAAAAATTTATTTCTCTCATCTGGTGATGCAGAAAAAGAAAGTGTTTCCAGTTTCTGATATAAAAGCTTCACAAAAAAAATCACTTACGAGAGCGTGTTTTGTAATTTTTATTTATGAAGAAGACCTCCATGTTTGGGCCTGTCCCATCCTGAGAGGAGACTGCTAGTCAGTGGAGGCTGGCAGAGCCTGGCTCTGCTCACCCACGTGGGAATCTGTCATGAGGGAACAACTCTGCTATCTGCTCTCCCACTACCAAACAGCCAAGTGGAATTGGGTTGGAAGAAACATAATTGCGGCTGTCCCCTAGAGTCCCCCAGGGGAAAAAAAAAAAAAAAGTCAAATAAGGGAAAGGTTATTGTGGACTGATAACAGCTAGGGAGGCTGGGAACAGTACCTGTTGCCAGGGAGAGTTTGCTCCAGCGCAGGCAGGGCGCCCTGCACCTCCGGCCCTGTGAGAAGAGCAGAGAAAGGCATCCAGGGGAGGGAGAGCCAGAGCACGGACATGAGATGAAGAGCTGCAGAGAGATTGCAGCCAGCCATACCAGGACCCAGATGGTGGGGGGAGATTAAGTACGGAGGTTTTGTGAAAAAACCATTGGTGCATTCATGTCATTAAAACCCTGACCGTCACACACTGTGTGTGACAGAGGGGGATGACGCCTGAGAGCGCAGCTTTGGGCACTGGGTGGACTTGGAGAGCTGCTCTTCTGCAGGCTTAGCAGTCATGTGATTTCTTGTGTGCAAAAGCATAAAAGGTTTAGGTGATGGAAACTGTCAGGGTGCTCCTCCCTACACCACCTGCAGAAAGGGCCAGCTGCAGCCTAGGACAAGGCTCTAGAGCCAGGTGCGATGCTGCCCTGACATACACACATCCACACTAATCTGGCCCCTGAATTGTGTCCAGCATGGGCTTTTGCTCCCCCATCACCAGCCACAGTCAGGGCAGCTGGGTCACTGCTCAAGGGAAAACACCGACTAGATGGCCACCAGTGGTGTGACTGCGACTGAACCCTGCATTAACTCAAATCCCCTCCATGCTTTAGCAAAGAAAATGCCATGGCCAGGAGGGACTCCCCCAGAGCCTGCTGCAGCTCCTCAACAACGAGCCCACTGCGAGAGCAGGTACCCAGCACAGAGCTCAGCAAAGCCCTGCCAGCAGCAGGGACAGAACAGCCCCTGGGACCGGAATGAATTATGCACAACCTTAAGTATTTGCAGGATAGAGGCCTTAGCTCACTGGGTTAAAATACCAGAACAATATAAAACACCTCTACCTCAGGAACCCACTGCACTTCATAAAAATGCCTGGGACCCTGCTGGAGCTAAGCCATTGTCGATAGCCATAAAAAATTGGTCAATAAATCTTCTTCCACTGATGAAATAGCTACCTCACAGCCAGAACTCAACAAATTGAGCATTTCAAAGCAACCTGCTTGACACAAGCCCTGATTTGCACACCAATACAAGCATCCCCAGCTTGGGCAGGACCCTGAGCCTGTTCTGTTCCTCCCTCTCCATTGTCACAGCCAAGTGCCAGGAGGAGATTTAGTGCACCAATATTTTCCTCCCGAGTGACAAGAAGGGGATTTACATCTGCAGCCCACAGGCCTTTGGAGTGAAAAGATCCCAAAAGCAAAGATTATCCTGCCACTCAGCAGCCACACTGGCTACACCATTGGCACTGCCGAGGTGACAGTCCCCTGCCCCCCAGAGCCTCTCCCAGACAGATGCTTGTTCATCATAGTGCCACTTCTACCTTCTTTTTCGGTTGGAAAACAGGTAAAAATTAATGTTAAGAGAAAGGCAAGTGCTCATCATCTTGCTGCTCGACAGGCACTGTCCTGAAATTTTAATCTAATAGGTAAAAAAGCAATTACAGGAGAGGCTCCATTCTTAACGCGCTGTCACAAGTCAGTATTTTTTAAACGCAGCCGACAGCCAAGGGCAGTGAAACAATACATTTCACTCAAACAATACATTTCACTCAAACAATGCATTTCACTCAAACAATGCATTTCACTCAAACAATACATTTCGCTCAAACAATACATTTCACTCAAACAATACATTTTCCCAACTGCATGGCCGTTGATATATTTAAGTAGCATGATAACTAGGAAAAGAAAAATACTCTAACATTTCAGTTTTAATAAAAAACTTCTTTAAAAATTGAGTCACCCTATATTCATGCCAGTGTGGTTTTTTATGAAGTCAGGGCTGACTTGTTCTCTTCCTTTCTGCCTACAGGGAAAAGAGCAGGGCTCAGCTGGGAGGCAGGACCTGCTTCCAGGCAGAAATATTTATTCAGTGAAAACTTGCATTTAAATATTGATGTTTCAACAGAACTTACTATTTGCTTAACCAAATGTTATAGATTTGCCTAGACAATCACAATGGGGAGTTTCTAGGCCCTTTTAGGAACACTGAATGACTTAGTGATGAGCAAATCCTAAATTTTTCAAATCCATGTGATTTGTGGCTCAGATTTCATGATAAATTATTAGGATTTGGGTTTGCAAGACAGGTGTTTGGCATTTTTAACTCCCTGCTCCCTTTAGGAGACATCAAACCAAGCATTAAACTCCTGCCGTCTTGAAAGTTCAAGTCAAGGTGGTTTTTGTTTTGCTTTTCCCCCTGAAGGTCAGTTCAGGATTGAATCCTTTTGTCAAGGTTGGCTGGAGAGCAGAAGGCTCTGTTAATCTGCAGGCACTGCGGCTCCCTCTTGGCTTCCTTCCCTTGCAGTTTGTTTTACTCCAGGATTCACCCCCTGGGACTGTAAAGGCTGCAGATGAGGGTTAGAGGTGAAACAAAGAAAATGAGGTTGTGTGTTTATCTAGAGGGAGCCAGTATTCATAATGTTGGAGACACTGGGCCCCTCCCAAGAGATAATCGTAATTTACCTCTCCACCACTTGTTTTTCCCCAGAAATAAAACACTGTGACAGATCCAAAATACTACTTCCCCAAGTAGCTCCCAGAACCAAAACAAGGAAGAGGGTTTTTTTTTTCTGTAAAGTGACCAGACACTGGAACAATACAAATATGCTTACAGTGATCTCCATGTGTAGGAAAGTATCTGAAAAAAGAAATAAAGGCAACTTTGTCTCCTTCAGAGACTTTCTTTTTTTATTCACTCAGCTTGTGCCTTATTATGGTGGTGGGTTTTTTGACCATAGATTTTTTTTCTTGGTAGATTGCCTTCTTATCCCTCCTCGTTTTTGATGGGCAGGCCAAATTTTGTTTTCATTTATTCACTGTGGAACCCCACCGACTGGTAGCTAAGGCACATCCCATATCACACAGGCAGCCTGGTGATACATTTTCCCTTCTTCATACTTTGTTTTAATTATCACAAGAGCAGCAAGAGAAGGTGCAGATGCATCCATTACACCTAAGAAAAAACCTTGCTCTTTTCCCAGGCTTTTTTTGGTGTTTGGCCTCTAGGCCATCATCCATTTGCAATGAGATCCCTGGATTTACAACAGAGCAAGCGGTTTTACAACAAAAACTGGATCCTGGGGTCCTGATAAGAGAAGACAAGCGTCCTGCGGCCAGAGCCTGACCAGTCACTCCACCGCTAATCCGGCTGAACCAGCGGACGTCAGGGGTTTTACGCTAAACACACACGGGGTGAAAAGCGAGACTCGGCTCCGGCAGCCCAGCTCCAGCGCTCTGCTACCAGGAGTGGCTGCTTACTTTCAAGCTCTCCGCACAGCCTGTAATCACTCAATATTGAAACCAGATTTACAAGCTCTTTAGAGGAGAAGTTTGTGATTTCCAAAGCAGACGCATTTGGTATTTCAGAAAAAGGTCAAGCCCCCTGTGGAGTAAGGGGTTTTTAATAGAATCAGTTCAGCAGGAGTTAAGAGGAGACATACCAACCCAGCGGCTCGCAAAGCCCGGAGCGGCAGAGACATAAGAAAACTACAGCCATTATTGTTTTGAGGAAAGAATCAGAGAAAGAGAAGCACGGGGTATGCTCAATTAAATCTTGGACATTTGATTTCATTTATTCCAATCCGAGAGACTTTCTCAGTTGGAAATCGAGGGCTGTCCTTACGCTCCAGGCTTGCGGGGGTTTCAAAGAAAGGAGTGTTTGTTATTGTCTGCAAGGGAAACCTGAGAGTGCTTAGCACAATGGCAAATCCAGGCTCTTAGCTCAAACGCATTTAAAAGGATAGCCTTCGATTACTGTCTCACCTCTTCGGCCTCCAGCCTCTGCCCAGGCTCTTCAGCTATTAGTATTTGTTGCCTGCTTCACGGGGTTGGGTGAAGTGGTTGTCCAGGACTGCTTTGTTTCATGCTGGTACAGCACCCAGCAGCCGGGAAGCCCAGGGAACATTGAGGACCCCCCTTGTCACAGGAGTACAAGTTTTCTACATAGTGCTGAGGCCCGCAGGCTATATAAGCAGTCACTACAGAAATGCTGGTGATGAAGCTGGCTACTGCTCACTCCAACGCTCTTTGGACTCTGCAGTCAGTGTTCCAGTGAAAAGGTTTGGGGCTCATTCCATAACTCACATAGCTGCTGCCAGACAGACACCAGAGCTCATAACACAATTTCCTGCATATAAAGACTTAAAAATAAATTGGAAATCCAGATTTCATACTGTTCTGGTTTTGGCTGGGATAGAGTTAATTTTCTTCTTAGAAGAAAGCTTAGAAGACTCATAGCCCAGAAACTCCTAGGCTATATCAGCTACCACACCTAAACTCTAAGTACCACACCAGGTAACAGAACGAGGAGATGGCAGCTGCTAACCCCAGCCCCAGCGCTCTGTGGCCCTGCTGCCATGACTGCAGGGGATGGCAAACAAGCTCTTTTCTTCTTTAAAACATCTCCACAGCAAGGGGCCAATTAGAGCATCCTGGTCTTACTAGCCTTTTAATGGCAAGCATAAATAGGCCCTTATGTATTCAAATCAGCAGCAAATGAGTGGTGAAGGTCACAGGATGCTTAAATGACTATACAACATGCTCCCTCTGATTGCTGGAGAAGGCACTTAAAAGGTTTAGCCATCAGATTTTCTAACTTGTCTAGTCACAGTAACTACTGGTACAGCTGCAGACGGTATTTCAGGTTTGTCTCTTTCAGCATCAAGTTCCCAGTTAGCCATTCCCAAAAATAATACACTTGGCAGAGCAGACAACTGCCCTAGATTTTCAGATCAGTGCAAAGGAAGGGCAGAGCTCTTATAGGAAAGCAGCACTTTGAAAGGTCAGCCAGAAGACCACAGGCCAGATTCCAAGAGAAGTTGAGGCCACGTAATTTCTTCAACTTCAGCAGCACAAAGAGGTAGAAATCAGATGTAATTCTCTGCCTTAAAAGCAACTCTCCAGGCACGCTGAAGTAGTAAGAAGGGTCAGCAGCTTGAAGTACACACATGAGACTAATCCTTCTAAACTGCACTTTAATATTGCAAACACAGGCACAGTGGGACCTTGGCATTCCCAAGGCTCTCACTGCACTTGGCCCCCCTGAGTGCTTAACTGTAGAGGTAAATTTGCAATATCAGTACCTCTGTTTGCACAGCCAAGTGACCAACTTATCTCCAACAACAACCCTACCACGTCGTTTAAGTGTACTTTCAGGAACATGAGCCTGTGACTTAGAGGGGCAGGTTTTCCTTGCTTACATCCCTTTGCATTTCAGCCTGCACATCCCAAAGCAGTCTACCACAGCAAACAGCACACGGGATCAGAGCATTGCTGCAAGGCTGCTGTAACCCTGTGTGTGCCATTCCCTTCTCGCTGCTGGCAACAGTAGGACCTCAACTTCACAGCCAGAACAGGATGCAGAAGCATTTCTAAAGCTTCTTAAAACACAGATGAATACTAGACTCCTGCCAGGTTTTATCTTCTGAAGCAGCATTTTGGATGCTTCTTTCACCATGATGTGGCTTCAGCCTTTTAAGCAAGTATACTTTAATTATTGCAAAGTCTAATATAGCAAGAAAAATAAATACAATAAATTCCTTGAATAATTCATAGGTTGGTTGTTTTTAGCAACTAAGCATTGAATAAATGAAATTATCAAGTGCAGCCAACTAGCAGAAGGATGAAGAAACAAAGTGCACAAATATTGGCCAGGAAGAAAAGCCACCTATGTAAGAATAGCATAAAGGAGGAGCCAGAGATTAAAGCACAGAGTTGTTTCCCCAGTCCCACACTGAACTAGGAGCATACAATACTTAGTTACATGATAGAAGAGCAAGGCAGATGCTTTCCACTGTGCCCAGAGGGCTTATAAACAGAAAAAAACCCAACCAAACGTAACAGGCAGTGCGGTTTTGGGGTTTCCCTCTCCTCCCCCAAAAATAGTTTGGGTGTAAAAGGTACAAAAGGAAAACAGATCATAGAAACAAGAATTTTGAGACAAGGGAGGAAAAACAGCAATAAAGAATTAGGAGTCACTTTCTGACACATTTTGCACAGAGGAAGTCTTTCTTCATTAACAGAGGAAGAAAAAGCTATCACACAAAACTCTGGAAGAATTCACTGAGGTTATGAACAAAATACAACAGCCAAGAACCAAGGATGTGGATTCACTGCTATTTAAGTTTAAAACAAAGCTGCCACCTTCATTCTCAAATAACCACCTAAATTCCTTTACCGAGTAGGAAAAGAGTGTGCTTTCAGAATCTAATTGTTTTGCATGGCATTACCATGCACACCTTGATTTGTTTTCCACTATCACCCACAAGAAAACCCATTTTCCAAAACAGAAATCACAAGCAAGTTTCAGAGAAAATATATATATTTTAAAAAATCTTTACAATAAGTCAGGAAACATAGGAGCTTGCATACAGTTTATTATAATAAATCAGTTCTCAGCTCCCTACAGTTCAGATAACCCTGGTGACAGTGTTTACAACTTCTAACTTTTCCTTTCACAACTCTGAAGCAAACAATACATTTGAGTGTATTTTACTCTGTGCAAATAAGACAACTTTTGGAATCCTTCAGAAGAAACATCCAAGATTCTGTTCGCAGAGGTCCTTTGTTTCTCAAAGATGATTTATGAGAGTTTTTGATTTAAGATAAAGTGCTCCTGTCCAGAAGAACCCAAAGGCCTTCAAGGGTTCAGAGAGTAAGTTTAGCTCAGATTAAAAAATAATTGGTCATACAAATTCCAGCTTCCCATGTCCGCTGTACATTCCCCAGTGGACTAGTGAAAGAATTTTATCATTGCTGAGGTCTGAATGTCTCATTTTATCACAGGTCATGCAGCAGTTCTCGTGACCAGTCACAGGCACCATGCATTCCAAGTCCAATTTTGCCACCTGCCCTTTTTTCGAATGATGTCCATGAAAACTGTAGTGCAAACGAGACAGCATTTGCTGTCGCTGATCTTGCAGTCTCTTGTTTTCACTCCTGAGCATCCTCAAGGCCAGCATGATAAGGAGCACCAAGATTAGCCCACCAGCTATTGGAACAGCAATTACAGCTGCCCTGAACCATAACTCTTTCGAAGAAGTCAATTCTTGCACCTTGGTGATGAGATTCCTGCTGCTGTCGTGTTGATATCTGCTCCCTTGTCCTGCAAAGGGGAAAGATGTGAAGCTTATTTCAGGATTTATATATACACTGATTTACATATAAGCACCTCTCTTAAATCCCATACTGACAAGTTTAAGGAGGAACTGCTACACTCTGCAGTATCTACACAAAATACCCCTGTGAAGAAAAATAATTAGTTTCTAGGTCTGCTTATAACATGGAATTTCTTACCCCAATAGCCAGTTTAACTAGGAACACCACTGCCACTGATTCTTAGATGTCATGTCAGGATGGCAAGAGAAACTTCCAATATTAATGCAGACAGAAGAGCTAATTGGCTGATGTTCCCCTGCATCCAGCCACCCGCTTCTCCCTCTGGTGCCTCTACTTACATTAACAACTAAATCACTAACAGCAGATGCACAAGGTTTTGACTGTTGCTGGCCTGATGGCCAGAAGAGGGGTTTCACTGAAACTTTATTCCCTACCTGAAGCATCGCCCCTGGAAGGAGACAAAACATCATGCAGGCCTCTGTAATTGCACATATCTTCATGACAGCATTCCAATGTGGACACGGTGGTGGTGCCAGAGTGGTTTTGTGCTTGTTTGGCTTGGCAGATCTCAGCTGTGCTTGCAATAGAGTCCAAGCAGCCATGAGTAAGTGGGGAATGTGTATTCTGAGGATCAAGCAGTCTGGAGAAGCAGGCGCTAAGCTCAGATTTGCACATATAGCCGGTTGCAACACAGTGTGCAGCATCACAGTAGCATCTGATTTCACCTAAAAACAAATTGTGCAAGAAAAAGGTAAGAATTTGGTCCTATAAAGACATCTCACCATATATCCTTATTAGCCACACACATCACACAACCAAACTCGGAGCCAGTTTTGAGGTACTTCTCTAGGCTGTAGATTCACAAGAGCTGGGGTTGTTTCCTTCCCATCACTGTACAGCGCCTACCTCGTTGTAACCTTAATCCCTGTAAACGCCTTGGGGCACTTGCTTTAATGACTAGTACTATAGTCCTTTAAATTAAAGCAAGAGCATTTCACTAAAACAGGGACTGGGGGAGGACTTGGGGGAGGAAGGTCACAGCAGCTTTTTTTTTCCAAGGTAAATAACTAACAAGACCGTTTTATAGCTACTTCCACTCGCTGTCAGCAGTTGCATTTAACCACATTTAAAGTGAAATACCAGTTCTAAAAGCAACACACACTTCCAGCCCTAGAAGAAAGTCACATCTATGTTTTAACCATTACTCCAGAAACAGCATTCTATTTTTATAAAAGTAACATTTCTTTTAACTGCACACAAGCACACAACAAAAATACCAGGCTTAAATATTTATGTGACAAATGAAAAATAAAAAATCGGAACTGCTGAATTATTTATTACCCCTCAATACTGCACCAAAATTTAAAAGGTTTAACTAACACCTTATAAAGCTATTAGCTAGAACCATTACCATCTAAGTCTCTCTGTCAGAAAGGTTTTACTGTGTGAAACTGAGCAACTATTTGTAATTTCTACAGAAAGAGAAAACCTTTAACTAGTTATTCATGCAAAAAGACTTTTAAAACCAATATTATAAAACAAAAAAGTTCCAGTTCATAATTATTCTGTTCAACAGAGACAGTGACTCTCAACTCAAATGTGAAGTTTTGTTTAATGGAGTGAAACTGCAAGGCTAAAGGCTCCCCCTTGCTCTCCCCAATTTTACATGCAATCCAACATGCAGTAGAAAAGAGGAAACACTTAAGACTGAAAATCCTCTACCGGCTCTATGAAAAATATCAGGAAACCTCAAAAATTTCTGAAGGAAGCGATAAAAAAGTTCCCTTCATAAAATTCTTCATTTTGTGCTCTCCAAACTGCTCTGGTATGAATTAAACATGTCCTGTGCTGTAGCAAAAACTTATTCTTCCTAGGCAAGTTGCAACTCAAACATAATTCAATGTGCCATCAAGTCAGGGTTTAAGGGGAAGGCAGATTTTGGAGACATCCTTGGAAGAATGGACTTAAAACTACTTTTGGTCTGCCTAGTGTACTTGCCACCATAGTAGCACCAAGGCTTTCAAATTTGACTGAATAGTCAGATGTCTTCCTCCTACAGTCTGAACTTCAAAAATCTATCTACAGGCTTCCCTGCTGCCATCCCTTCTTATGATGTTACCTACCACCTATATCTAAAACAAAACTGTTCTGCAAGATGTTGAAAATCATCCCAAACAAGTTAGCTTCCCCTCGTCGGGCTACCTTAATACTTTCCCCAAAATGCTACTGCAGGCTCCAGGCCTTGAAGTTCCCGCTGCTCTTTAATAACTCTGCTTAATAGAAGCCAAATGATGGAGTGTCTTACTGTCTCCAGTCCAATTCCCTTGGGCTTTCAGACCAAGTAACCTAATTTTTCATGAATTCACACTCACTGTCATCCAGCATGTTACAGAAAAAAGACTCAATCATTTTCTAAGCATTCTATATGAGGCCTCCCCCCTACCCCTCTGAAAAAATATAGTTTTCATAATTTTTGCACTGTTAAATTTAAGATGTCAGTACCAGAGCTGACAGTTCTTTCATGAGTCTCTGCACAGGACGGAAATAAAGTGAAACAATACACGTACTTTCATTTTAACTGCTTATAAAATCACGTTCAAAAATCTACATTTTATTGCCCTAAGACAATCTTACAAACAAAATCTGACAGGCTAGTCATCAGGTTAATTCAACTGCTTTCTAATTAAAGCCATATTTTCAGTGAAACAGAATGGACTTTGTATTACTGTATTTCTGTCAATTCATAAAGTTTCTTCCTGTGCTATGCAAAAGGCCAGAAAGGGTATTTAGTATTTTGAAACAGTGAACAATGGCCTTCTGTTCCCTCCTCTTTCTTGTTACAGTATGTAGCTATTAAAGAAAAATGTCTGCTTTTAGTCAAGATGGCTACAGGAGAGACTGCAGGCTTCTCTTACAGCTTTTGAAGTCAACAGCAGCCAGAAGTCTGTGATCCCCTAATTATATCATTATCAGGCACATAGTTTCAGTATCTGCGACTTCACATCACTCAGTCACTCCCTGTTCTGCCCGCTTTGATGGGGCCAGCAGGCTCCCCCCTGCACGCTGCAAGGCTGTTATTTAAGGTTAATTACAGCCTTCCTTCCAAAATAAATAAATACCGTCGCACATCACCACCACGCTAACTTATCCTTTACCCTCCTCCCCGGAGCACGACGATTACCGGCAGCCAGCGGGTCGCCTCTGCCCCGGAGGGCGCTCCCCGGGCGGCCAGACCACAGACCACAGCCCCCAGAGCCCCCACGGACCACAGGCCCCTGGTCCCAGCGGGCGGCGACAGGGCCGGGCGCGGCCGCCACGCCGGGACACCCGCGGGGCCGTGACTGCCCGGCACGGGCGGCCAGGTGGGAGGGGAGGGACAGAAGGGCGGGAGGCACAGGCCCGGCGGCTCCGCCGCCAACGCCGCTCGGCGCGGGATCCCGAGACAGCGCCGGGCCCGGCTGCCCTGGGGCACCCCGCTCCCTCCGACGCGGCCCCCGCAGACCAGG
>VZSE01003113.1:876029-889276 GCA_013398275.1 Promerops cafer
GCTGCGGGCGGGCGGCGCTCCCGGCCGCGCTCCCCGGGCCGGCGGCGACTCAGCGCGGGCACCTCTTGCCCTCTGCCGGCAGAGCCGGCCCTAGCAGGGACAGCCGGGGCCTCTCCCGCAGCGAGGAACCTGTCCCCTGCCAGGTCAGGGCTAAAGAGCGCCGGGCGGAGGAACGGGAGTATGTGGCTGCCTGCAGGCGGGGAGATGAGTAATCCCATCGCCAGAAGAGTAAGAGCAGTGCGGGTACACCGGGGCTCACATCAGCATCTACCCCCAGCCACATCCTGCACAGAAGAGTTAACATCCAGTATTCAGCCATCACCTTCTGAAACATCCATGTAAAGGTGTTACATGTCAGAATTTATAAACGGTACCCAAAAAGTCAAGCACCACCTATGAGATCTGAGTTATCAGGTGTCTAGAGATAAGGTATGGCAAATATTAGGAATTTGCTTTAGATCCCAAGCATGAGAAGCTATTAGTTACATCCTGTCACAGCACAATGTGTGCATGGGGGAGCAGAGCTGACACTGGACATGGCCAAAAAACCCTGGAAATCGAGCATCACTGTGGCAGGACAGAAAATACAGTTCAAGTAACATTTCCTGCAGAAAGCTATAGTTTGGATATAGGACATGTAGCAAAACAGTCATGTTTGCCAGTGAAAGCAGAGCCTCTTTTCAATAAGAGCTTATTGCCCAAGCAAGAGTCTCAGGCTCGTATTTGCACATGCAAGACAGACTGTCCAGGAGTCTGAACACAAACACCAATTCCTTGGAGGGATTATCCTAACCTTTGGAAGACTTACACCCAGCAGTCAAACCCTGGGTGCTCTGCAGGTCCTGAGGGCTATGTGACACTGTTCTACACTCTTGCAAATCTGTTGTCAGCAGCCCCTTCACAACAGCAGCTCTAAAAGCTTTTGATGCAGATAAAGAAACTCTCCAGAGATACATTACTTCGTATTAGTCAATATTTATTGCTCAAGATCTATTTTCTGAGTCGCATATTTCAGAGCCAAACGCCAGACACAAGGCAGTCAATTCAAGTCAGGAAAGCCTATACACATTGTAGCAGACTGGAGTCTCAGCTACTTAAATAGACAGCACTCTGCCAGATTACACCAAGCTCCAGTTCTGACAGACATTTGTAAATTCAGTAGAAAAAACTAAAGGCAGAGCTAGATCTTAGAGCAAGGACCAGCAGTTTCAAGAAGATGGACATGTATGTTAATACAATTTTAGCTGTTCAGCCCCACAAAGCTGCTGTTTGAAATAGAAGGCAGGAGGACATCTAAGCACAGATGTGCAATAAGAACAAAACCTTAATTCTCACTTTACCATGGAAAGGAGAAGGGAAAAAAGTATTTGTGAGAGGGGACATGAAGATCTAAGTCAATAAAGGCTGTGGACCCACTTAAATTCTAGCAGCATGTCATGGTGTGCTCCAAAGGGAGAGTATGGACACTTCCCTGCCCTGGCTCTAGGGCAGGAGCGGTACGTGCATCAGAGACAGCTTGTAATTCTGATAACTCTGAGTCAGAATAATTGTAAAAAGGACAAATAACAGGGCAAGGGGAGCTGCAGTGAGCTTTGGCAAATATGTAAGAAGCTGAAGGCATTCAATCCAGGATGCCAGGCAGGGCAGCATCTGAAGACCCAAGCCCACCACCTCTGGTGGGTTTAACCAGGGAGAGTGAAGGTAGTGATACCCTCAGCTTTCTGCTAGCCCTCCTTGAGGGACTCCCACCTTTGTGACAGGGACTGCAGATGGGATCACCCATCCCTATCATCCACAGCCTGGTGCTGAAGCACCCAAGGAACAGGTTTGAGCACCCTCTGACTGAGAGGATGATCTCAGGCAGAGGAGGAGGATATGCAGCTTGCTGCCAGTAACACCTCAAGAAGCCACAAGGGTTCAGCTGTAGGAGCACTGTGAGATCAAAGGCAGATCAGGCAGAGGAAAGGATGGGTGGAGAGAACAGCGTTGGCAGAAGGTGATACCAAGTGCAACAGAAATTCAGATTCTTCACAGTCCAGGCCTCAGAGGCAGCTAGGAGGCAAGGGGGCTGAGTTCAGAGAGCTGAGAGTCCTGGAAGGGGGGAGAAGTGTGACCCCTAGGTTTTCATAACCACAAGCACAAGACATTGAAGTTACACAGGGCTAAAACCAAATTAAGAAGCCTCAGAGAGAGAAAGCAATCTTGATTATTCTCAAAGCACCTTTTGTAACAAAGAGTATTATATAGCAGAGTAGGATATTAAACCAAGGTCTTCTCCACAGGTTGCAAGGCAGTAGTGAAACATGAGAGTTAAACACACAGGAGGTGGGGAGCAGGAGAGTGCTGCCCAGAGCCCCAGAGCCAGAGCTGCTGGGCAGCCACCCCCAAGCCTTGCCCTCAGCCCCTAGATTTGTATCTCTGCACTGCAGAACAGAACTGGTTCTGCCTCCACCAGGCTGCCATCCTCTTCCTCTGCCATACCTCCAGCATGCTGCTCTTCTACTTCTGTGTGTTCAATACTGTTACATGTCCATGGAGGAATATTTTTCCTTCACTTTGACAGAAAGAATTTTAAAAAGGAGGTAGTGAGTGTTGCCATCTGAGACCCAAAGGGAGTTTCAGAGATGGAGTTCTAATTACTTTTTCACCAAAAGTAATGAAGAGACTAAATTATGGCCTTCAGCAAATACACCAGTCTCCCATAGACTGTGAACAGGCTGGCCAACTGCTTTGTCTTATCTTTGTTGCCTTTGATGCTCATGGCAGTGCCGTGCTGCCTGTGGCTGCTGCAGCCCTGTCTGGCAAACTCCCCTCTCCCAGCAGCCCATCTATGACCACCTCCTTTTTTAATCAATTCAGTAATAACCTAGTTTTCACTTTCATCTTCACTATCGAGTCCTAATGAAACAAAATTCTATAAATCTCTCTAAAGACACATTCAGACTGATATTAAGTGTATCTCTTTAGGTCCCCATGGAGAGCCTGGCAGGAAGGTCGATAAAGCACAGAATATCCTTTTCCCTTCTAAGAGCAGATTTTAAACTTGTCTTGTTCTAACCATGGGAGTAACATAAGGGCTGATATTAGAAGCCCAGCTAAGGGAAACTGCTGCTGAACACTTAGCAACTGAATGGCTATTAGCATGATAGAGATCAGACACAACAATCTGCATGAATTAGTATCCCTGTTGTTAGCACTATGTACATGCATTTCTAAATAAATACATGTAATATTCATCTGAATTGCATTCCCATGAAAAATGCTGGACTCAAGCTCTGTGCCAAAGGAAGGAGGACCCTGTGGGTTGGTGTTTTCAGAGCAGGGCTGGCAGAGGGGGACACTGGCAGCAGCTCTTCCCTTGTGCTGTGTCCAGCAAGGACCATTTCATTTAACCAAATCTCTTTGCCCTTCCCAAAACCCTCAGGTTAAGACAACTTTGGCTAATGGATGACACAAATGCCAACTGAAACACATCTGTTTCCAGTAGCAGGAGGTAACACTTGATTCAGCTCTGAGGGGGCTGGTGCAGGGTTTCACAGGCTGCCTGTTCACTGGCAGCTCTGCCTATCCAAATGGTGAGGAGCTGAGAATAACTACCCACCAGCTTTGCTGGGCTGCTGGGCACCCATGTGCATCTCTGCTCTTCACATATGGTCAGAACCAAAGTTGCTCAAGATCATCCCTACAGACATGCTCTTCAAGCCTCTCCCCAAAAATCTGAACTTCCCTTTACCCCTGTCACTCACACTTTTTTTCACTGTATTTACACATGAAGTTAGAAAGTAGAACTGAGCTGTTGAAAAAAGTGGAGTGAAAACTGGCCAAAATGGAGAGGAGTCCAAAGAGCTAGCAGGGAAGAAGGATGAGGAATGAGCCACGCAAGTGAAAAGCAGTGAGCAGATCTGAGCACAATCCCCACAGTGAGAAAGGCTGCTCTGCTGTCCCTCTGCTGAGGGAGCAAGGGGTGATATGCCAGGAAAAAGAGATGTGTAATGAAGGCTAAGGACATAGTGACTGACAGGCACTGGCACTGCCAAACACTGACATGTAAAAATTGTTCTCACTGTCCCCTCTACTGGTTTGCAACTTGACAAACCTAGGAGCCCAGCTGGCACTGAGGAGGTGCTTGGAAGAACTGGGGACAAGGAGTAGGTACAGGGAGAGCACAAAGATGAGGTGCACCTGAAATTTGAAGAGCAGATATTTGGCAGGAGGACAGAAGCATTCAGGGACACTATGTAGGACAGTGCTGTCAGGATCCTTCTCTCAGCTGAGAGGGCCCCTCTACATCCATCTTGGCAAATCTGCAACAGTGCTCATACTTTCATTCCTAAAATCTAGTACCATGCACCAGAAACAGATCATTATTTCCAGCATGTCAATCTTAGAATTTTTCACTGTGCCCAGAAAACAAGTCTCCCCATGGCTTACTCCATCCCTGATGGTCCTGCAGGAACATTTGGGGGAGGAATATCTCACTGTGGCTCAGTTTTTCTTTTCTGATTTCAGTTACATAATTAGGAAAGCACAAATGATGTGGCTTTTTGAGAAGACATGCTCCTTCCCTCTTGGCTGGCACATCTGTAGCAGTCCTTCTCACTACATTTGTGTCAGAGATTTACTTCATTTGTGTTGAAAGAAGGGGTTGTCAGAAATTTGAAAATGGAAACTGAGCCAGGGTCCTACCTTAATCCTTAAAACTACACAGCTACCTCAGACTCCTTCACACAGATTGCTTAAAAATGTGGTGGTATGCAATGACTTAGCATCATCAGCCAGCAGGGACTGGAGATAGTGTGTCAGGAGATACCTTCAGCTTACAAAGCATGTTTCTTCTACAAGGTCCCTAAAGCCTGGTATTAACTACAGTCAGCAAAAATGATCACTTCTCATGATATTTGATTAAAAGACCTGCATTTTCTCAACTGTGGTACAGGTGATGATCCTAAATAAAAATGCACATGCCAATTCTGAAGCAAGAGAAATAAATTTTAATTGATTCTCTATGAATTGGGAAACATGTAGTTCTGTCACCAGCCCCCATGGCTCTTATCACAGTATTAAACTTCACTGGACCATTACCAAAAACCATCCTACAGCTGATTCAGAAAGCACAGTACCTCATTTACGAGCTTCTGATTTCCTCCAGACTCTTAATCATTGAGTGGGATCCTTCAGGGGAATTTGATGGTGCTAAGCTCCCATTTGCCACAGAAACACTCACATGTTACCATCGGGTGAAGGTCACACACCAGGTCTGGATGTGGTGGGCACAGGGAGCAGAGCAAGCTGCCAGTAAGAGCCGTGCAGCACCTACGGCCAGAATGAGCTGGTGAATGTGCACACCCAGCACTAAACACCCATTCAAGAATCCCCACTGGAAAACATCACACTTACTTCAACAGATGGTTTTCCCTCAGCAGAAGGCAGTGTCCTGTGGACAGTGCTCCACTGCAGTCAACCTCCATACAAAAGACCTCCTCTTCACCTGGCTTTCCCTTGTTCAGTGCCCTTACAGAGAATCTTTAGGAAATACTAGGCATATCCCTGCAGAAATCATCAGAGACTATCCTGTTTGACCCTTTAAGAATAGATGAAAGGAACAGAAATGAACCATATTTCTCAATCCATCTGCAGAAATAATTCAATTATTCAAAGTGCTGCCCTACCCCACACTAGACTCTTGCTCCAGTACATAAAATAATGTGTGAGACTTGTTCAGCATCCAAAATTGAAGTCATCAAGTTCTACAGATGTTGAAAGTTCATCTACAGTCATCCAGAAATGACAAGGAAAGAGCTGCAGGCAGCTATAAAGTATCACGGCATACATAATAACTTCAGAACCAAAGAAAAATAAAAGTAATAGTTAACTAAAAAAAAAACCAAAAAACCTGACATAGGGCAGTCAGAGCTGCTTATTCCTTGTCCTACCTGCCAAGGACACAGAAAAACTTGTGCTTCTTGCAACAACCCTCTATATATCTGAAGATTTGAATTGCATGTTCCCCTCTTTTACCCATAGGCTGCCCCAGGCTAAGCTACCCCTGTTTTTTCAGCTCTCTCTGTCATGTCATGTTTTGGAGATCATTGTCCTTGTTCTTGTCCACATTTTTTCCAAAGTGCAGTCTACAAATACAAACTCCACCCTACACCTCAGACCATCCTTGCCTGATTTTGCAGACTGGAACATAGCATATACCTCTGAATCTGCTGCTTTTCTGCAGCAGCAACACACTGAGACATATCCTGAACTGGTCTTCAAAAGGAAGAAGTTAATCTCCCTGTTGCAAATTTTAAGGCTACTCCAGAGGATATTCCTGAAGAGTTGCCTAGCTAAGGCAGTCCAAATTTCAAGGTAGGAGGTAACTGCTGGCTAGGAAGGGAGTTTGGGGAAGCTGGCATGAGCCAAGGTGTGTCTGACAGACACGGCACCAGTACCACGTTCAGCTTGTGAGACACAGATGGACTCTCAGACACCTTCCAGAGGGCTGCTCCCCAGCAGCTGCTCCCCAGCTGTGTTCCTGCGGTGGGCTCTCCTCTGTCGTGCTTTTCAGCAAGGAGTTTCATCCCATGTTTTTTCAGAAAAAATACTTTTCACTTTCTGTACACTCCTACCTTGTGAAAGAAGAAATCACATTGTAGCCAGTATCACCTTTTACTGCTTTTTCTTTCCGTGGTCCATGCTGGAACAACTTATTTTGGCATTCTTGGGACTCATATTTTAATTATTATTTAAAAGAATTTCCGGTTCTGCTTAACTCCATTTTCCTTCAGGCTTCCTCCCTGAAATTACCTACTAATTCTGATTTTACTCCAGACTTTTGTCTATAGTTTGCTTTTCTCTCACTTTGTATTCTTGAACAGTAAATACATTACTTTTTATCTTCATCGTCAACCTGTTTTGTTTTACTGGTTAGAAGCAAACCTAGAATTTACCTTTTTAAATTACTTTTTATATACATATGGAATGTGAAAAAAATAATTTTCCATCTCATTCATACAGGTAGGAATAGGCATATATATTTATGAAATGCATTATGGCAACAAGTGCTGGAATTTCTCACTAGTCTGCATCCCACTCATCCTTTCCCAGCAGATGAGCAGATGATTTTAGCCCTCCGTGACTGCCCGCCACACTCTGTGCTTTGGATGGCACTGCTGGATGCTGAAAGGCAGCCTGGTCCACCTGATTCTCCTTCTACAAAAGCCGCAGGAACATGTGCAGCCATAGTGCTCCTTCTTTCCCTGTCATCCTCACTGACAGAGCCAGCAACCCCTGTGAAAGTTTCCACCTCTTCTTTGGTGCAGCAGCCACAGATCAGGCAGCCACCGTGGCATGTGGTGTTTCCTTCTGCACTGATGGCGTTCAGTCCCCACCTCGTGTTTGGGCAGGGATCTAGTCAATCTTTCCTGCTAAGGAACAGGTTCCCTCTTCCCTTTGCAGCATTCCCTCTGTCATTAGCAATGCTGCTGCAAACCCTCAGCTTCCTAGCTTTTGCATTTTCAGCATCCACTCTATCTGGGCCTGTGGAATGATAATCCTTTCTCTTCCTGACTTTTCCTCACCCAGCTCTTGCAGTCTGCTTCCACAGAAGTTTTAGCAGAACTATTCTCCACACTGGAGTTCGTTGGTCTCCTCACCCTCATCAGGAGAAAAACATGGAGTTCAGTCCTCGTAACGCAGCCCAGGACGCAGGCTGAAACACAGAATGTTTGTGGTGACCATGGGGCCTGGCCCTCAGAGAGTCAGGTCAGGGTAGGTGTGGGCTCCGCAGCACCGTGCTCCACCATTCCTGCCTCTCAGGCTGTGTCCCAGCCCACCTGTTAGCCGTGTGAAATTCTCCTTTGTTACCCCTGTTCACTCACAGATGCTGGGGCTGGGGGTTCACAGGCTCTCTCCCAGCCCAGCTGCCTCCTGCTCTCTTATTAGGTTGCAAAAAGAGGGCAGAGATGCTACTTCTGATTAAACTGATGCAGCTGGGGAAGCTGCAGCAGATGGCTCTGGCTGGAGAGATTATGTGGCTGTGCTGGGATTCCCCATAAATTCGTCTCAGTCAGAACCAGTTTTCTCATAATATGAAAAGGCTAAATGAGAAAGCCTCTCTTAAAGCAGCTGAGGAGTAGAAGCAGTGTTAGAGCCACAACAAATCCCCTTCATTAGCTTCTGAACAAGGGTATTGCTTCTGGCTGCCAGTGCAGCTTGTCTCACAACAGCAGAAATGGGGCTGGCTGCACCAATTCTAGGCATCAGCTCTTTTCACTACAAGATTACCTTGTCAGAAGGAAAGCCAAGATTCACTTAGGTGGGCTGGTGTATCCTTTAGGTAGGCACGTGCATGATGTAAGAGAAGCCCATCATTTGAGAGACCTGTTTTTTCCTCAGTGTGCATGGGTACCATTGGCTTTGTTAGTGGTTAGTATGCGTGTTAGGCACTTAAACCCCTACTATTCAAAAGGAGTCAGGTAAAAGTTTTCAGCTGTGTTGTTTTAGCTATTTTTCTCACCGCTTATCTTCAGTATCTCTGAAAACATGAGGTTGGCTCTTTATGTGTTGAACATTAAGAAAGAGATGGTAACTGTGTCCCCCTACTTTTTTACAGTCTATTCTCCAGACGGGTTACGTTTTAACCTACTACAGGCCACCAAGTCTCTCCAGTCTCAGAAGGACTGGATTAAGATCAAGGTTAGACCTCCCCAGCCCAAATGAGGACAGGTGGCTACCAAAACAGGGCCATTTCCAAACTGTTTATGAGCTTATGCCTTAAATACTTTTCCAAAGAATCAGGAATAAATAACTCAGTTTGTGTCTCTTCTCAATGTTGAAAGAAGTGTTCCTATGTATTGAAGTCAAGAGATTTCTGCAAGCCTACATATTTTTTGACATCTCCAGAAACACTTAGGGGTTCGGATTTTTTGAGGTTTTTGTAACTTGCAACACTTTGAAGTGGGCATCTGCACCATGGTACCTCAACTACAGGGCCTGGGAAAGGCTGAGCTCTCAGAGGCAGGGACTGCTGGGGAGTGGGGGTGTGATAGGAAAGGAGAGCAACCTTGTAGAGTTGTCACTGATGGGTAACTTAGATAAAGCAGTGTAGGCATGGGGAGATAATCATGCCTAGGTTAGAAAATCTATACCAATATTCATTACGTTGATGCATGCAAATGTTAGAGGGAATTTTAGACAACCTAATTCACCTAATATACTAAATAGTTGCAGATAGGGGTTCAAATTGATTAATTATCAAGCTAAGATACCCAGTTTCCCCTTTCTTTTTTCAGTACTTTCAGTGGCTATCATTGCATCTCATTTTAAAACATACTGGCTGTGCAGTGTGAGGGTTATTTCCTAGTTTCTGAAATGCTCCAAATCCTTTTTGGGACTGAGAAGCAACTATTTCCTATCCTCAACTAAAATTATGAGGGCCATTGCCTGAACACTGATCAACTGTTGACACAACCCAAGCCCACAGAAGACATTGTGACCCTTTCAGCTGCTGGGCTACATTTGACCCCTGAAAGAGCAAGTAAGGGACAGGATCTCCACCCAGGTCACTCCCAGGGAAATGTATATTCGAGATACAAGTTTGTGGTACAGAGGAGGTATTTTGGCTGAGAAACCAGCCTGTGTCCAAGCATATTTGGGAAGTCAAATATACAGGAGCCAAGTCTCAGTTCTCACATTAAAAGCAATCAGTTAGGTTCTTAATGATCTCATTGCAACATTCTGTTTATGCTGCCAAGCTGGGCTGGTCAACAGAATTTGTTTTGTCTCCAGTACACCCCAGGATGAGCATAACAGGCTAGAAAATCCCACATCTCGTGGGAGCTGCCAGGGCCTCTTCCTTTGTGAAGACAGAAAGATGACAAATCAGGGCAGAGAGCAGAGAAAAGAGAATGGGCAGTCACAGCATTCCTAGTCTCTTGTCCAAATTGTCTGCCTCCCACATTGCAAAAGCCAGAAATAAAATGAAGTTATGCAATCCTATAAGAAGCAAGGGACACTTTGGCAGAAAGGCAGAGGAGAGCTGGTATCATGGAGCAGCAAGCTGTGCTAGAAGAGAAGATGCATCCAGGAAAACAAAGCTGACTGGCAAGGTCCAAGGGAACCTTCTTGCTTTTCACCCACTATGGTTATTAATCAAAAACACTTTCAAAAGCACATATTAAACCTTCCTTCAAGAAACAAGGAATTCCCACCTAGCTGCTCTCCTCCATGAATAGAAGCACCTTGTGAAAATGTCTCTGGGAGTCAGAGCCTGCAGTCCCCCTCTCTCACCAGCTTTGCACTGGAATGCACCTCCAACAAGTGCCAGCAGGAGCCAGGGCCTCCCCAGCAGAGGCTGAGCACTGCCACACTCTGCTTCCATGTTCTAGGTTCTAAGCACCTAAGAATTCAAGTTCTCAATGCACAGAATGTTTTTGGCACAGGCCTTTTGTCAAGCCATAGCCTTAGTAAATGGAATTTTGATCAAAAACTATTCCTCTGTCTCTAGATACCCTCAACCCCCTGGTATACTCTCTCATGGTCAGAAACCATTAGCTTCACATCACAGTTTTTTGGCGGTGGACCTCTGTAAAGAAACAGGTTGCAGCTGTACCCAAGAATTTGGCTTAGCTTAGCACAGCAGGAGATGCTGGAAGCAGGGGGTTAACATGTTGGAGTAACCACAGCCCTTCAACTTCCCCTTGCAGCCAAAGTCAGAACCTGCCAAGTGCTGCGTTCCAATAAAATGCAACTCACACAATCTGTAAGTGCAATAAAATAGCTGTTAACAATTCTGTAACTCTCCCTCTTTTAGCTTGTAAAAGCCTGAAGGTCAGCTGGAAGTCAAGCTGCATTTCTTTGGAAAGAGGGCAGGCCAATCCTGGGTGAGCGGTTCCTGTCCTTTTGCCTTCTCCTCTGGGGTTCCTGAAGGGCAAGCACTGTGCCTGGAGAGGGTCTTCTGCCTCATTCCCACCACAGGGGAGCAAACAGAGCACAAGGGTGTGTGGCCAAAGGGGAGCAGGTACCAAAGGACCTTCTTCATCCCAGGGCAGCTCAGCTCTGCCTTTCATCAGCAGTGACACTGAGTGAACATGTCAGTTTGTTCGTTTGGGTGAAACAAGTTGATCTTTCCCCTTCCCTGGATTTGACACTGCAGATGCTCAGGACCATGGAGTGAAACAAGAAGCAATTTCAAACCCTGTCCCTCTAGGAATGAGCAAGTCTTAAAATCACCTGGTGACCTCCAGGTTGGCTGAGGTTTGGGGCTAGGTATGCATACCCAAGCATAGTGCTCCTGCAGTCATGTATGTTGAAATTTAGGGTCACCCATCAAGGGACTGAAGCAGCTCTGCCACATATGAGGGTGGAGAAGTAGGATGGGTGCAGAGAGGAAGAACAAGGGTAACAGAGGCAGAAAAAAATCATCACCACTCCCTCATCACAAGACACTTCATTTCCAGTTTGGCAAATCCAGACAATTTACTTGTCATCTCCAGGGTCAAAAGCCTCCTCATTTAATCACAGAGATTTGGAGGGACAGAATGTGCCAACACTAAGAATAAAAACAACCAGTATGAAAGCAATATTTTCTCCAGTAACTTCCCAGTTGTGTTCCCAAGTATATAAAATTCTTGAAAGAAAGAACATCCAGACAGGCCAGACAGAGCCACACCACTGGAGCAGCCCTGGTGAAAGCTGCAGTCATTGCAAAATGGCATAATCCACTTCAGTTAATTACCAGTTGAGAGAGCAAAGCCTTCATGGCTGGATCCTTTTATTGTTTTAGCAAATGCTATGTTATTATACTTATATTTTACATTAAAACTCTGATTATTTCACCTAAGAAAGGAGGGACTCAAAGGGGAAAAACAAAGTGCACAAAGAAGTGCACTAACCTGCAAAACCTGTTCAAACACAGGCTTTGAAATCAAGCAGGATGACAGGATTTTGCCAGGATGACATAGGAATACTCAAAACCCTGCTCTTCCTAACAGGCTTTTGCTCACCATTACTTTATAGTAGCTGAGGCCAGGGCCTTCAGGGGCAGATTTGGATGAGCACTGCGAGGGAGGAAGAAAGGTGAGGCTGAACACCGTCAGCAGGCTAAGTATTGCCTCCCCTCCACATTCTGCAAGCCCGTGTGCACAGAGGAGATCCCAAGGTTTAGACAGATCTGCAACACTCACACAGACCAAGTGCTGACCTTTTAATAGCTTTTTTTCTTTTAAGAAGTGCCCTTTGCCATAACACCTTTGGCAGAAAGATACAACAGCAGCTTAGGTAACAGTAAGATGCACCAAAATAATGCTGAAACACATTCAGTTTTTCACCCAGCCTTGTGTCTTCAGTCCATCTTTAATCAGGGAAAAATCTGATTTTGGGGCGGTCTGGGGGTTTGATTACAGGAAATCAGCTGTAGTGCTGGAAGAAGACAGAGCTTTTCCAGAGGGAGCTGGTGGGGTTTGTACCTGGTGACATATTACAAAAGTTCAAACGGGCCTCGAATCGAGCTCTGTTCTGCACTCTCTTCTGGGAAACACCATGGAGATATGATTAAGGTGTGAGTGGTCAAGAGCTGGGGAAACAGCGCAAGAGTACGGAAAGCAGCCCCGGGACGTGTCACGCAAAGCTAGCATCCCGTCACCTTCATCCGCCAGTGTGTGCCTCCCCTCACGCTGCTGCTGCCGCCACTTTGGGGAAAACAGCCGGATTGGGCGAACTTTGTCCCGAGCCCAGTGGGATCCCCGCAGCCCAATCCCGCTGTGCTGGGACAGCGGAGGGCCGATGGAGGCAGGGCCAGCAGGGCTGATGGAGGCAATGGATGCGGTGGAAGGCGGTGGAGGCAGAGGGAAGCGATGGAAGTGATGGATGCAGTGGAGCAATGGAAGCAATGGAAGCTATGGATGCAGTGGAAGCTATGGATGCAGTGGATGCAGTGGAAGTGGTGGATGCAGTGGAGCAATGGATGCGGTGGAGCAATGGAAGCGGTGGATGCGGTGGAAGCAGTGGAAGCGGTGGAGCAATGGAAGCGATGGATGCGGTGGATGCGATGGAGCAATGGAAGCGGTGGAAGCGGTGGATGCGGTAGATACGGTGGAAGCAGTGGTTGCAGTGGATGCAGTGGATGCGGAGGGAAGCGATGGATATGGTGGATGCGGTGGATGTGATGGATGCGGTGGAAGCGGTGGAAGCGGTGGATGCGGTGGAGCCAGTGATTGTCCCCATGCCGTGGATGCCGTGGATGCGGTGGATGCGGTGGA
>VZSE01003113.1:889504-952101 GCA_013398275.1 Promerops cafer
GCGGTGGATGCGGTGGATGCGGTGGAAGCGGTGGAAGCGGTGGATGCGGTGGAAGCTATGGATGAGGTGGAAGCGGTGGAAGCGGTGGAGCCGCCGCTGCCCCGGGCCGGCGCGGACAGAGCCCGCGCGCGCAGCGCCACCAAGCGGCGGCCGGCGGCTGCCGCCGAACGAGGCTGTCCCGGCCGGAGCGGGAGCGCTCCTGGGAGACCGAGTCACATCAGCGACAAAAGGAGTTCCCCGACCTCCGCTGCATGCGGGGAGAAACATAGTGACAAGGGATGAGCAAAAGGCTGAGGTACTTAACGCCCTACTGGCGTAGGTTTCCACAGAGCAGTTGTTCTCTGGGTACTCAGCCCCTAAGGTGGAAGACAAGAATGGGGAGCAGAATAAAGCCCTCGTAATCCAAGAGGAAGTGGCCAGCGACCTGTTACACTATTTGGCCAAGAAGGCCAATGGCATTTTGGCTTGTTCCAGCAATAGTGCAGCCAGCAGGGCAGTGATTGTCCCCCTGCACTCGGCACTGGTGAGGTTGCACCTCGAGTACTGGGCTCAGTTTTGGGCTCCTCAGCACAAGGGTGGCAGTGCTGGAGCATATCCAGAGAAGGACAGTGAAGCTGGGGAAGGGTGCAGAGCACAAGTCTGATCAGAAATGGCTGAAGGAGCTGGGGCTGTTTAGCCTGGAGTAAATTAGTCTCAGAGGAGACCTTACCACTCTCTGCAACTGCCTGACAGGAGGCTGTAGCAGGGTGGATGTCAGTCTCTTCTCACACATAGGAAGTGACAGGGTAAGAGGAAATAATATCAAATTGCACCAGGAGAGGCTTAGGCTGGGTATTAGGAAAAATTTCTTCATGAAAAGGGTGGTCGAGCACTGGAACAGACTGCTCAGTGAAATCACCATCCTGAAAGTGTTCAAAAGATGCGTAGATGGGGCACTTGGGGACATGGTTTAGTCCTGAACATGGCAGTGCCGAGTTCACAGTTGGATGCAGTGATCTTGGAGGTCTTTTCCATAGGATTCTGAATTTCTACATGTGCTGTCCACTGAAAACTTTGTGGGAGGGATAAGGGAATTGCCCTATTACAGCAGAAGGAGACTGACAAAAGGAGGTGAAGAGCTGGAAGACAAAACTAGGCAGAGGAAGATGAGGCCATGATGGTCAAAACTTCAGCATCAAGATCATAAAAATGCAATGGAGGATAAAATCCTACCTGGAAAAAAGAGAAATTGCATGACTGAAATATCCCAGCAAGACACTTTGGTGCAGACATGAACAGGGGACACAATCCCTGACCAAAGATTAAGATCACTGACAGGATGTAGCAAGCACTTTAAGAGACATAAAAGTGTGCTGAGAAGAAAAACAAGCCTCAAATAATTAAAAGGAAGAGTAACATTTCAAATAAAATGGCTCTGATGGCTCAAAATGGAAAAAAATAATCAGGTTGATTTCTCAGTTCAGGGAAGTCTCTAAACCCACTATAGCTACGTCTGCATTGATTAAAATGCATTAATAATATCTGAGTTTTAGATTAATATTGAAAAGCAGATTCAGTTAAAAGTATTTCCCATAGCTCACGAAAGTCCCATCACTCATCCCAGGAAATTCCACAAAATGTAAAAGCACACCAAAAAGACGGCATTTAATGGTATTGAATACAACTTCACTTCAGAATTTCCAATCTGTGCAGCACTCAAGTATGTAACAAAATGAACAGGCAAATCTGATTTAACTTTTACCTTTTTCCTCCCCTCAGCAAAGTACTAGACTCTCACAACTCTTTTTGAATTCAGGGATTTTACACTGTTTGTGACAACACTTCTCCTTTATGTACAATTTGCTTGGAAAAAAAATGAAGGTATTAAAAAAGTACATCAAATGCATCACAACTGTGCTAGATTCCCAGGTAGAAATTCTGTCTCTTGAATAACTGTGTGTAAGTGAATTAATCACTCCAGCTCTAAAGAGAAAATCTTATAAACTCTACTATGAAAAGGTACAAAATATGAGATTATTTCAATATTTTTACTTGTCAGCCTGGAATGCCACTGCTGAAAAGATGTGATTAAAAAAATTTCCTTGTGGAAACTCTTGCAATAATCCAAATCCCACTGGAGTTGAACAAGGCAGTAAAAAGAACAGAACGTCATTAGATATATGAGATTTTTTTTCTAAACAACAAGGTAAAAGTTATCAGCAGGTTTCTTGTAGGTGGTCCCCATCTAAAACTATATACCACCACAAAAGCCTGAGGCATCTCAATGTTTTCACACTAGATCTTACAAAATCTAGTGCCCATGGGTTGGCACACAGGATGTGAGCAGAAGTTAATCTTGTGATATGAGTAGCTTACCTAAAAATAGTAGCAGCTATTTGGGTCAATGCATGATAATGAAAATTGGTTTTCAGACTACTATATGCTGAATAATCAATCTATAGCATGCCTGAAGTAAAGTCTCTAACTAAGTGTTATCCAGGGATGATGTGTACCACTCCCACTCCTGACTGCAAAAGGCAGATTCTTGTGAAACTCAGACCACCCTTATGCTTTACCAATGACATGAAGGGCAGTCATGTGAAACTGCAAAAGCATAGAGCAAACTTCCATGAACCACCTATCAAAATGTTGCCTTCTGATGAATAAACTGTTCTAAATTGAACCTTTGATCTCAAGTACCTTGAAACAATTGCTGACATTTCAGATTAAAATAAATCAGTCACAAAACTACACCTAACATATAAAGTCCACTTAATCTAATATTGATCAAGGACAAGCAGTACTGACTCTGGGTACGAGAGAATGTAAACAAATTCAAATATATTAACAATTAGGAGAGAAAGCCATGGATGTTATCTAGGAGAAAAATACGGAGATTTAGGGGCTTATACCAAAGATTATCCTAGGTGGGGTATCAGAGCCTCAAAATTGGTGACCTTGATTTCTAAGTAAAAGGAAGCCAGTTTCAAGAGGAACAGGGGTCTGGCCTAGCATTACCAAAATTAGATCTGAGTTGGCCATAATAGCAGTGCTCAATGCAGTTCAGGTGAGTGCTGACCCTGATGTGGTTTTCTGAACCCTCATTTTGGTGGTTCTCTTGCTCTGACTCCAGAGTTGGATGTCTTGTGTGTGCCAGAGAGATTCCCCCACTTTGGAGTATCCTCAGCTACTACTGCACTGAAAACTCCAATTAGGTAAAGAAGTACCAGCTGAAGCAGAGGCTTTTTATCAGGCCATGCACTGTCTGTCTCTGCTAAGCCAGGGGCAGCACTGGACTAGCTCAGATACCACATTCCACACACCCTCTCACACCCCAACCTGGCACCAAACAGTTTCAGCTGCCACAGAAGTGAGGCAGACTGTCTGGAGAATGAGAGAAAACACACGCAGAGACAGAGCCCGCGTCTCTCCGTGTACCAGCACAAGGGCAGAGGTCTGCCGAGCACCCGAGCTGGCCCAGGAACAGCGGCAGATCCCCAGCCTGGCTGGCTGCTCAGGGCCTGCCGTCAGGGCACGTGCTTGCTCTCAAGGCTCCCGCAGGGGAGCCGGCAAGATCCTCACACAACAACTAAGGAGTTTGGGAAATGCTCCAAACTCATCAGATGGCAGATGAGGACAGCCAAGCAGATTTTCTCTCTCTTGAGAGAGGTTTGGTATCTGATGAGACAATCCAGGGCAAGAATAGCAGTTCAGTGTTAGTTTAACAAGGAGCAGTAGTTGAAGAGGAATTGCATTTCCTTGGAGACAGTGCTTCCTTTATATACCAAACCTATCAAAGATGCACAGTTTACTTTGGGATGGGTGCTTTGTTTAAAATACATTAAGAACATGCTTGATTATTAGACCTTGATTTATGCTTACCTGAAAGCTCATGTTAATAGAGCAGTTTGATTGTTAGAATTTTGTTCAGATGCACAGCAGGTACAAATTCAGAGATGAAATTTTCAGATGAAAGCATACACGCATCCAAACCCTAGAAAAACATGCTTGACTTGGAGCAGTCTCCATGTCCCAAGTCCCTGCTCTCTGCACATGTAGCTCAGAGTTCTAAGAGCATTTGCCATTTGAGCTTACAGCTGACCCAAGTGTTACTCTGACCTGCCCTCCAATGTCAGAAAGTGCCAGCCTTGCCCTTGCTTGGCTTCCTGGTGTGAGCCCTGTCAGCCTCTGAAGTCAGTGACATATTTACCAGGCAGGTTTCTGCTGGGGCTTTACTCCCTGGACCACTCCAGGGCTGGCAAAAAGGCCTTAGCAGGAGCACATCAGCAGCAGCAGGGAAGCAGTACACAAGGGTCTGTTCTTTCTGCAGGGAGCTTGGTGTCAGATAAGCTGAGTGAAGCCTCACCGTCACTGAGCAATTTTTTCAGTGAAACAATCAGTGAGGCAAACAAGAGTCCTGAAAGATCTTGTCCTATCTATGTGATAGATATATTCCACTCTACACACACCCACACCTCCATCTCTAATTGTTCAGGTGAGGAGGTGCCGGGGGATGTAAGAATAAAATACACAACAAATTAATCCTCTTCTTTTAATTAAATGAAATTCAGATACCACCCTAGGTCAAAGTGAACTCTGGGAATTTTTACCATAAAACCAGAGCAGTATCAAGAGGTTCAGTTATCCATGCTTCTACTGGCAATGTTACTGCAAGCAGAAAGGCAGTTTTATTTAGCAAGTGAAGACAGGGGCATGCTGTCAGTGGCTTAATAGCTTTTCCATTAAAAAAAATTAGAAGACTTACTGTGAAATTGAATCTCCATCGTGAACAAAAAGTTTAATCAACCTTCCAAAATGTGGAAGAAAGGAAAAGCCTTTACTCTGAGGATGCAGAGCAGCAGCTAAAGAAACCTGGGTGGAACTGATGGACATCAGAGCTCCTTGGCACCATCACATAGTCCAGACTTGCTGACAACACATTCACCTTCTGTAGCACCATCTGCCATGGGCTTCGGTCATTTTACCACATAACTCTTCCCAGGGTAAATTTTCTGCTACTAACGAGGATGCATCCAGCAGAACAGGAATCCCAGTCAAATTCTGACAGCATCCCAATTACACTGAAAAAAGATCCAATCACAGATTTTTGCCCAGAGAAGTATGTAAGACCTTGTCAGCAAACCTGCCTGGCCAGGCAGAAGAAAGCTAGGCAGGCTGTTCAGAACTCAGGCAACACACTAACTGACCTCCATGTGCCAACTTTAGAAATCTGGGAGAATGAGGAGAATCAATTTGTGACTTGCACTTAAATTCTAGCTGCTGATACAGAGGCCTGTGACAGTATTTTCCATGAGTGATTTTCTTGTAATATACAGTGAAAAGGAAGATGAGTCTAATTAAACATTTTGAGCATCACTATATTAACACAATTTTACACAGCCCAGATTCTGAGATTTCAAACTGGAGCACAGGGATTGTTAGTCTTTGAGCATGACGCTGCATGCAAGAGTAGATAGCATCCCTTTGCAAATGCTCTCTGGCACATGTGACTAACAGAAGGCGACAAAATACTGTCACACATACTGAGTAACTGCTGGAAAGATCAGGTTGTTCAAGCTGTGTTTGCAAACCTGCTGTGCTAACTCTGGTAAGTGGAGCCGTGTAGTACAGCTGCATATGGCCCACCAGCTCCAGGTAGGACCTATCCAGCATGCAGCAAGACTTCCTAGGATGTTCCTAGTTCCCATGGGAGACAAAACCTGACAGCTCATTCTCCAGAAAGTCCTAGATCAGGTGGGTTAGTGCCTTTATTAGGGAGGAGAAAAGTGCTTTGTGACTTCCAGATTCGCAGCTAGCTGGAGCCCTGAGTGGTAGAGAGTCTACCTCAGTCCTTTCCATCAGACAGGCTCCCCAAACAAAAAAGCCATAGTTGGAAAATACAGAAATCTGTATCAAGGAGCATCTAGGAAACAGTTCCAGATGGGTTAGTACAGCAGCAGCAACACAGGCATCCATGGAGGTTAGGAGGATAAAGCTGATGCCTACAGCTATGAAAGACTGAATCTTTTCGAGGATCTGTTGTAGACCAGAAGACAGAAGATACTTAACACATATCTAAAAAGAGCAATGTGTAACTGGAATCCAAAATGAACAATGCTGAAAATATATTTTTTGTGGAAGTCAACATCTATATGGATCTTAGTTGCAAATGAAAGCTTTTGCTTGACTGACTACAGGGAAACAACTGTCAAGAAAAAGGGATTTTTTTCCTTTTGCTAGGCAACGAAACAGATTCCTCCCACATCAAAAGCTCCAATTCTTAAGAAATAATATAAAACAAGTAAGAAAACAAAACCAAAAGAAACCTCCACATACCATTAATCAGCAAGGATGGGCAGAAGAGTAGTGCTGATGTCAATGAGATGGCACTTTAGATTTCTCATTAGAGAATGTTTAGCAGAACATTCCTCTGCTGGGAACTTCCGAAAGTTGAGGCATTATTTTTAAAACATCCAGATTTGCCTCATTATCATCTTGTATTTGTAAATGAGATTGATTTGGTGAGGACAGAATATTATTCCAGGATCAGCAGTAAGGATGTATTCACAGAAACATCCAGGTAATTCCAAGAATAGACTTGAATTTTAACTATATATAGAACAGCTGTGTGTTGATACAGAGTTGAAATGATTGCCCCTTACACACAGCAGACTCACAAGTACCCTAAGGCACCATGGCAGTGATGCTCAGGGTATATCACTCCTCCCTTCCTTGCAGCAGAATACAGAGTACTGGCCATGGCAGCCAAACTCACAGCAACAAAGGACTCTTCTTTGCTAAGCCCTCAGGTTGTCATCACAGGCAAGGTGACACTGGAATAAAAGAGTGACAGTAAGACATGGCCTCCTTTGACCCACTGCTTAGGAGGCATGGCACAACTAGCCAGTATTTTCTCATGTATCTTTGGGGATAGGCCTGCAATGAGGCTGCTCAAAAAAAGAATGGGTATTTTTAAAATTCTTCCTGGCCTCAATTATACACTCTTTCTGAATATATTCCAATTGCAACAGTAAAGACAGCACCAGTATCCGCCAAAAGATAAGATGCTCCTACCAAAAGAGATGCAATTAATAAAATGAGTCTGAGAAGAAAACTGCATCGCTACAGAAGATCAATGTAGGCAGTAAAAGTTGTTGCAAATTGAGCAGTTGACCACAACATCTTCAGATCAGAGTCAGTGAAAACAATACATTCACCTGCAGAAGTATTAGAGTGCCTTAACAATAAAGTAAAAATAGGAATTCCTTGGATCAGTCATGTCATTTTATAATCATACTAAGCTGCTCCTGCTGTAGTCCTTGAGCATGCCACAACATCTGATAAGTACTACCCCAATGGCACTGCTTGCAGTATGAGTCTACCAGCTCAGACAATCTCCTCAGTGATTCTGAAGGCTGTTTCTCTATTATACTAAATAGTTGCTTAGCAAATGCATAACAAGAAAATCAAGAGCAACATATACAACAACAACTCCTTCTCCAGTTTGTCATCACTTTTCCTTGACCACCTCTATTAAGTAATTAATACAGAAAACACATTCCACAGCTCCAATCAACACCTTCTGAACACCGCCTAGGAAAAACAGAAGGTTTGATCCAGGGGAATTTCACTTGATTTGACTTACAGGTGTAAAGCAATTCAATAAAGCCCCTTTAATTAACCAGTGTGAGGGATAGCATCAATTTCAGGATGGATAAATAATGAAAAGCTGGTAATCTAGTAATAGGTCTCAGCACACCTGCTCATTTTTGTCCAGCTTCAGATGAAAGATTTGATAGGGAGGAGAAAAATCAGTGTTTTTTCCACAAGGAGTTTACAGAATGCTGACTTTGGCACACCACTACAGGGCTGAAGGGGATCTCCACATCACACAGTAAGGCCAGGATTGTATTTGCATCTTAGTGAAGCCATTTTGAAGGACCTTAACCTAACCTACTCTTTAGTTACTGCTGACTTCAAAGCAGTGCCTGCAATCCTCTTCCCTAACTCGTCTAATAGTAGTCAAAGTTTGGCAGGCTGTCCCTCCTCAGCTAACAACAGCTCCAGGTCTTGGAAGGGTGTGGAGGATGGGGAGGAAAGCTATTGCATGGTGAGCAAATACAGAACCCAACAAGGGGCGGACATGTCATCAGACAGTGACAAAGCAGCCACCTTCACTGCAGAGTTAGGGAGGGCATCACCTGAAGAAAGCACATGTCTCTGTGATGGGTATTTATGCAGGTGGTTTGAGGGGGTTAAAGTGGCATATTAATCCTTGTGACTCCCAAATTATCTGTGACCATTCGTACTTTATGAAAGTTTTCAAGTGATGAACAGACTATCATTTTTTAGGCTGGAAAGCATACTCTTCTGCAAAACTGCAAGATCAACAGGCAGTAGTTAAACATAAGAAAATTAATTCAAAACAGATTTTAAAAAAATTATCCAAAGTAATTTTTTATAATAAAATTAACTTCTGAAGCTCATTGATACAGGATGTTACAGAGGGCAATATAACAAACAAAAGGAAACAAAATAAGCTCAAGGAAAACAGATGCAGCATATCTATTAAGATAGAAGCCACCTTTGTCTCAGCAAATAACAAAACAGCAAAATACCCAAACTAAGGACAGCCACTGGTGAGAGATCCCTTGCACACCCATGCACTTCACATGCTATCTCCCTACACTTGGGCAACTTCCAAAAATAGGATGCAAGGCAAATATGAAAGTCTCAGGAAGAATTCTGTCACTCAGCCTTGGGTCTCTAAAAACACAGAAACAATGTATGTTTCAATTAATTCATTGAAGATTACTCCCATTTTCTGAGAAAAACCAAACATTTGCATGATATGAAACAGAACAGAACATACTGGCTTAAAAAGTGAGGAAAAATTACAAGTTCACCAGTCCCAACTTCCCATTATTGTTGTTAGTTAGGTATTTCAACTTGCTCCATTTGCAATGTTTTGTTACATCAGAGCATTCAGCTTCCACTGATGAAAACCTGTTTTTAAAAATCAGTCCAAGCTCACTCAACACAAAAATCAAGTACCATTTCTGGTGCTGAAAGTATTTTTTAGGAACAAAACACAAGGCATTACATGTTCACATGTCAACATGTGTATCATTATTTTTTTTTAATCTATCTCCTATCTTTTCTACTTAACAGACTGCTGTGACATATACATCTCTGCAAATATTAAACTAGTACTGCCATCATGATTTCTGTTGTTTTTAAGCAAAGAAAAAGTCACATTTATTTTGTAGTAGCAATAGTTTCTTTTTTATTTTTAATATACTTTAGGAAACAATATACAAAGCTGAGCTTTTCCACCATTTTCAAACGGTGAGTTGCTCCAATTACACAAATTCAGCGTTTTGTGATGGTTAAGAACAGCAGTCAGCACCAGACTTAAACAGTTAGCTACAACACAAACATCCTTCGAAATGAAATGTCATAATATCAAGACAGGTAAACCAGGAGTTAACATATGACAACTGTTGGGGAGGTGTCTTAAATCATCCTTGTTGAATTTTATATTTCCTTAAATATTTTATACATATTTTCCTGTTTACAAGATTTAAACAAAACCTCCCTTGAGGAATTATTTAAGTACAAAAATGTTCAACAAGAACAGTTCTAATAAAGAATCCCCAAAAAGACCAAATTTTAATGTGTTGACCAAAGGAAATGAAAACCAGTGTTTCTTTGCTTTAACATGTTTATTACAACAGATACAATTCACATCTGACTAGCTTTTTTTTTTTCCTCTTTCCCCTCCCACAACCATGTTAACATGTTCATTGGGCTATTTCCTTATATTTGAGCAAGTAATGTACTTTCAGCACACATGCCCAGCAGTACTCTAAGTCCATTCTTACAGGGTGCAAATGGAAATACGTTTCAATAATTTATACAAACAAGTGGGTTATGCTCAATCACTGCAATTTTAAGCTACTGTACACAGGAATGAAAAGATTATAGAAAAAGTGCCATAGCAACAGTGCCTTAAGAAAAGAGAAAATTAGAAGCACTAAAAAGCTGATAAAATCAGATTTAGGATTTCACGGGGAAATGAAACATAGAAGATGAAAAACATTTCTCTGTAAAACAGAAATGGAGAAGCACTGCTCTTGACTCGGTGCAAGTGTGGAAACAGTTGTTTCGTGGTATTTTGTACATTGCCCAAACTGTTGCAGCCTTAGACACAAATCGCCTGGCGCTTGCATTGAATTTCAGGAAATGAAAAATTTCTGAATGATAAATTAACTAAAAAAAAAAAAAAAAAAAAAAAAAAAAAAAAAAAAAGAAAAAAAAAAAAGAAAGCTAATTTTGCAGACAGGTTTACATGTAAGAGGCTAGGTATTTAGCCACCTCAGCATTGATTAGTTTTGGATGTCTAAGCTCTGATACACATGGCTTCCCATGGCTTCACTCTACAAAATATATTTACAACGTGAAGAATACATCTACAAGAAATCTACATTTCAAGGGTTTTACAAATCATTCTTGTATCTTTCCCCTGAATTTGACTCCCTCCTGTCCCCTTCCCCATGTCAACTTTTTTTTCTGCCCAGCTCAACGGTCCAAAGTCTACTCAAATGCAGCTCAAAAGTGTTAAGACTGGGCATCAGTTTAATAGTTCCTGTACTCAAAACCATGTGCAATTGTTTAAAATTTTTCACACCATGAAGGAATTCTGATTCTTTAGCTTTTCAAGTTCTTTAATTTGTTGCCTCAAAAATAGTATCCTGCAAGAGAAAAGAAACAAATTAGTATAAACATTTCCGTTATACAGATGTATTAAATAAGCATCTACACAAGTAATTCTACAATTTCAGTGAAAGATACCAACTTCCTTTGCACCATTAAAAAATTCAGATATCAAGTTAATTCCCAATCTGTTCAATAACATACAGGCACAGGCAGATGCACAAAGGCTTAGTGCATTTGACACTTTAGTTCAAAAAACTAAGTTGCTGCATTCTATTACAACCAATACACAGTTATGTTTAGGTCTGCTCTTCATTTGAATGTAGGTCCCAGAAAAAGCAGGACACTGGCAAGTAAGCCAAGTAACTGAATAATCTGGAGAACAGCATTATGCCTGTGTCATGCAGTTTTCCAGATTGTAAAACAACCTAAAGTGCTAATTTTTTTTTTTTTTAAAGTGAGTTTTCTTCTCCCTTGCTTGTTATTTTTTTTTTTTAAGTATTTAGCTCCATGGCTAATGGCAGTCTCTACTTATGGTAAGCTCCAACTTTGAAAACATTTGAGGCATCATTAAAGGGCATCTAAGAAAAAAAAGCTGTAACTACGCTTTGCTTAGAAATAAATTATATTGCTCACAACTTTTTATGCCTTTTTTCCTCTTCTTCTGAACTGACATAAGCAATTACTGCGACTAACAAACATCTGGTTTACAGGACAGTTTCCCAGAATTTTTAATGAACATTTTGAAACCACTTTTCATGATGCTGAAGTGTAATGCAAACATGAAAGTGAAATAAGAAAATACTCAGGGAGAGTTTAGGTTTTATATAAATACTCTATGAAGTCTGAAGCTACTTTAATAAATGCACAAAAAGCATCAATTCAGCACTTTTGTGGAACACTTTACAAATATATGCCCAGTTCATTAAAAATTAATTTTCTACTGAAAAGTAGGTGGAAAATAATGTATTAATATAGACAAGTAGAAAAGATAACATTTAGCTTCAAGGCATGGGCATATAAAATGTATCAGTCAATGAAAAGTGCCTTTTCACTTGCTGTCAGTTATGATTCAAACAATATATGTGCTTTGTCTAGAGATGAAGTTCGTTCTCAGAAGAAATTTAAGTAGTACTCTTCTGTGCAGAAGTACAAAAACAGTATCAACATTTAAATGTATTGATTTTGATAATCCCATCCTTTGCGAAAGCCTCCCCCATCAGCTTGGTTACTTATGCCTTGTATTCCACATCATTGGGATTGCAGCAAAAATAAAAGATACATGTTACTACAGGCTCAAAGTCAAAATATAATTATCCATTGACAATTTAAGGATACAAAGTGTACAAGAAAGAAGGTGCTATTTAATGAGTTGAACAATGACATTTGACATGTTATTTCAGATCAAATGTGCAGTCAGAGACAAACAACACCTCAGGAAATTAAAATGGTAAGAAACCAAGCCGTTCATTAAATATACTACAGAAACTGTAATTCATGTAGTGAAGTTATGAAATAAAGCTTCAGAAAGAATGGGTATTTTCAATTCTTTATCAGGAAAGGTTTACAAATATATTACAGCCTGCTTCTAAAGGACTGTTTCACTAACTGCCAAAATGCAAGAGCTTCTAGAATAAATGCAGCTATTTTAACAGCATGCAACACAATTAAGGTGGCTTCAAACAGTAAATCAGAAGCACTGTATTCAAAGTGTTGTGTGACTTAATAGTTGGGATAACATAATTGGAAGAGGAAACAGTATGAAAGTACATACAAAATCATGACTACTGGTGAATATTTTGGGCATGTACTTTATGATTACAGTTTCCAATTTTGCACAAAGTATTCAAAAGCACTCCAGTGACACACAAGACACCTGCTATCACTGACTTAAGAAGCAAAATCTACTTTGCTGTAAGCAAACATTAATTTTTCCTTTGCTTGTGATGTAAATTACACCTGTTCAAACTTGCTCTGGCTTTAGACCTATTGAATCTCTCATATAAACTGTAGTGTTTCAGATCAGGACAAACTGTGCAGATGTGTACCTATGCAATCTATGCATTATGTATGGGCTGATACTCTAGAAGCATGCTGAAATACTGTGAGTTAATCAGTTTTTTGTAATGCACTAGGGTTTCTGCAAAGATATTTCTTTTCTACCCAAGTAAAAATAGATACAGAAAATGCATATCTGGTTCTATTTAGTGGCGAGAAACAGGCAGAATGTACGCAGGGAAGACAGCCTGCAAACATGGCAAGTACTGGTGTACTTACAAAGTCATCAGTAAAAAGAACTCATGCAAAAAAATGCCAGAATGGAAGTTCTAATAACACCCTGAAAACAGAAAGTAAGCACAGAGCACACACTTACCTTTGCTCACGCAAAGTTGCTTGAATTTCACATACTCGAACTAAAGACCTTAAATTCTTTAATTCAGTACAAATTTCTGACATATGCACACTTCCCATGTTATGGGCTTCCTCACGTAATCTTGATGCCTGCAGTGATTAAACATAAAGGTTAGGATTTTGAATCCTGCATTGGAAACAACTGGCAGTAGCCAGAGAATTGCTGGATGAGTGTCTCTTGAAACAGCAAAGCACTCTAATTTCAAAAGGGAGTATTAAATCAGCAGTACATTAAGTTCTCTACAAAAGCCCAATCTGGACCACAAATAAACAACACTGCTGCCCAGAAACCGTCTAACCCATGCCTATGCTAAGGCAGAGGTAGTTTAGACCTTCTTGATCCTAACAAATGTTTACCAGACCATCTTGAAAGACAGTATGTGACAGGGCTTGGAGTTTCTAAAATAATTTTTTCACATAGTTCAAAGTCTCCAACCATTATTCCAATGGCAGACTTAGATTTCCCATCTAATTAAGCCTTAGTGACAAAAATAGCTGAATGCCATCTTCTTCCCAGCTACCTTCTACCTGACAAAAAACACTTTGCAACCCTCTTCAGGTGCTCTCTAACAGACCAACTCCATTACTTTAATACTCTCACTTACTCAGCTGAAGATAAGTGTAAATTTAAAGGGCATGACCTATCCAATTCCCAATTAATGCATTTCTTGAAGAGTCATCACTGAACTGGATATGACTCCAGAGAACTCCTCAACAGCACCAAGGAGACCAGTATAATTACTCTGAGGCCCTGTGTATTACACTGCAATAAGGAACAGGACTTCTTTTAAGTGGCACATGGAAAAACTGTTTCAAAATACAAAATCCCTGCAGCATTACTGTTTAGCAATGTTATCCTCCTCCGCTACATTGGGTGTGGCTGGGATGGAATTATTCCTCTTCATAGCAGTCCACGTGGTGCCATTTTTTGAATCTGTGACCAATCCAGTGCTGACAACACAATAATGTTTTAGCTATTTCTAAGCAGACCCTACACAGCATCAAGGGCTTCTCCCTTTCTCTCTCTCACCCCCCTCTCCACCCAGCAAATACGTTGTGGGTGGACAACAGGCAGGGAGAGAACAAAACTGGGACCGCTGAGCGCAGGGATATTCCACACTGTACAATGTGTCACGCTCAGCAGTAAAACTGGGGGACAGTGTTCCAGGCTTGCCATGGCTCAGGGACTGGCTGTGCACCGGCTGGCTGGTAGTGACTGCTTTTGCATCATGTTTCCCCACCCTCTTTTACTCTTTAACCTGCTTTTACCTCAGCTCCTGAGTTTTCTCTTTTTCCTAACTGTTTCCCCTATCCAACTGGGGCAGAGCAAGCAAGTGGCTGTGTGGTGCTTAGCTGCCTACTGGGATTCATCCACATCTGCTTAGGTACTTGTACGCTTAATTTTCCTTCCCAAAAATAATGTTATTTAGCACAGGTCTTCACCAACATTTGGCATTTCTCCAGTTCAAAGCAGCATTTTGTGTCCTCATTCCCTACATTAAAAGTTTTCATTTCTGGAGTTTATTAACATCCAGGAGTACCCTGGTCTCCAGCAGGATATAACTGCCCATGCCTTCTCTGCACAACTCCAGTTACTGAATAGTTTTTCATTGTTTACTCAATAGTTTTTCAATAGTTCTCCATGTTGAGTGCTTTTTATGAGTTCTGTGAGGTAACTCCTGTGATTCAAAAATGTTTTAGCTATTCACTATTGCACAGCACATTTTCTTCAAGTCTAACTGCTTTAGCACATACCTGTCCTGACTCTTCTAATTTATTTACTTATTTATTTTTCAGTTTACTCTGGCATGTGCTCTTCTGCACTAAGTTTAAATTACACTATATATCTGGCAGCTATCTGAAGAAACCAAGGCCCTGCATTTTTAGTCTCTCCACTTTGATCTATCTTATCTTCTTCACTACATACTGCACCTATACTTTCATTCACTTTTATATCAAATATCTCACTTAAGTGCCTCAAGTGTTACTATTCAAAACTGGTCTATAAACAACACTACCATGTGAAATCATCTGAAATAGTGGACAGGACAACACAGCATGCAGCACAGAGGGAGAAGTACCCAACAGAGTACATGACTGCCTAGCATTAGCTGAGTTTTTTCATCTCTTTATTACCAACAAGGGAAAAAGATGCCAAAACCTATGCACTGCATAAGCCTGTTTTCTATATTAAGATACTTGCAAATTCAGTACACAGTGAAAATAATACTTTCAAAACTACAGACCAAGGCCATAGGTAAGTGCCTGTGCTACACCATTTCCTTAAAGACACTCCACAGCAATGGCTCAGTGTTTGACTCGGTACAGGCTGGTAGTGTCTTAAAACTGATTTTAAATGGTCAGTGAAAAGAAGCAAGAATCCTAAAAGGGTCTCAGTTTAGACTGTGCTTGTAAGAGTCATCTTGCAAGTTACTGCCTAAAAGTCTCCAGCGTAGACTTGTGCTAGCATGCAACAACAGCTCTTCAAAAGACCAAAGTAAACTGGGCTAGGTAAGATTATTACCCCAAACAGACTGCATCAGATAGGGCTGCCTGTGGAAAGAACTGAACTAGATTCAATAACCAATATGGTTCCTTTGAGTAATATATTCCAAGCAGCTGACATACATCCAGTTTCCCTGTATTACTACAACAGAACCGGTTTCATGCAATTAGCTACAATATATGGATGGCAGTTTGACTGGATTTCCCATTACATAAAAATAGCCCAAATTCAGTCTGAGTAGTCTACATCAATTGACAAACAAGGTAGAGTTTGTTTTTCACTGTGTAGAACTAGCAAGTCAGTAATAAAAACTGTAGTCTCAAATAGTTTAACTCTGTACCTTATTATAACATTTTCCACATAACCAAAACATCATTATGAAAAAATATGTTGACCTCTATGTTCTCTGCAAATTTCAACAGAACTCTAGCAGTAAGAAAAGAGTTATGAGGATAGCTATTCATCTGAGGGAATTTCAAAAGCACTGACACTTAAGTGAGACTGAAAATACCCAACCACTGAAAGGCAAACACATGTAAAACCTGCAGGTACGGCCTAATCTCTCCTCTCCTCTCTTATGGCTAAGGACAAGCATAAGGGTTTTAATACTTTTAATTCCTAGAAAAAGCAACATGAGTAAGAAACCCAAATTTTAAGCTACACATTATGCACTCTCACAGGTAACAAAGCAAAGGAGTACTCACCTGCTTTTCTGCGTGATCTGCAGGCCAGCCTTGAACATGCTTTATAAGGTTTTCATTGAAGTGTGCTGCTAGCGTAGGTGTTAATGAACATGTGGGTCGTACAGATGTATTTTGGGGTGCAGGTGTTGAGTTTGATGCACTACTGCTGGAGGTATGATTTGGACCTGGTGATGGACTTCTTTGACTACTAGAAGAAAGAATTTAAAAAAGCAAATGAACATTTAAAAACATATGTGAACCTATAGAGAAATGAACATTGAAAATTCATTGCTTCCAGGCACAAAAATACATGAAGTGTTCAAACCATAAGTAAATACTTCTGCTAGACCAAACTTGTGCCACCTTTCCACAAACCTTAAACTTTTATTGGAACTGAGTGCTACAATGTAACAGGAGGCTTTTGTTGTTTGGTAAGGTTTTGTATTTGTCTGGTTTTTAACTCTGAAAGCTGTTCAAGAGATGTAAGCTGTGCCTAGATGGTGTGGGATAGAAAATACATACATTTATGTTCTTCCTTCAAACAGCTGCAAACCTAAGATTTTCAGTAATGATGTATCAGATGGGAGTCAAACAGATTTATTCAACAGATGTTTGCCACAGTAATCACTAAGAACAATGCCTGATCTGAAAATACAGCCATATGGGATTTGAGGAGTTTACTACTCATGTCAAAACACAACCTAGATGGTTTTGTGACATTGTACATCTTCACTGAATGCACTGAGGAGAACAGAAGTACCACAGGAGCAGTGTGTTTCTAGCCACCAAATCTGACTGCTTTACTGGAACGTACTCAGCATAACAGTGATGGTACCTCACAGTTAAATATTCTTTGGCACTATATGTGCTGAGAAATTAATAATGTAAGTACAACTCTGCCACTGGCAGAAGCTTTTCAACACAGGCCATAATTTCAGTCTATTTCTCAAAACTTTGTATCACTTGCAGGCAAGAAGAAAGTACAATGAAGGAGAACCAAATTTTAAAGGACTTCTGATTCATCACCTAACCAGTTGGTCCCCTTGAAGACTGAAAATATCCTTACAAAGTGCAACTATCTTTCTAGTCCAATGCCCAGACATTTATCCTAATGAACTCACTTGCAAAGAATTACAGCATTAAGAATTACAGCCAACAAATTGGATGTCTGACATGGACTTGCTGGAACAAAGCTAGAGAGTGACCAAGTCAACAAGAGGGATGAAGCACTTCCCCTATAAAAAAGGCAATTCCTCCTCTCTTTTCAGAGCTTATGAGATTCACAGTACCTGGAGCACTGTGTAGTGGGAAGCCTAAAACCAGACAAGAACTGAACTGCTATAGCAAAGGAATGTGGCAGAGGACCACACAGATGACTAAAGGGCTGAAGCATATGCTGTACCAGAAGAAGCTTAAAGTTCATTCAGTCTGGAAAACAGAAGGCTGAGCGGAAGGGGATTGAAGGATCTTTTTATAGATTTTTACTACTTTTGGGGAGAACAGTCTCTTTTCAGAGATGCAGTGATAGCACAAGAGGCAAAGACAAGTTGCCACAAGGGAAATTCTAATTAGACATGAGAAAAAAAAATCAGCTTAAGGGCAGTCAAACATCAGAACAAGATATTCTGAGATATGAAAAAATATCCCCTAAATAATGCCTTTAGCAATTCAAACTTGCCAGTCCCACTCTTAAGCTGGGACCAAAGTAGACTGCAGTTAGAATTCCATTCCGAAGGAAATTATTCTAAGTTTCAATGTATTCATTTAGCATCAGCATAGTAATGGTACAGAGAAAGGCTACTTTTATTAATTAAGGCGTAACCTTATTTACTCCTTAGTTCTACTAGAATTGAAGTTCCCCCTATGACTTGCCTCCCCTTCATTTATCAGCCTGTCTTCTCCTACTCCTACTTCATTAGTAAAAATCACTCTAACACATCAGAAATGTTTCAAATAGACAAATAAATAAAATCTGTGGGCTTCTCAAAAATGAAATTTTATCTTAATTATGACTAAAATGTACTGTCACAAAATATCCTAGGCACTGCTGTGTTAGCAGCAGGGGGAGCTACAAATGCAGTAATGACTGTTCCAAAGTACCACAGTATTTTTAAATGTTTCACTAAAGGCAAATACTTGCCTTAGCCGAGTTAAAGACTGACTATGCCACAAGTAACAGAATGACTCCAGAGAGGCAAAAATATCTGTATCAAGGGTATGAGAACACGATGGTTCTGAAATACACTACTACAAATGTCAGAATTTTACAACCTACAAAAAATGCAACAAAATACCTCCCTTCATAGCACTTTCCCAAAGTAAAGGAAAAATTTTCTCAGTCCTTTCTGAAAACAGAAAGAAACTACCAACCTGATGAAACAATTAATTATGGAAGCACTCTATTAGTTTCATTTTTAAAGCAACCATAATTCATTGTGTGTCTTTGGAATAATGTCTAATAGACAGACTCACTCTATGCCTGCATTGTGTTAAATTTCCTTTCTTGGCTGAAATGTTCACTTCTTGAAAGTTAGAAATAGCTACTCAGGTTTTACAGTGTTTCCACCCCAACAAGTAAAAAATAATTTTACCTCCATTTACTTAAAACTTTTAACAAGCCAAGGAAATGTAGTTGTGATTAACTTCTGCTCATTTAATCAGTATTTAAGCTGGAGAAAAATGCAACCTTAATTCACAGAGCTAAAAAGATTTTGGACCATCTGTCCACAGTTCAGTTTGCTAAATTGTTGTTCACTCCTATAAAAGTAAAGGATATTAGCTCCCAAGAGCAATTCCCAATCCAACCAACTGCCTTCACCTACAAAGGAATCATCTGTTCCATATCAATTCAGACATACTGCCTGGATGCAGCAGATCTTTGACAGGTAAGTAAATCAATATCTTAGCTGGTCCACTTTCATTGAACTCCACTATACTCAACAAAAGAAAATACCAGTCACACAGGTTTTTCTAAGTCACCTATTCCTTCATCTTCCACTTACTGCGAACGATACATTTCCAAAGCCAACTGAAATCGCATGAACTCATGATGCACAATACAGCAGAGTCACAAAAACGTATTAATTTGAGAGATACAGGATACTGAACAACACCAACATTGTCTCAGTATCTTTCACCCTGGCCTGCACACTGCCTCCTGCACTGCCTCCCCCCCAGCCACGGGAGTGTGCTACCTGCACAGCGCCCCTGCTTCAGCAGTGCTGAAACTCAGCTTCCTCCAACCAAAACACTGATGCCAAATGCAGAAATGGTTTGCAGAGGGACAGCAGATCCCTACACTCACGGTAGGTAAGGGTCATGTAACCCAAAGGGAGGGTGAGGTATGGACTAGCAGGCCCAATGCCCACCAGTATCAACTCACACAGACTCCAAGCCATGGTAAAGGTTTCCAAGAGTAAGACTATCTTTCTTAAGAAGATTTCCTGTGCAGAGAGGGTGATGAGCAAAGAACAAAAGAGCCTGTGACTGAGAGCTGTCCTCCAAAACCTCACCATTGCTCATAAAAAAGCTTAGCTTGCTGCAAAGTGCCATTTTATCTTTGGTACTGTAATTCAGAAAGATTTAAATAGAACCATTCATAATTACTAAGGACTGGAGCTGGACACTTTGCCTTTATTCTCCTAAAAGAGATAAATGAGTTATAGGCTTGTAATCTGACTAAGCTTAGAATCAAGTGTGTCTGTAAAATAGCCTACATTAAAAACTCAGAACTTCTGACTGTACCCTCAAACTGGTCAATACTGCAGGGTCTGCAGTAAAGCCAGCTTCTGGGACAGGACTGCCAAGCACACAACAGATAAGCCAGTCCCCCCAAAAACCTCAAAACAAAATAAATCTCTTCTCCCCACACGAACAGCCAAAACCAACAAAGAAAACAAGGGTCCCCTTTGTTATTAGTCCCAGAAGGGCAGATAAAAGGACTTCACTATTTTATGATCTGGAAAGCACCACCACATGCAGCTTCAAGTAAGCTGACAATGCAAGGGATTTTGGGTTTTTGTTTGTTTTTTTAATACCATACCACACCACACACCTTATTCAACCACTATAAAAATCCAGCTATTAAGAACTGTAGATCTATGGAACCCCTAAAAAAGTCAACCTCTTCCTACCACAGTTCTATATCATGACCCCATCACAAAAGGATCTCATGACACATCTTTGGTTACAGCCCCTGGAACCAATATGACAAAACGCACAGCATCTGACACCATGAAGAGTCCATCTTCCCAAAAGAAAAATTTCAAACAAGATACAGATTCTAAACCCACCTTGTAAATCAATGGTTAAATGTTGGTATCATGCAACATCTTAATAAGTTGCAATGCTGACAAAAAAGTCTGGCCAAGGAAAGGTATTTGTGAAACTTACTTAATTTTTAATGTTTTTCATTAGACCAGCAAAATCACCTGACAAACAAAAAAATCATGCTAATTTCAAAATCAAATTACACTACAGCAAGACACTACAAACATCTAACACTAAGCAAATCACAGATTCTGTAACTGCACAGAGACAGAAACTCCAAACTCTGAAATCACAATATAAGGAATCACTTGTAAAACTGGCACCAGAGTGACAGATCACAACCATGAGTTCCATTTTGCTTCTGTGAGAATGGTCTAATGAATACCCCAAAAATGGAGAATCTACCACATTAAATATGTAACAAAGGTATTTAGCTGCATCATCTCAGTAGGAGCAGTTAAATCTTATGTTCAATAAACTGGCCAAAGAAGAGTCCACTAACTGAACATATACAACACACATTGAATGCAGATAAACTAATGACAGAACAGAGAAGCATTTCAACACACCTTGAACGCTGAAGACTTCGTGGAGAGGCAGGTTCATGACCTGCCTGCTTGTCAGCTATTACTGGCTGCTGAGGTGCTGCCTGGGAAGCTGGTCCTTGTTTAACACCTGGAGTAGCAACCTGGAAAGTTCAATATTTCATTAGAATTCCTTTACAGTAAAGAGCAAGTGTAAGAAACAGAGAAAACCAAGGAAATTACAGTTTCAACACCTGTGGGGTTTTTTTGATACAAGGCCTTTTGTTGACACAATTTTTATTATCTTCACAAGGTGTTCTTTTAAAAAAAAATTCTAGTTCCACAGCTGTGACAAAGATTTTTTTTTTACTACAAAGGGGTTATTAATAGACATAACGGAATTTAGACCCATGTGACTTGTCAAAATATTGAAAGCTTATTAGGCGAAACAGTTCAACTCAATATTATTTTTGACTGTATCTTCCATGTGAGCACTGAGCTCATTTTCAACCTCAGAAGAGTTGTTCATTACCCAAATAAAATCTTCATCTACAAACTTAAGAGTTCCCTACTTGAAAATACATTACACAGTGTCAAGAACATTACATCACAAGCATATTAAAAACATCTCTATCAAAAATGGAAAAGAAAACCTACAGCATATTTATAAGTTTGCTGCTCCCTTTTCTCTAAGTTCTAAACTCACGGGTGACTACAAAAATAGTCATCAGTACCTTCTTGCTTTCCCTTTGTAGTACACATTCAATGCAAGGTATTAAGATACCAGCAGTAAGATACAGTCTTTTCTGTGAATTTCTGAACAGTGTCAGGATGAGAAGTTTGGGAATATAGTAATGTCTAATTTACAGCACATGAAGTTCAAGATACCTCATCTAGCCCAATGCTTTGCATACCTCAGTCAATTTTAAAGTACGCACAAGAGAGGTTCCACTTCAAAATTTATCCTCCACTCCACAAAATCAAGCTAACAATTTTAAGAGAAAAGAGAGAGAGCAAAGAAAAAATGGTTTCTAGGGATCCATAAAGACAAAAAAACCAAATTGTCTGGCCTGTCTGGCATTTGCTGACTTCACATTAGTGTAGATTATTAACTAGTGGTCACCTGAACCTCCACAAATTCTCTATTTCAGAAACAGACTTCTCTGAAACAAACCACAGATGGTAAGTCAGACACTATCTGCTAAAGTAAACGCAAGACATAACTTGATTCATTTAAATATGCACGTAGAGTCTTAATGCAAATTAAAATTCTTATATGTCTAAGAGGAAAAGTCACCTTTTAAAATTATCATCAAAATGAAAATGTGTTCTTTCTGGTTTTTAGATTAATAGGCATATACTTAAGAAGTCTGAGTAGCACATGAAAAGCTCATGGTACTAAAAGGAAAAAGCAAGATAATTGTAAGATCATACTGGTGTTGAAATAAACAGAACTGTATAGTTCAGGAGAGTGAAACAGTAACAGTTCATAAACTGATTTATGAGAACAGACTACATAAGTACCTATATTAAATGTATGACATGAACAACTTGGCTATTAATGCCTGCATTTTGCTCAGCCTGTGAGCAGACATTAAACCATCGAGGCTGCTCAAACAGAATGATTTCAAAAGGGAAAGCCATCAGCAATAATGGAATCACACTGCAGATCCAAACTGGTAAAGTAACCAGCTACTTGGCTGGTAAAAATAACCAAAAAAAAAAAGGATCGTGAAGAAAAAGTGGGATTTGTAAGATAAATGAACCACAAAACCTCTCAACTATTCCATGTTTTCCAAGTGTTTCAAAGACTGTAAATACATATACCAGAAACAGAAAAATAATACGTACTAAATAAATTCAAAAAACGAAAAAACAACCAACCAACAGCAACATTCTCACTGAGCTTGACACAGCTGTGTAAAGTGCTTTACACAGCTATTTTGCAGAAATTCAGAACAGTTTCTGATCACACAATACAGGCAGAGCTAGAAGGCAAAAGGTGACACTCAGGCTCCTGGAGTCTGTGACCCGTGAGCTGCCACAGGCACACGGAACACCTGCAGGCAGACACACCAGCTTCAGTCCGAAAGCAGTACCGACATGTTCAAGCAGCCCTAAGCAAGAGCACTGCGCCAATGGCACAGTCAGCCCAAATACCTGTGCATCTGGCACTCGGCTCATCTTGCACAGAGCCACTTGAGCTTTGTCTGCCCTAAGCCCATGTGCTCTAAAACCAAGTGCGTCCTGACACAGCACCACATCTTGATTAGGCATCATTTACCTCAAACTGTACAACTGGACAAGCTAGCCTGACTGACATATCTGACAGGCTGCTAAAACAGACATGCTCACACCAGAGCTATCACCACCTAAGTTCCCATCTCATGGAACTTAGATAAATAAATACATAGAACTATCATAATTAATATCATAATAATATACATAAATACAAGAACTATCAAGACAGTTCTTTCCCTACTGAACTGGCAAAGTATCTGCTGCTGAACCAAAATTTGTTACTTCTGGGACTAACAAACAATCTCTGGGTTGTAGAGACCAGAAGAGATCTACTTCCAGTTATCAGCAGTACACAACTTAGGAAGATTCTTTTTCATATCTCAGGATTTGGAAGTGCCAAGTATCTCAGCCCTGCTATTTGATAATTTCATTACTTGCCACCTAGCTATGGGATGTGAACACAGATTGAGGATGCAATCCAGGGGCAGAAACCAAGGTAACAACCAGTACTGGTACATGCACGAAGCTTTCACAATACATCGTATAATTGTTGATCACAAGAAACTGGGAGAATCACTTGGCTTTCTTTATACCCATGAAAAAAATTTGATGAAAGAAAATGAGGCATTTTGAATATAATGAGGAATGCAATGTGTTCTCCTGAAGAGAAAAGTATTCCTCAAAGGCATCCAAGACATGAGAGGTTCACTTGTGAGCAGTAAATTGATAAAAAGACAGCTTAGCTAAGCAGGGGTGGTGATAGAGAACACAGATTTTAGGAAGGTGGGGGTGTCTCACCCCAAAATCTACAGTCATGCTTCTCAGGAAGAACCTGAGGAGCTTATACATTAGCTTCAATTTACATTTCCTAGTCACTGATACAATGAAAGAATTCTGAATGAATAGAGGTGAGGAGGCAGGAAGGGAAAGGGACATTATGTTATTGAATCTGTAAACACCTAGAACATTTCTAAACCAAATCTGAGACTATATCAAGTTAATTTCCCCAAGAAGTTCTCTCCCATTCTAAACATCTTTTATTGAGTAAGTCTAGAGAACTCTATCAGCTGTTGCCTTTGAAGTATGTTTTTGTTTCTATTTAAATATTCTAGAATACCGATGGCTTGGTAATATCTCCAGACAGCATCTGAAGCCAGCAAAAGAATTTCTTCAAGAAAAGTAAACTAGATTTCATGCTGGAGCTGCCCTGCCAAAATACAGGCAAGTAGTTGCTTCCAGTTGTTTGTTTCTATTGGGAAAGATAAGATACATATTTTATCATCCTATCTACAACTGTTAGCACATGGATATATCGGAGCAATACTTAATACTATGTATAATGGCTTCTTACTACAATATGGCGTAAACCAAAAGGAGCTTACCTTCTGCTGGGATGACACTGGTGGCGTAGTCATCAGAGGTTTAAGTGGAACAGTGTTAGTCTGCGGCGTGCTTATCCTTGGAGACACATATGATCTTGGCGATGAGGCATCAGATGTTAAAGACATAGGAGACTGATTAGATGGCTGAGCTGTAAAGGAAAAAAAATTGCTTTTAATAAAACCACGTACTATCTTAAATGCGAATTATGATTTTCCTTTGGTACTTTGGAGTATGCTATATTAGATGATATACAAACATGCTCACTGCAAACAATTAGAACAATCAAATGTTCAACAACAATCCTAGCTAAGGAACTGTATTTCCCCCAAACTCCCCACCTCTAAAATTTCAGGGGAAAGAGAAAAAGCTATTAGCAAATACTTTTTACACATGAAGAGACTAAATAATTTGCAACTCCTATTTTAGAGTGCTCAACTTTATTTAACCGAAAGAAAGCATGAACAGTTTATATAGAAACCTATCAATCCATTCTAGGCATATTCCAACAGTTCCCCAGCCATGGTTAAAAATTACCATTAGTACTGCTTACCTACTCAGTAAGATGACTGCATTTATTGTTTTGGTTTCAGTTTGTAAACTTAAGTTTTAAAGTTTTTTTATTAAGTTACAAGCCAGAACGTATTGAAAATATTTGAAAGAGTATCTTGCTTGGAAGATGAAAAGTCCCCCACCAAACAGAGGAAACTTTCTTTTAAGAATTTAAAGCCTCCCACAAGAGTCACAGTTGCACAGGACTACAAGATGGGTGCTGAAGTAAGGAAGAGTTGTGTTTTATACTGTTAAATAACACCTAATTCCAGTCCATAATAAATTGAGAGGGTCACATTAGAGTTTCACATTACTCATGTAGAATTACTTAACATACAAAGAAAATCCCAAAAGGCGAGACAGAGAAGCATGTTTACTTAGTTGTGTGTCAGGTTCCTGCTCCTCAGTAATAATTTTTTATCCTATCTTTGGAAAAAGAAGTCATTCAACAGTCTCCACACTGTGTGGCCAAAGGTATGACAAGAAACAGATTCCATAACTGTATCAGCCTTTTTAAAATGCTGTGTAACAAATTTATGTAAGTGAAAAAAACCTCTGAATACCTTGTGTAGACAGTTGTGCAGCTTGAGAAATTAGGGAGGTGATATTGAAAGCAGATGGTCCAGCAGTAAGAATTTTATGGAGTATAGACTGCAGAGAGGCTTGTGTCACAGCTGCTGTTAGAACTGAAAACAAACAGTCTGTTTTACTGACAATTCTAGAACACCACTTCAAACTGTTCAAACTGGCTAATTACATTTAAGATACATTTTCTTTTAGATTTATTTCCCATATCTACCATGACCAAAGATCCACCTGAACTGTTTTTCAATTACTTGATTTCAAATTGACTTGGAATGTCTAGCAAGTCCTTTCCTCAGTAGTTCTAACTTTAAGACACACTTGCCAAAATTCTTAAAAAAAAATAACTTCAACTCTTCTGCTTGACCTTATGGATCAGTAATAATTCTTGTAAACAGCAAGAGAAAAATTGTTCAATTTGCTACTGTAGTAAGCAGAACGTGTGTGAAGTTTTTTTACACTAAAATAATTTTTTAAAAAAGCAAAAAGCAGAATCACTTTAACTCACTACAAGAGATGGGGGGCAGACTTCATGTTCAAGAGGAAAACAAATATCTTTCAGGTTAAAAATCTGTGTTTCTCCTTACGAATTAAAAAACCCTTATCTGTTCTGGGTTTAGCTGTCCCATGTCATCCCCCCAGTAAAAAAAACAATCACTTTTTACCATTTTAAAACTGCACAATACAGGAAGAGCACCTTGCAGTGTAAGATGACAAGACCCTGAACTATGAGCTTCTGAACTAACATCTCCAAAAAGGTCTACAGGCTCTGTGGGATACTTCCCGAACATACATTCCACCCGTGCATACTCCTGAAAAAACTGACTCACCAGCACAAGCACAGAATAACTCTGAATCGTGTGCCCAGTAAGGGCAGCCCTTCTATTCAAGGTGAAGTCACTCTGCCCATGTGGACATAGCCAGGCCCTCATGCCATCAGAACAATTCTGAACACTCTTGTTCCAAGACATATACAGCTGCTGCTCGGATGTGGCAAGAGAAAATTACTAGAAATTTCACTGGGCAGCTTTTTAATAAAATACAATTGGAGCTGAGTGGACCTTTCATTTTTCAACACAACCATAACACTCATTTTTTTAGTCCAACCTAGTGCATTACAGTTCTAAAGGCTTCTCCCTGCACAGGAAAAAGAAACCAGTGACCTACTCACCTAATTAGTACGGAATGAAGGCAGACTATTTGCTGATTAAAAGTAAGCAATTTACAGCTTTTCCTGATAAATAATTGCAAGGTACAGAGTATTTTGTACATATTTCCACTTACTTTATTTGCACTTTCATAAAGTTAAAGACAATTAACTCTTGGCACTACACGTAAATGTTTTACTTCCTATTTAAATCGGTGATCCATGCACAAGAAGCAAACAAAATATCCTACACCACTTTATCAGTAACCTGTCACAAGCAGACACATTAGATAAAACCACATTCAAAATGCATCAACTCTACCTGCTCTTGCAGCAAAAGGTACTGTAAGTGATAAACTGACTTCTAACAAACTAAGCCAATGTGACAAAAATCTAAGGGACACACCGATTAAATGTACAAAATTTCACTGGCTAGCAAAGTTACTGATATGCTACCTGTATTCAGAGAGGCTAACTTGTTATGCTAAAGAAAAAAGTTGTCAGGCAACAAGATTTAAGAATCTCTAGAAGTTTCACCATTTGCAACACACGTTAATAGAAGAGCAGCGCAAACTACAGAAAACAAAGATCAGTGCACGATACAAAAGAACAAAGAGCTCTAACGAAAATTTTGTGCAACAGACAAATGCTGACACAGTGATTAAGTCACCAGTTTCAATTACACTGCTCATGTACATCAACATTTATTAATCTGAAAACCTTAAATGTTGAGAAGGTTTAACGGAAAAAAAACCCCACAAAAATCTCCACTTTACCTAGGGATTCATTTATTCACTTTTCATGTAAAATAAGGCTTTCATTTACTACAGCCTGGTATCCAATAATACACTATGTATGTAAATGAGAGATTACATGAACTTTAAAGAAACCTTACCTTCATTGATTTTGGATATATCTACGCTAGAATTATTAAGCTGCAAGGTGGCTTGCAGAGCAGGCAGCAGCTGTCGAAGGAGATTTGGGTCCTGAAGTAATGGAGGAATTGGTGATTGTGGGATAGGTGAAACAGGAACTGTAGGAGCAGATGAAGCAGGCGCAGAAGTTGGATTCAGTCCAGAAGCAGAAGATGTAGAAGGAGTTGTGCAAGAATGGGATACAGACTTGTCCACAGATGCAGACTCTGAACAGAAGACAGACAGTATTTTTCATTTTCCCCAATATAACCTGACAACTCACTAGTACAATACTCAAATTCAGAAGATCAAATGCCTAACCACCATTTTAAGAAAAAAACTCACACTATTAAGAGAACAAAAATTCAAGACAGTTGATTTCTAATGCAACTTATGCTATGGAACCTAATATTTATTATGAGCACACACAGGCAACTTTTCCACTTCAAGATATTGGATGAAAAGCAGCCAGTATTAAAAATAGGACAATTTCTTCCTTAGCTTTTGTGGCAAATGTGGGCCAAAAATTCCTTACTGATTGTTTCTTTTACAGTGCCTACACTCATATTCCACATTTTCACTTATGATTTCAATCTTTCTTTGGAAAATATACTACGAACAAAAACCTTATAGACCATGGATTTCACATAGGTGAAAACAGGCTACTGTGTCAAATCTGAGGGAAGGGTATAAGCCATGCTTCACTTATGAAGAGACCAGTACAAGAAGCCACAAATATAAGTCTATCGTACAAAATGCAACTACATTGCTGAGGATTTAGAAAGGATAATGAGCTGTACTAGAAATGTAAAAACAGTGCTGTTAATATCGTTACAGCAGAGTGGAAAAATATCTAAAAATTTATCTGCCCATAATTAATTTTTAACTTCTCAGCTTCTTCTGAAGCATTAAGACCTATATCCTTTATTTTATTAATACAGTTTTAGGAAATATTACCACTTACGATCCACAGAAATACATAGTACTTAAATACAATTATACTAAAAGACAATTTGTTCTGATTAATATGAGTTAATTAATTTTAAATATGACTTCCACTTAACAGAAAGTTGCTCCTCCATTCCAATATGGTGAGAAATCTCTGCAATGAAAGTATTTCAACTTACTATAGGTGTAACATCAGTCACTTCAAATATCCTTCAAGAAACCTGGACCATTATATTTCAATCTTAGTTCTCCCTTCTCTCATCCTCGTTAAACCCTCAGAGACCCCTGCCCCCAAATTCAGTCAAGACTAACATATCTATAGCACCAAAGAAGCTGGATGCAGAGCATAAAGCTATGGATCCAAGATCTCATGCAGGATGTTTGCCCACAGTAATGGAGACCTGGATTTTAAACCCACCTCAAACTGGGCAAAGAAAGTCAATCTGGGTATTCTACATTTCAGGCAAAAGTCTAAATGAATTGGGAAAACGGGCTGGGAAATTCTTTAAGGGTGTGCTTGGCTTTTTTATTTGGAGAAATGGTCAAAGGAAGATGATGCTGACTTTACTAATAAAGAAGTGAAATGGTCTTGTTTTGATTTACTATGTAAGAATAAAATGTTAGAGTTTCTAACAGCTTTTGTACTCCAATCATCTTAACCGCCACTTCCAAGACTAATTTGGAGAAGAACCCTAAAAAAACAAACACAGAAAATTATGAAAGTGAGCAACGATGTGTAAATCTGTTCACTAAGATTTCTAATCTCACTGGGAAGAGGATTTATGCTTCCATGCTGTTACAGTATAAATAGCTTATAAAGATCACAAATACTCCAGAAAACTTTTTCCAGACAAGTAGCTGAGAAATCTGAACCAGAAAAAAAAACACTGAAGAATCTGAATTTGAAAGCTTGCAAGGATGCAATAGCCAGGACACAAAGACATATTTTGGAGTTTCAGGCAAACTTCTGAAAAAGATGTGCCCCTATCTAGTTACAGTCTCCTCAGGGTTGGTTGCAATGTATCTGTGAAGGGACCTGGTCATATGTCCAGGAGCTTTCCTAAGAACAACTTGAAAATGGACAAAAAGGGTTACAAAGATTGAAGACAGGGAAAAAAAGAAAAAACGCAAAGTTTCTGTATGGTTTTCAGTAACACATGAACTAGGACAGCTAATTAGTTATTAGTTACCATTAAAACACTAAGTCATAAGTAAAAGTTTTTGTTATAAAGTATTGCATCTTATGTTATAGCGTTCAAAGTAAACATTTAGACAATTGCAGGTCAAGACACATCCAACAAACAAGAATCTTACCATACTAAACAAAAACATGTGATGTTGAAATTGAACTTGGACCTGTTATAGTCCAAATAAGATTGAGATACACTGGCAGACAAAAGCAAGGGAAATAAGCACAATGGGGCACATTAGTACTTATATGTACAAGCCTGCTACCTACAGTTTTGAGATCCTTACCAGAAAAACAAACATTAAAAGAACCCCGTAACACAGAACATCCTCATTTCAAAATGAAAAAAGAATACTGAGCAACTGCCAGTGCTAATTTTAAAACATATTTAATGTATTTAGGCTTGTCTTCATGGTTAAATATTAAGTTATTTTAAGTAAAGAAGCAACTCACTACTGTATTATTTATTCATGTAAGCAAATACCTGACCCTCAAACCACATCACCATACCAAACAGCTGGAAGTGCTTTTCACCCATGCTGCAGTTCTGAACAGAAAATACACTGAATCAAAGGCAAACTCAAGCTAACTATGCAGTTAAAATAAATCTTATATGCATCCAGTCCTGGGTATTCACTTATTTCTTGAATAACAGAACTCAAAACATGTCACTCAAAACCACTGTATTCCATGAGGTCTGTAAAACTACTTTAGTTTGAGTTTTTATGCTCTAAAAATGCACACTGAATAGCACTGACACAATACAGTCAAGTTATTTCTTTCAGACAATATGGAGACACTATTTCATAGCTGTATTAATGCAGGTATTTTAAGTATGAGTTAAAATGTATCTCTGAAAGGTACTTTTGTACAATCACCCTATTAAACCTAGAAAAAGGATACAAAACAAGGATAATTCCTAACGCTAACATTTCAATCTTCTGAGATGTTTAATAACTCAAAAACAAAACACTGAATGTTACAAAAGAATACATCTCTCTGATTATGACTACCTACATGTACGTCACATTAGAACTGTTATTTAACATCATAGAGGATGCAGAGTAAAATGACTGTTCAGGGCATCACTGCATTACACAATTTAAGTTATTATTACTGAAATTCAAGCTATAAACCTGTTTCTGCCAAAAAAAAAATGAAACCCTGAACTTGAAAAAATAGTGGTAGAAAAGCAAGTATTTCTTGTTTGTATTAAGTAGCTGTGCTGGTTCTGGCCAGGACAAGGTTAATTTCTGGAGTAGCCAGAGGGGCTGGTTATTCTATACCACCTCATTTCACTTCCAGGGTCAAGGGTAAGGGAGTTGTTTTCCAGTCGGCGTAGCGTGAATTCCCTCTCTTGTACACCCTTTTATTAATATTGTTGCCGTTAGTGTTCACTTCTTATTTCACTGCTGATTCCAGTACATTTTTCTTATCTCAAGCTGCAATCTTTTCCTTTTGTGCCTCCAATTCTCCTCTCTAGCCAGTCATGGGGAGAGGGAAGAAGCAGTGCATGAACAGTGCATGGGGAACACCGATCATAAACCTCAATAGCCTTATCTGGCGTCCAGTGGGGTACAAAGGGCTGAGACAATCAGATCTGACCAAAGCAGTTTGAAACAAATTTGATTTAAGCATTTGTTGTACTAGGCAGGGAGTCAGTGGTCACAATGGTGTTTGGTCTGTTCACATGGTTGTGGCACCTAACCCTGTATATATTCCTGTATTGCCCTGTGTGCCCACCATGGTATTTTTCTCATAGCAGGGAGAGAGAGGGATCAGGATTGCTGTGCTGCTGTATTGTGGAAGACCAGTTTATGACACGTGGGGCAACAAGGATCATTTGGGACGTGTGTTCAGTAGTAATGTTCTTTTACCCTTCCTTTGGGGCCTGTCTTTGGGAGTCCATTGAATTGTACCTAGTCTATGAAAGAACAGGGGCAGGTAATTTTCCCCAGCTTTTTATGCCCTTTGTCTCTTTCAGGCCTGTTAAACCAGCTTTTGAGAATTCTGGATTTCATTTGGCTGTTAAGAAAAGCATGGCCTTGTTGCTATCTCTCTTGAGTACAGTCTATACCACATTTAGAGTCAGTGTAGCCTACACCATGTTTAGAGTCAGGAGAAGAGATTTCTAAAAATGTCTGGATTGTCATGAGTGGCATGAAATGTGGGAGAAAATGGGCCAGTTTTGGGGGAAATTCTCTGCTTCGATGGTTTGGAAGTTCACCCCTGAACAACTACAAGATCCTGATAAAGCAACAGACTATTTTCAATGAGGATGGTATGACATCTCCAGAGGGGAGAAAATCATGGCAATGTGTTGGGCACTGGCTACTCTTTACCAGACATAGTTCAATAGTAGACAGTCCCTCAGGGAGAACAGGAGGAAAACAAACAGGCACTGAGACCACTCAAACAGCAGCTGAACCAGAAGATGAACCTGTGCCAGTAGCAGTTGCCCCTATATAGAAGAAGAAATCCAAGATCCAACTGGTAAGAGGAAGCAGAATCCTCACAACAGCAGGAAGAGGAAGGGCCAAAGATAATTATGCAATCCCTGTCCCTGAGTGAGTTGTGAGATATGCAGGAAGATTTCAGCTGCCAGTCAAATGAACTCCTGGTGATCTAGCTGCTCCAATGCTGGGGTATCATGGCCCATGATATGAAACTAGATGGTAGTGAAGCCAAGCAACTGGGACCCCTGTCCTGGGACATGGGCATTGAAAAGGGAATTGGGAAGACGACAAACTCTCAGCTTTTGGAGGTGGCTCCTGTCATGCAGGACGAAGGTATTGCCTCAAGGACAATCTAGTAGTGCACCCCAACAGGTAGAATGCCATGGAAAAAAGATACCCAGTATGTGAATCAGATGTGCTGGAGGTAATCTACAGAAGTGATCAGCACCAAAGCACACCTACTCCTGGCATCCTGACTGACACTGCTGGGCTGGATGTGCAAGGGAGAAGACTTCCACACGTGATGCCACTGATGCTATGTGGAGCAAGTGGGTCACGCTGGTTACACAGCAAACTCAAACAGGAAACCCCACTGACCCTTGGATCTTGGAAGTTCAACTGGCCCAAAGATGAAAATTTCAAACTATCATCATCAGAGGGGGAGGAAAAGGTGACATGTGCTGAGACCGTACCATATAATCAGCTACTACCATATGAAAAGTGATAGTCTCTTCACTGATGGTTCCTGCTGTATTGCAGGGACACATTGAAAATGGAAAGCTGCTGTACAGAGTCCTATGAGGCAAGCCACAGAAGCTATTGAAGGACAAGATGGATCAAGTCAGGTTGTACAGCTGAAAGCCATCAAGCTGGCTTTAGGTATCACTGAATGAGACAAAATGGCCAACACTCTACCTCTACAATGAGTCATGGACAGTCACAAATGCTCTGTGGAGGTGGCTGGACTGATGGAAAAAGACCAATTGGCCCTGGAGAGGGAAAACCATCTGGGCTGCTGTACTGCGGCAAGACATGATTGCTAGGGCTGGGAAGTTGACTGTGAAAGTCTGTCATGCAGACAGACTCCTCTGGGCTACTGAAGAACACTGCAACAACGGATAGGTGGACCAAGCTGCCAAGATTAAAGTGTCTCAGATGCATCTGGACTGGCAATATAAGGCTGAATTATTTCTGGCGCAGTGGGCTCGTGCCACCTCACATCATCAGGAAAGAGATGCAACATGCTGACAGGCTCATGACTGAGGGCTGGATTTAACCATGGACAGTATCTCACAGGTTATCCAAAACTGTGAAACATGCACTGCAATCAAGCGGATCAAGTGGGTAAAGCTCCTTGTACAGTGGACTATGGTGAGAAGTAAGTATAGGCACGCCTGGCAGATTGATTATATCACGCTTCCATAAATCCACCATGGCAAGCTCTACATGGTTACAATGATAGGAACAACCATTGGATGGCTGGAGACATACACTGTGCCTCACTCCACTGCCTGGAACACCACCTCTGGTGGTGAAAAAGCAAGTCCTGTAGCAACATGGTACCCTGAAAGAACTGAATCAGCCAATGGGACTCATTTCAAAAACAGCCTCATAGACACCTGGGCCACACTACTGAGTGGGTATATAATACTCCCTATCACACACCAGCCTCTGGGAAAACTGGACTGTACAACGGACTGTTAGAAACCACATTGAAAGCAGTAAGTGGTGGGACCTTCAAACACTGGGAGATAAATTTAGCAAAGGCCACCTAGTTAGTTAACACCAGAAGCTCTACCAAGCAAGAGGGCCCTGTCCAAACAAGACGTCCATGTACCATAGAAAGGGATTAAGTCCCTGTGGTGCATATGAAGAATGTGTTAGGGAAGACAGTTTGGATTAGTCCATCCTCAAGCAATGGCAAAATCCGTCCACAGGATAGGCAAACCCATCCATGTTTTTGCTCAAGGACCTGGGTGCACCTGGTGGGTAATGCAGAGGGACAGGGAAACACTACGTGCACCTCAAGGGGATTTGATTCTTGTGTGAGAACAGTCTGTAACATTGAATTTTAAAACACTGGCTGCTGAATGACACTGTCACTGTATGCTACAACTACCATGGACAGCGAGTATGGACTGCTTCAGATATACCCATTAGGAGCTTCTGCTACATCTTGCAATTAGCCAGGGGCACACCAGTTGGAAGGTGTAGGATCTGGGCATGATGTAGGTAGTATAGAATAATGGGTGGATAACATCCTGGTTCTGGCCAGCACTGAGTTAATTTCTGCAGCAGCCAGGAAGGGCAGTTATTTTGTACCACCTCACTTCACTGCCAGGGTTGGGGAAGAGAGTCTTCCTCCAGTCAGAGAAGGTGGCAGCAGCTCCCATACTGCGTTTCCCCTGTGGTGAGCTTTTGTTTGCATGTGAATTTTTCACCTCTCTTGTACACCCTTCTAATAATATTGTTGCTTTTACTGTTTATTTTTTATTTCATGGCTCTTTCCAGTTAATTGTTACTATCTCGACCCATGATCTTTACCTCTTCTCCACAAAGGGAAACTTCCCTGTGATGGAAACTCACGTTAAAAATACAGACTGAAAATTAGTTGTATATAATCGTAACTTTCTTTAGCTTAATTTAAACCCATCTATCTTACTTCATGGCTCAGACAGGATACTACATCCTAGAATTACTGCCAACAAAACAAAGCCTCCAAATATCTTCACATCCATTTTTTAATAATATAATTAGAAAGTTTAAAACCTGGTTTAATTTATGATGCTGTACAGAGCCTGCAACTTTTGCCTTTTGAAGTTAATTTAACTAGTCAGAACTCCTCAAGATTAAATATTTGTCTGACAAAAACCCTCAGATATCACTCACTAGGGTGTTTGCATTTCCCCTGATTTTTCCACAAATAGAAGCAGAAACTCCACATCCCCTTCTTTCCCCCTATAATTCCCTTTTTCTGAGAGACTGTTTCATTGTTTATTTTGCCACAGAATTAAGTTTACTTTCCAACATCTAAACACTACTTTCTAGTTTATTAGAGTTTTTAAAAATGCCTGTTAATAATACAATCCTGTAGTTAAGTGCACTTGAAGCCTTCAAACATCATGAAACACAGTCAAGATGAACACAGCATGCTGAGAAAATTTAAGTATCTCCACAAATTTAAATCCCATAGTTTTGCAATTCTGATACACTGGTCCCTACACCTGTGTCAACATCAATTCATGCTCCTTAACAAGCAATTGACACTATTATTGCAGAATAAGGATTTGGATTACATGACAGTCATTCATAAACCTAATCTGAATCATTAAGCATCAGACTAATTTTAAAATGACAACTAGAATTTTACCAACAGAAAATGCAAATTAATCCACATCTTATAAAAAAATCTTTGTAACAATTTAAGACTTTTGCAGGCTTTACAGCACAGACTACAGCTGAAGAAGTAGACCAGGGCAAGGCTGCAGCCTCTTCACTGTCAACATCAATTTCAAAACAAATGCTATGCAAATGACTCTAACCTCACCTAAAACTTCAGCTTTTATCATGGAAGACCCAAGGAAAGCTTTCTGTATAATAAAAAAATGAAATAAAAACTAAAACTAGAACATAGCATGCTGCAATCTCTTCAAGTTGTAAGAACTTCATTAAATAAAATTTGTTTTATTTCTTCCTCTGAATAACTAAAAAAAAAGAAAATTAGATTATTTTAAAAATAACCTGTTGTGATTTTAAAAATATGACTTTGCACCAATTTTTCCATTATAAGCTATGCACAATAAAGTCTCAATATCTGGAACGTTTAAAAAAACTTTAAAAATCCATTCACTTTGCAGCAATAACATGAAAACACAGTTTGCTTTCTAACAATTATGCAAACTAGTTTATTAGATGCAGCCTACATACAGAACTGTATTATATAACTGAACAACTTTCTGGACTATCAACTATGAATTGATTTAACATTAAAATGAAGCAGGAAAAAACCCTTTTTATAATGAAAATAATTTTTGAAGACCACAATGATTAGAGAAGAGCTTTCTATTCATAACCCTCTCTGCTGGGAGTGTGACTCACAATCACATCTTTTGGACAAAAAGGAAAGAAATCCAAGTTATCAGTCAGAATTTCATATGACAAGAACCTGTATGACACAAGATGCAGTTTGTTTTAAGTTTCGTGAAGAGATTTGCTTAAGTTTTTGCTGAAGTAGAAACACCAGGTCAAGTCAGAATGGGAACATTCTGGTGTGATGCTTCCAAGCAGTGAGAATTTTTTAATAACATGGCCAAACAATCCTTTCAGAAAAAAAATAACAGATCATTTTCAGCAGTTGTGCCAAAATGATCTTCAATTTTTTCTAAGCACCCTTAGCTTCCCAGTTTGAGTCAGTACATAAACATGCTACTGAATCTTGCCATCACCCATCTGCCCCTTATGACAAGAAGTTTTGCTCCTAAGTAAACAGCTGATCTGCCAGGACTGACATTCTGAAAGGCAACCCTGAGCCTAAAAGCTTGAATGCAAGGGGGTGGAAATCGAAGCCTTCTGACTGTTCAGCTACGCTGCTTCAATGAAGAGGTTTGACACGGACAGTCCCAACACCTCTGCTGTGCCTCTGCCACCCTGCTCTGTCTGCTGGAGTTCTGTGAGCACCTGCAACTTGCTTACTACTCTCCTCTTGACCAGGGTGTGTCAAGCTCATCAGGCAGGTGAGCATGACAGAGAAGTGGATGGGAAAAAAAGAACAAAACTGGGAAATGCCTTTTTGTGAAGCCCTTCACAGCCCTCTTTCTGACAGCTAACATACTAGTACTCCCTGCATGACTAGCTTTGAATTAAATGGTATACATTAACTTGCTCTTAGTCTGATTTACAGCAACAAAGATTTATTTTTCATGACATGGAAATTACCAACTACTGTTGACTAGATGATTCCTAAATTATTAAAATGACCCTTTGAGTGTTCCAATAGCTTTTACGACTGATGTAATTTTTAACCCATTTGAAACAAACAAATGCATCCAAAGTCCTTTGGAGTCAACACTACAGCATTACCCGACCACTCTATTGTGAGCTTGAGCTGTTATCTTTGAACAGCTAGCAACTATTAGGCACTTGTGCTCTCACAGTATGCTCCCCGTGGGAGGAAAACTGCATAACAAAAGTTTCAGAAATTTGTATCTAGTTGCCCTATAAACCTCATCTCTGCTTCAGTGATTAAAAAACTACTACCCAGAACAGCTAATAGAATTGCTTTATTTTCTGCTGATGATTAAGAGTCATAACACATTTTCTGTGCTGAAGCACAGGAGTGTAAAGTCCACCAAATAAGTGGACCGGCAGTCACATTTATGTGTTTTACATAGCTCAGTTCTGATCTACTAAGGACCACAGGCCACAACAAAAACACATAAGTATTTAAAAGCAGTCCATTCTGTAAACACATTTGACCAAATGAAACTATAGTAACAACAGCAACTAGATTCTTGAAAATACTCAAATTATCTAAAATACAAAAAAAATCCCTATTCACACATTTGGATTACTCCAGTCTTAAAACTGAATTTTTTGTATTTTACCTCTGCTGTCAAAATAAAAGTGACAGTAATGTTCAGCAAACAAGTATTGGAAGAAACTAACAGTCTCACATGTAACTTTTTCTAACCGACATATGAATTGAGAAATATACTTGAAACTGAAAAACTCAGCCAAAGAAGATGCAACAATACCAGAAGCAATGTTAATAACTGACCACTAAAGACTAGCAAGTGTTACAAGAAAACCACAGGGTGAGAAAAGGAAAAGAAGCACCAGAGTCATAACCCACCCAGCACTGCACTGGCCAACTTGCTGTGTACTCATAGAAGTTTTAGAGTACTGCTGCACTAGACACAGAAGTGCTGCCTTGATGGGACTTGGAGGAAAGGTGTGAGAAGCAGTATCCTACAGACAGACACACTGTTAAGATACGGACAATACAACATTTCATTCTGAATTAGAAATAAGAAAATGTGATGTGCCCTACAGATAAAGCAGCCAAAAAGTAGGAAAAGCAACCCCACACTTTACCTGCATAAAGCACTCACAGTGAGCACAAACAGAAGCAGCAGATTCTGACTGGAACATTCAAACCAAAGGGTAGAAGTCAAATAGTTCCCCAGGAACTCTCCACTACTGCCAGCCATTGAGGGCAGAGGACTACTGCTAACAGCTGAGCTATAGTTCAGCCAGGGATTTTATTCAATCTCCTTGTGGGACTACAACATACCCCTGCAGCAAAAGAGATTGAGCTGAAAAAAGCATTGTCGTTGGGTTTCATGTTTTTCTGTTGTTCTGCTGTTCAAAACTATTACTGCTTAAAAAAATACACACTGAAATCAGAACTATTAAAACAGTGGTACATATATGCTGGCATAAGGCAGCCAGCAACACATTCACAAGAAGCAAGAATTCATTTAAGGAAGGACTACTGCACATATTATCCAGTCATTTGGACCAACCTATTTTTATAGGCAAAAAAATACAGTTTTACCTCTTTTTAGAAAGAGAGAGGGATCGCATAGTCAGTGAACAGAAAAAGATCAAAGGCTATTTGCTTTACTACTGTAAACATAAACGTCTCAAACTATTTTTCAGTTCTGCAAAGACACTTTAAGAAGATTGTTTGAACCAAGTGTCTCAGAACAACTATTGTATTTTCAATTTGTATAACAGCTACAAAAAAAAAAAACTTTATAAACTGCGTACTTCTAGTACTGAAGATTCACAGTCATGTCTGAGAGAATGAGTAACAGTAAATCATCCAAAGCACTGCTTCCTCCCTTTAAAAAAATTTAAAAATGCAAAATGCTACAGAAAATTTACTGGTTTAATTTATTTTAAAAGACAGTCCTACACTCCCCAGAAAAAGAAAAAGGAAAGTCAACTGAATGTACTCTTTAATGACCTTTTATCATGACAGCACCTAAACTGAATTCTTCTGTTTCTGTACAAGAGGTAAAGCAACATGCAAAAACTCACATTTTCTAGAGTAAGAATTTCAAGCCCAACATGCACCTGTTCGAATTCTTTAATTATTTACTAACATTCTGTAATCCACCCTTTTCACTAAGTAATATTTGCTCACGGTCAAGTGCCATGAAACAGATCAATGAGGCATGATTATTACAGAGAATCTATTCATTTACCCCATATAAAATTACAAAAACACCTATCTAAGAATACAGAAATTCAGTGATTATTTAATATGGAAACATCCATGGATTCTAACGTAAGATTTACAGTATCCAGACTGCCCTGTGTGATTGTTTTCAATATTATACCCAGCTGTATGTTCTCAAATTAATGCTGTATGTAAGAAATATTAGAACTCTCTGCCAACATCTGTAGCAGTTGTCAGAATGGGAAGGTCCTTCAATTGCTGTAAGAGCCAGCTGTTTAATTAATGAAGACGTGCAGTAAAGCAGCGAAATACCCAGTAAGAAATCTGATCACACACCAAATGGGAATCAAGAACATGCCAGAGTTTAATAATAATAAGAGGGGTTTTAAGTGTATTTTAAAAATAGAAATGGAAATGGAGTAGATATACTAAAGGAAAGAATACTTGACATTGGTGCTTTGCACTGTAATCTGTACAAGTGCATCAAACTGCAATCAGATAATAGAGGCTTAACTGAAGCAGGTAACTACTGCACTCAGTACAAGAACCATGCTTGAACTAGTATACCTTACTTCATGCTTTACTGTGTTGAATAGGAAAAGGCTTGCTGAAAATAACCTGTTCCTCTCTAGTTTACAGGCAGTATTAATGACCCAGGTTATGTAAAAATTGCACAAAGTGTCAAAAAAAAAAATTAAAAATTTCTCTACATGCAGAATTATCTTACAGTATTTGTCAGTGTATGCTATTGTTCAAATAACTTGGGTGGCCAGCTGTTCTTAAGTCTGTGTAGAAGTTGGAACTCTAATAAACGAAAAAGGAAGACTCAAACACAGAATACAAGACCAGTTTTGGTCTTGTAACGGACCAGAGTCCGTTTTGGTCTTCTTTTTAAAACTATTTAACTAGGCCAAATTGCAAGTATGGACAGGGCAACAAGCCATCTTTAAAAAAAATATTTCAATTATGTATTAATTATACAATATTTTATATTAAAACACAACATGATCGTAAAAAATTACTCTTCTCCCTCCCAAAGCCCTCAAAATAGAATTTTCTTACACAATACCACTCTCTAAAACTCAACTACACCAAAGTAACACTATCATTAATGACACACATCTCATTCTCACAATCTTCTTGAGCTCTTCATCCCTAATAATGAAGTAAATCTAACTAAAAGACAGACGTGTGACAGGTCACAAACAATGCACAGTGAAGTCCTGGTCTTCAGTTGACTCTAACTGTATTTAACAGATGATATCAGATAACAGAAACACATACTATCAGCAGATTTAGAACTGAAGATAGAATATTTCTCAAGATACAGATCAAAATAGATTAGCTCTTCCAAATATGTACAAAACTCTCCCTTTCTGTAAGAATTGTGCTTGTGTTGATTAAAACCTTTGACACTGGCATTCCAAACAGTAACAGCAGTTCATAAAACATAATGGTCCAAAATGACTTTCAAATTGTGTAACTACATAACAACTCAAATAAATGGCAAAGATGCAAAACAACAAGAGAGAAGACAAGAATTCAAGTATGTTCTACAAAAATACATCTTTCAAATTATAATTTGAAATCTTAATTTGCAGAGTAAGTCAGTAAATAGTAAATATCACTGTCAATTTGAAGTTGTGTAAGATATAGCAAATGGGGTTTAGGGGAAAGTAAACACATCAAAACAGTAATCAGGTTCTAAGCACATACAATCAAACAGGGAAAAAAAATCTTTAAATTCTAGTACTAACATAGCTTGAACAAGCAATGTAATGCAATGCATCATCTTGAACACTAGACGGAATTTCATCTGACATACCTTTTCTCTCTGTTTTCTGTGCAGGGATGGAAGATGTGGACGTAGACAGTTTTGATAAAGTAGATGCTCCATTAGCATCAAAGGATTTCTTTGGCTGGTGATCAGATTGTAGAGAAAATGGACTAGGAGGAACAGTGCTTGGGGTAGCAGTTGGATGAACCACTGTTTTGATGGGATGCTGTACTGGAGTAGAACTACTGTGAGTCTCTGCTCTTGGCAGTCTGTAGTCTCTGTCATTGTGCCTGCTTGTCTGAGACAAAATATTCTGTGGGAGCATACTGCTGGTGTCACTGGAATGCTTGTCTTCCACTTTTTTCCCAGATTCCCCAAGTAAGGTTGCAATAAGAAAAAAAAGATTAAATTAGAAACAAGTCTAAGATGGCAGTAACTGATTAATACAGCTGCACACCAACAACTAGAGTTGACTGAATTTCTTATGATTATAAAAAGCCTCAAGTAGATCAGCATCAAAAAATGCAAAATTTAATTCTACTCACTGAAAAATGCATTTTCTCTGACCTTTGCTTGATTTAGAGTTCCGGTTAAGCACTGTGTTTTGATGAAAGGCTGCTTTATAACGAGTGTTACAGTCAAGTTAACTTTTGAAGTCTCCTAAAAAGATCTAAATCAAGATCTATTATTTCCATCTTGTATTTAGTGTGAAGAGAAAATCTGTGCCATTTTTCTTTTGTTCATCAAAAACCCTGAACATCAAGTATAATTTAATAGTTCCACATTCTAGCCTTCAAAGAATTCCTCTTTGTGTCACTTGAGTACTACAACAAACTTACTTACAGTTAATTCAAGACATTTATATACATTAAATGAATGACTAATCTGCACTGGTCACATGACCACAGACTTTAAAAAATGCTACTCCGTGAACATACCAAGTAAACACAGAGTATTTTTATAGATTCTTACATTTTCACCGGTCACAAAGCAAATACTCACTGCATTATGCATGACTGCTATCTTTTTGCAGCATCCAGTATATTTTAAAATATGCAGTAAGTTTCAGTGTACACAGAAAAATATCCCTTTATACATCTCTACTTTGTCAGATCCCAAAAGCGTGGGTGAAGAATAATACTTTGGCTTCTACTTTTAAACCATCCTGGGAACTATGCTACAAATTTACACAAACTACATCAGCATACAGACAGAATCTCACAGTGCAACTATTTTCCAGAAGAAAACTGACAAAGATTAAAACTATGTATCAGGACAATAATCTCCAAGTTACAGAAATTTATAGTCCAGGAAAGATTTTGCTAAGCGTATTGGTAAGGTAAAAATATGCTCTCAATAACACACACAAGCCTCTGAAAACCCTGATACCAAAATCCATTGAATTAGGTTATTCTTAGATGTGAAATCTTTATTTTTAAGGTCGGAATATGACATTAGCAGGTCTCAATGATCACAACAGTCCAACTAAACTACAGATTATGCAAGTTGTTTAAGTAACTACCCATGAAGATAAACTCGACAGTAAAAGCCACAAAAAGGAGGAGCACCATGAAAAGCATTAAGCAAGTGTTGCACTAGTAAAGTTATTTAAAGAAACAACATTTGGGAGAGTTAACTGGGCTATCCACTTTGGCTTTTATTATATGAAAAGATGAGAAAATGAGCTAAGGAAAGGGATTTTTTTACAATTTTTTAAGTTTGGAAAAGAAAACAGTAATGCAAACAAGGCAAGAATATACTGCTGTAAAAAACCCACATACTTCCACTGGCAAACCCACTGGCAGCTGTCGCCTGCATCACCTCTCTTCTGTAATCCCTATCTTTTGGAAAACTGTTAACTGACATTTTGCTTGCTTCTTTTTGTCTCTGCTCTCTGAAGAAAAGAAAACAAAAGTTAGGTAAGAACTTACATTATCTAATAATATAACAGTTTCTGTAAGTTATATGAGATGAATTGAACTGGTAAGAGCTTGCTTCTACAGGTGGGGTTAGTTGGCAAACTCCAGCCACTGCTTCCTTACATCTGTGCTTGTTGAAGCCCACAATATATCAGTTCAGCTCACTAATCTCGTCCAAAAAAAAAAAAAAACACCCAAAAAAACCCACCCCAAAACAAAACATCAAAAACAACACTCACCAAAAAAACCAAAACAAAATTCCAACCAAAACAAACAAACAAACCAACCCCAGAACAAAACAAAAACCAAACCAACCAACCAACAACACCCCCCCCCCCCCCAATAAATCTCACTCCATANCCCCCCCCCCCCCAAAATAATCCCCACACAAACCAACCATACTTCCCTCTCAGGCTCTGGATTGTCAAGGGATAAAAGAGGTGCCAGAGGTCATGGTAAGGGTAGGAATACAGCAGACAGAGCACAATCTTTTATAGCAGTAATCTATTAGATAAGCTCAACTGCTCTGAAATGTGCTTAAGAATATTTGTTCTTTATACAATTAAAACAAATACAAACATATACCTTTCCAGCCACTCTTTTGGTTTTTCCCATTGTGAAACTTCTGTTCGGCAGTTGTAGTAGTATTTTTTGCCTGAAGAGCTGATGTGTTCAGACCAATCATCCGCAGAATCATAAGCCTTTAAAATACAAACAGTGTTGGACTAAAGACTGAGAGTTTTAATATACAAATTTAATAGCTTTCACTGCTTTTAAAACTACACGGCACCCTTTTATGTACCCATATCACTGCTTTCCACCACCTCTAAACACCTGTTTCATTGATAGCTTGAACACATGACCAGTGTCCTCCTGCTGCATTCTGCAATAGCTTCCTCTGGTTTATTCCCATCAAACGCCTTAACAGAATCTACTACTACATTTAGTGGGATACAGTAACATCAGTACTGATAACATTAGTTTCCTTCACCTTACAACATCCTCAAAATTATCTTTCCAAAATTTTTCTACTGATCATAAATTTACCAATTTTGTTTCTGGGCAATTTTTTACAAACACCACGCTAACAACTGAAACTTGGTACTGAAGTGACTAAAATTCACAACATGTAATGTATTTCAAATAAGTAAAATCATACTCTCTGTTCGAGATTTACAACAAAGTTCTTGGAAAATATTTCTGTATCTATGTCATTAAAATAATCTAGTATTTTTAAATTAATGACAGGTAACCCAAAGCTCTAATGATTACCAAGTAGAATAGTTTTAAAACATATGACAACTGCAGGCTGGGTTTACAGAATGTTTATAAAATAAAGACTGATGTTGGAAAACTCATGCACAATGTTCATGCTGCCTGTCAGACAAAAATATGAAAATATGGTGTGTATGAACAGGGCAACACATGCATGAAAATTAATTACAAATACTCACTGCATCGGAAGTTTTGCTTGGATTATTGCTGGGATTAGAAGAATGTGAATTTGAACTATGAAGAGCACTGTGGTTGTGTGAATTTTCTTGTGGAGAGTAACTGGTCCCTGAAAGAAAAGAGAAAGACTATTTACCATGTATGCTTTCAAAGAAATCAACCATCTGCATTCTAAGGAGGTGGAAGGGGAAAGAAGAGGGAAAGTGAGAAGGCAAGTTGTCCAAAACCTGGATCACAGCATAGTTCAGATGCGGAAGTATTTCAAGAGACCACATGTACGTTTCTATTTCACATAACATAAAACTCACTTTGATTTTATAATTAGAATAATGCAGTATGGCCCTTCACTGGTCTCTCAAACTTTATTCCATTACAAGCAAACAAATAGCCTTTATAATTTTGGTGCTTTTAAGAGTCCTAACATGTCAATTCACAAGTTAACAGACATTTTCTCCTCAACATTAGATCAAAAAATTTAAACAGGCTTATCAACAGCCTACATGGTTAGATGCATAAAATGAGGTTTTAAGTTTACTGAAGGAATGCTGTTTTCTTGAAACTCCTGTTTTCTTTTGAGACTACTTGTTAATAGTTCTAGGTAACTATTTCTGTTTATGCATACCAAACAGACTAAATTTTCCTGCACCTCAGCCTCTGCAATAAAGGTAGTGACATCTATAACACCAAAAGCAGCACTTCCCAAACCGCCACCTGCTTCTGGCCTCCCTACCAATTACTCCTCAAGGCAACTTGGTTTTCCTCAATGTGAAAACACTTGAACAGCTGAAACAAGAAAGGAGATAATTCTCAACATCTTTTGGATCGGTGTTTGTGCCTAAGTTCAAGTCACTTGAACAGTTCCATCTACAATTAAACAAGGACACCCATTCCATGCTGCAACCTTCTTTTAAGTTTCCTGCTCTGAAGGCCTCCCATTTCTCTAAAATTTCTAAGAAAGTAAAAACTCTTCAATTGCTCTTGATGGGATTTTTTTTAAATTTTATATGTTCACACAAATCACACTAAACTAAGAAAAATCACTTTCTTACACATTTCAGGGAAAAACTGAGATATTGCAAATATAACACTCCCAGCATTCATTTTCCCTTTCCCTACTGAGAAATTTCTCAACAACCAGAGGTACTACAGGAAGTACCACTAGCTTCACAAGTTGTATTGCAATCTAGTTCATAGTAAATATGAAGCCAAAGTGATTTGAAAATGGCAAAGACCTTATCTTATGGGCAATTACAGTAAAGAACAGTAAAGGACTGATAGGTACAAGTGAATGAAGTCACAAAAAAATAAAATAATTGTTTCAAAGTCTTCCAAGAGCTACACACACAAAACATGACTAAATAACACATTATGGTGCAAAATGAGAGCCGTTATAATGCAAATTTGGTCTTCTGAGCCTTCTAACTACACAAGCAGTGACAAAATTACTTCTTTCAAACTTCTTTCTCCCCACCTTTAACCCTGAAGGTTAGAAAAACAGTCCATCACAAAAGCAAAGAGGTACACCACCACCAAACTGTTTAGTACCTTACAAAGTTTAAAGGTCAATTTGCATAAACATGGGTTACTGCAACGTGAACCAGCACTACCTCAAAACCTTTCCCTACACTATGTTGGCTAAAACTGTATGTTATTCTCTGTAAAGACATAAGGGAAAAGAATAAGGAAAACAGTAAGTCTCATACTCAAATACAGTCTTTCAAAAGCTAGACCATAATCCTACACCAAAAGTATCTTGCATGCTCAGAGCTAGGCAGAATGACTTAGCATGGGGGCTAAGTTAGGCTTGTCAAAACAATACTTACAACCATCACACACTTGTGATGCGCATGCCTAGCAACAAGAACAAAAAAACATTTATAGATGCATTTGATTCCCCTAGATATAAGTAGTATATATCATAATTACAAGGCTGTACTACTCAGTTACACCAACAGTCTCAATTTTTTTAGACACTGATCATGCAGTGAAATGTCTGTTTAATATTTTTGTATTAGCCATTCTTTTAGTCTTTATTTACTATATCCTTCTACTGAGATAAAAATCATTAACATTTCTTTATGTATTTTTGTAGGTTGTTCAACACAGACATATTTTAATTAATTTCTGCTATGAGGTAAAATCATCTCCCTTTTTCAAGGAAAAAAATGACATGAAAGTTTACCAGATGGCTTTGTCTGAACAGTCCCTTCAAAACATCAGAAAGCACCAATGCCTTTAATTTACTGTAATCCCATACCACAGTTGCAGAATCACTACATTTTGTTCAGCACGCTCAAGATGTACATGGTGATTTTTAAATACTGTCATGGCCTAAATACACCACCACCATGAATCTAATCTAACAGGCATTTTCCAAACATGCGAAAGAGCAAACAACATACCTATTATATCAATAAAATATTGTAAAGCCAATTCTATCCAAAGCATAAAAAAACCCCTCAAATTCACTGTGCAGACTTTCAAATGCCACATGGTGTATCAGCTCAGCAGCATGCTCCCATTTCAAACTGTGCCCAGCCCCACTACTGAGTCACCAAGCACTCCGCAGGAGTATCAGAGCAGCTGCAGCAAGTCACACCCACCTCCAGCTGGCCCAGATAGGAGAACACTACTAGGCAGCAGCTTCTTCAGAAGGGGCCCCATGGCCTCTCCGAGCTGCAGTCCTCCCAGACTGTCCACCCACATGCTCCATCCATCAGGAATCCTGTCCTACCTGAGCTGGCCTCAGCTGCATAAAAACTGATGGTGGCTGCTCCAGCAATTCTGGAGCATAGGGACTGCCTTGGGTCACCAGGACAAACGATGTGGGCATTTATAGGGCCATCCATAAATACATACATACATAAATACGTAACTGTGCCTGGGACAGTTACACAGGGTAATTACAGGTGTGGGTTCACCACCCATACCTCCATTCTATTTTACACATAATACCACTTTATGTTTGGATCTGTACCCAACCTTCAGGAATGAGCATACAAAAGGACTCTGAACTGCTGTTTGTGCTGTTGGAAAGCTTGCAAGACCAAAGCAGATGATACTCTGGAGAACAAGAATTTTAGGCACTTCAAACAAGTTAAGGGCCTAAACACTGTATGTAAACATGACAACCATAGTACCAAATTACCTTTTTATACTGAGGCAGCAAGGTTTTAGTATATCGTTAAATCCATGCACAGCAGTCATCTAGGGATCTAACAACCCAGCCAAGCAAGCAGTGCCAGCTCAAGTTGTCTGGGAAAGTTGCTGAAGATGTTTAAAAGGCCAGAAAGCAACCCACAAGCACAGGTCTACCTCACGTGAATGCTAATTAGCAAAGCCTAACCCCGAGCCATTTTAAGGTGGCTGTGACTTGCCACCAGCTCTGCATCTCCCAGCTGCATGCCTGGCAAAGCAGATCACGAGAACAGGATCGCCAAGACTAGTCCATACCACAGAAACAGGCCTGATAAGGTAGAGAGCTGATAAGGTACTGCCCCTTGAGACAGTTCCTCATAGCAATTCTCACCTTTCCCTCTTCCAGTTAGACCTTCCTTACTAGCTACACTTTCCTCAGGAAAGAGGAACAAAGACTTATTTTTGCACTCCTTATTAGCATATTTTCAGATTTACCGATTGCTACCGATATACATCTTTGATGTACCACAAGGAAATTCATAGTGTGTTTTAAATATTCCAGTTTCAGAACTACCCATGGAAATGTTTACTGCACAATCACAGTGAGTTTCCTCAGTTTAATCATTATTTTGAAAGCAGTTAAAGGTGGAAAGAGCTACTCCTAACTGGAAGATGGCCAACAAGGGAATCAGCCCTACAGTTACATAAAACTGTAGCGGTGCAACTGTGTGAACAAGTCTTCCCTAGTGATGAACAAGTCATAGGGCAGGTCAGAGTCAAGGTTAAAATATCACAGCTATCTCCTAGTCTTTCCAACAAAAAACACATCTTCCTTACTAATGCATGAAAATCACCAGAAAGCACGAAGAGCAAGGGTCTGGGAACCTATTTAAAATTGACTTAATGCCTACTACAGATTTGAGATTCTAGGACTCATTTTAATGTTTTTGTAAGTTGTTTCTGCATCCCAACTGCTGAATCCAAGACACTTTGAACTGCAACAAGGGCTCAAAACTATGCTGAACTTCAAAAACAGATTTAACATATGCTGAAATAAGAATACTCCATTTCGCAATACAGTCAACTTTCTCTAGCAATGTTCACATTTAATTAGCATCTCCATCAACACCACTTCAATTTTGAAAGTATAAAAAGTTCAAGTTTTGAGTTAACTAAGGATGAGACTGCTCTCAAGCACTTGGGTTTCCCTCTGTTCTCCCCTGCCATTTTTCAAGACCAAACCAAAACTCCTTCCTTTCCAAAACCTGTAAACCTATACTGGCACTTACAACAACTGCCTGAAACCACCTAAAATAAATTTTCTTGCCACTTGATTAGAATAATCTAATACATGACTGTGCATTCCCCACCATCCTCTGGCATCCAAGTATCTTAGTCTAATTTACTTCTTTTTGGTTCATAACATTGCACAGTATCAAAATCATAAAATCTCCAACTGAAATGCACAAGTTGGAACAGAGAGACATTAGAGTTGGAGTATATATACTGCTGCACCACATGACAGTTAACTTTACACAGTTCACCACTGATAGAGCATTTATGTTTTCTTTTTAGCCACAAAAATACCTTGTTAATATCATAACTCATTTTGTCCATACTAAAAAGCGTCAGTGTAGATATAAAATAAAGGAAGTTTACAAGTGCTCACCAGCTGGAACTCAAAAGATGGTCTGCTCCTTCAGTCCCCTCCAGAGGGAACTGGGATTCAGGAAGAGCTTTAGGAGAAGTCACTGTTTCTGTGCCCTCATACTAATCATTGGAAAGAAGCACTGGGCAGCAGAAAAGCAAGGAAGGTCATTACATTTGTGACAACTCCATCCATACTTTCTATGACTCCATGTTCCACCTCTCAGCTAACATGCAATCAAATTCATTAAACTACACACAATATCAGAATCTGAACTTCCTCAAAAGAATACTACCAAGTGACAGATACTACTTAGTTGTTAACAGAGGAAACTTAACAGAAAGGCAATTTTATAGTGGTGATACTATATGGAGATAACTAATTAAGAAGACTTCTTCAAACAGTAAAAATTAATCTAAGATAAGCCTAAATTAAAACATCTAAAGTATATTTCAACTGGCTGTTATTTCAGTGCAAATCTTTGTGCAGAACACTTTCTAAACTACTGCATATGGGAGGAAATAAAGCAACACAATAGGAACACAATACCCAACACGCCAGCCGAAACAGAACAGCCCATCATGATCATTTTGATTTGCCAAATGTAAAAGTAGTAAGACAAAACAATTTTTCTTCACTGCATTTTTATGTGGCCTAGTGTATTGAAATAAACATGGCTGCCTTCCATATGCAACCAAAAGCATAAAAACTTGCAATTTTCCTAGCAGAGCAGTGGCCTCAGAGAATACACCAACTGTGCAGTAACATTTTCCAGAAATTCATAATCTACTAAGCTGAATGCACAATGCTCTGCCAAAAGAAAGAAAATCTAGCCTGATCACTGTACTGCCCAACTACATACTCATTATGCCCCCCCACATAAATGTTTTATACCAGTCAATAAGTAGCTCTATTGAGCAAAAAAACTTACAAAGCCCTATTTCATTCCCTACCCTTCTCTCCTGCCACACTGCCAATCCAGGACAGCAAAGTCTGTACTGTTTTGCAATATCCAATTGACAGGGTAATCATTCCAATGTAAAGAAGTTCTCTTTTTCCCCAAGTTACCATTCACAGAGAATTTCACAGACATCACCCAAAAACATTACTATAAACAGACCAGGAGTCATACATTCATGGAGTGGCACAATTGACCAACAGCAGATGAAAATGATACTGTAAACATATAGTTTTATTCATAATAGAATTTTTCTTCTAAAATGGTAGTAAGAAAGTGACACTCCCCTTGAAAAGGAAAAGTGAGGAGCAGTAAACTAATGAAAGTCAAGGACTCATTTTACTAATGCAATACTCAGGAAATGCAAAGGCATTACTGATTATTAAAATGAAAAAGATGAATTTAAATCTTACACATTGCATAATGAACAGTAAATTTTATTTTGCTCTTCGCTGCTTATGTTTCTATTTTTAATTAGTTATACTCAATTTATTTTAGAAACTGAAGCTTAATTTTAGGGCAAACAGACCAAACTGCTCTAGAAAGAACATCAAGTTATTCCTGCCCACCAAAACGGAAAGCAGAAGGTAGTAAAATGTCTCAAACTAAATTCAAACTTTGAGGTTTCAAATAACAATTCAGGATTTACTACTCCAGCAGCTAACTCTTTTCCTAGGGCTGTACTTCAGCCTAAATAAGTAACACAGCTTGGGTTCTCCCCACCAGTAGAGCAGATAAACTTATTTTTGTCCAGTCATCCTCTCATTTGCGCCTTTCCTTGTTACAGCTACAGCTTAATAATTAAATAATTTTGGGGTTGTTTTCTTTCTCCCCTCAGTCCACCTCCCAGTAGCAATGAGAAATCACTTTTCATCTTAAGATGCAGCTTTGAAAATTATCAGCTTCACTAACAAGGTCCACTGAAGGCAGTGAGTTTCTGAATGATCCAGTACTCAAATGTCACAAACCATAGAGCTGAAAAAAGCCTAAGGGATGAAAAATGGATTTTCAACACACCCCAGACAGAATTCCTATCCATTTTCTTCTTCAAAGAAAATCAGTATATTGTCAGTGTCCTTGATACCTCAACTATTGAAATAATAATAAACAAATACTGGACAAATAATTTTACCATCACCCATAAAGATGTTTATTCTTACTTTGAAGTGGGGTAAACAGTATCATTTGAAAGAATTTGCCTATTTCTCAATAATTAAGACAAATTCCAACCAGCTTCTAAACATTTCTGGTAAGACTCAAAGGTTACTAAAGTAGATTAAACAAATTATAATCTACAAAATGGATTTACATGAAATTAAAAACTATGGGTAGACAAATTCTTCAGATGAACATTTGCAATTTCCTCCCTATAGGGAACTTTACGTTCAGGTCACCTAATGAAATAAAAAAATGCTAGCAACATCCTCAACACTGCTGAAGATCTACTAAGACATGCACTTCATTTGAGATCAATCGACTTGAAAAAAGCAGCTTAAGGAGTTTCACCCATGGAAAATGTGAATAAGTACCATGAATTTCAGCAACACAGAGTCATATTCCTAACTCTCTGGCTCATGACACCGGAAGATTTCAGAGTGTTTAATAAAAAAAAAAAAATCCTTGTTCAACATCACTAATGACAGTTTAAATTATTTTAAAGCTTGTAACACTAATTAACATTACCATATTTGTACAAGGAGTGGGACATTGCTCTAAAAAGTAAGGAGGTAGGTTGAGAATAAAACCAAACTCTGCCTTCGTTCTGGACTGTGGCTCATAAAACATTTACATCTCTAATACGGTGTCAGAGACTGCTCAAGAGAAGTTCTTCCAATCTCAAGTAACAGCTTCATATAGAAACTTTTAAATTATTATGACATGCAAAACCAGATGTGTTAAACTGACAGCTAGAATCCTTACCACAAACTAATAACCATGTTATCTGAACTCCACATGGATCAGGACAGCAAATGGACAATGGACTGAATTTCCCCCTTCCAAGCCCTCCTCAGTAACACACCATGAAACCCAAATGAGCCTCCCATGAACACACTGTAATACAGCACTAAGAGAGTCCAGCTCAGTGATGGAAATCTAACAGCACAAGACACTCTCCTACCTCCACCAACATTTCAACAAAACTAATCAACTAAGATGAAGCAGAAGACTGAATCTCTATTTCTGATTCACATTAATTGTAAGTAGATAATTCCAAATTTAGAAGTTTTTTCCTCTCAAAAGCCAAGAAAAACTAGACAACTCAAGACATTTAAAAAAAAAATACATTAGTCATCTGGGGCAACAGACACAAATGCTTCATGAAAATTAGGCTCAAGGGATACTGAAACGATAAACAATTCCTTTAACATTGCAGGAGGAGGAGGCAGCAAGCATCATAAATTTTACTTTTCATTCAGGGAGCTTCCCAAAGAACATAAAGCACTGGAAGAACCACTGATGTTTATCAACATACACCTCAGATGGGAGTTACTCAAATGTAGACATTTCATAAAAACTGCATATTTCAGTATTTTTAGATTACAAACAGCAGAGTAGGACTGTGAAAGACTGACACACCATAACCCAGTCATCACAAACTGTAGTTTGATTAAAACCAGGGGTCATGCAAAACAATTTCTGCTTACAAAGGAGAAGAAAAAGCAGATGCCCAAACACAGCTCTGAGACTATTTCCCCTTTTTCTATGTATCCACAGCACCAAAGAAGTACACCCACTCAGACCCCAAACAATTAAGTAAGATATGACAACTTAATCTCCCTAACAAAATCCGCTGAGCAAATATAAGGTTAACTAAGAACAAGGCCAGGCTGTTTTGCAACTCTCAAATTTCTTTTGATGTTTTGAGGATAGCTTCTTGAGGACAAAAGTTTAAAGAGAAGACCCTGTGAATGCAGTATTACCTACAAATTAACTTGCATTGAATGTTTCCAGGCTTAGTTTTTACGCACATAGGTAGTGCCATGCAATGGCAAACGCTTGGGAACTCCATCCCATCTCAACCGAGCATGCACCATTGAGAACCAGCAATTCAACAAGTACATTGTGTCACAGAAGTACTAAAAAAAGGGAGTCTGTGTTAGAAAACATTACTGCAATCCTGCAAAAAGGTTAGTCACACACAACACACTTATATCCTTAATCAGAAACCTGTGGCAGAATCAATGTCTAACCACATTAAAATAAGGCAAGGAAAAAAAGGCACTGTATATCTCCCTTCTGAAATGTGTCTTAAAAATAGTAACTGTAAGTCAGATTATCTCAAATTCGTATCTTAAGATACATCAAACACAGTAGAAGAACCAACCTCCACTTCAATACCAGATCATTCCTTGAGTGCTACTAATATTTGCTATTTGAAGAGAACTTTCTTTTCTTCCAGGACTACAGCAATGTCCATGTCCCAATAAAAAAGAGAAAGCATTATGTCACCTGAAATTTAGATATTGATGGATCTGCCGATAAAGAATTCTGGAATATTTCTGTTTTCAGAAAGATTACTCTTTTTTCCCTGGACATGTTATTTCTTCACCACAAATGAGAAACCTAACTTGAAAATATTAAGTATTAAAAAGCAGCAACTGGTCAGTACACTTTTATATAATTTGAGAAATTATTAGGTTTAGACAAAATACATTTTCAGTCTGGACATACTATGCCACGTGTATTTATTATAGTACAGATTAATTTTCAACTGGGAATTGTTTTTCAAAAGAACACATGCTAGTAATACTCAAAAAAACCAAAAAAAGCAAGTCAAATTACTTTATTATTTTCTGTCATGTAGATGTTCTTCACTAATAAAGGAATGCTGGCCCGCAGCTCTGGGAGAAAGTAAAGATGGCAAGCAAGGATTGACCCAAGAATTAATATATATAGTGTTGTGGTTTTTAAAAAAACGGATTCACAGCTTTATTTCAAGCTGGCCGAGCTCAGCTTAACAAAGCTTAGCTCAGCTTAACAAAGGTATTGTGCAACAGGGCTTTCAAGCATCTAAAGCACAATAAGTGACAATTCATCCCTCTTCCCATTAAGTAATTTGTAAATACATACATAAAATTCACTGGTCTTTCCTGGAACTACCTCACTATAGGAAAATAAGCCTCTTCACAAAAGCTGTAGTTATGTTTACAAACTCAAAATCTATTTTATAATTATTTGATTGCTTAAGTGTCTTATTTTATTTCTCTAGTTAAGTAAACACTCTCAAAAGGACTATACAAAAACTGCAACCGCTATTATCAACAGTGTCTAGGCAGTATGAGGTGAACTTTATACTACTTGAATTTGAAGAGGATAATATTATTTCTTGTATTAAAGCAAGCAGAAATAGTATTCTTTCAAATTACAGTTTTTAAAATTAAGTCTGTGTTAATCTGTCAGCAGCAGGTGTCTGAATGAGGAATCTACTCAAACAACTTAGCTAGATGAGATCTAAACTCCTCCCTATGTTATTCAAGGGGCACAGCTGGCATGAACACACCAGCATGCAGAAGAAAATAATTATATGAAAAAAACACAACAGAAAAAAAAATAGGTAGAGCACATTACCTAACTTGTGTTGTGGCGTTAATGCACAAACATGCATTACTTATTATACACCTTAATAAAAAAAAATTATTTGTGGTTTTTCCACATTTGGGAGTGAATAGGTATGTTTGAAACATAAAAATTAGATGAGTAGGACAGACCATAATTTCCATTCCCTGTTTTTGCTACTCATAGACATGGATAATCGATAACTGTGCTGCTCCAACAAACTCAGTAACAAACCTAGAAAAACACTGAGGAAGACTGTTGCTTTGAAGGACATAAAAAAGCACAATATTTAAGAAATCTGCTAAACCATCGCAGAGGAACTAATCTGTGTAGCTGGGATGGAACTGTAAATCTGTTCCGTAAAGTATTTTCAGAAAGCCTGACATGCCTAAATATATATAGCAGGTCACAGAAATTATATTGACACGTATCAGAAAAGTAATGATAAAAGTTTAGACCAAAAAAAGACCTTTTGAAGATTTATGCTGCCCCTCAGACACAGGGAATTTAGCTCATTTAGCACATGGTTCGTATTTCTGGCTGCCTTTTCCTTGTCATGAAGCACTTGAAAGCTGTTTTACGTCTCTTTTTTTTGAGTGAGGACAAAAGGAGGGTATTAGCATTTTTTATCATACCTCTGCTGTAGAAACAAAACAAGTTATGTTTTAACATTGCAACAGAAACTTTGATAGACTGTTCCTTTGCAACTCTCCTTTGTAACAAGAGTCACATTAAGGAACAGATGATTATTCCGAAGTACTACAGGGCCTAATCATAAGTCTCTAGGCCTCATTTTTCATTAATTTCAAACACAATGTAACATTGTTGCATGCATGAAAAGGTAAGTCAAGGCCACAAAAGCTTAACTGACATCTCTTAACACATCTGGTACAAAGAGTGAAGTCTCCTGTCAGTCATCTGCTCAAAAATTTATCTCCCTTTCCAAGTGACCTGAAGGACAGACTTTCCAACTAGACATACCAAGGGGGACCCTCATCACTGTCTACAGGTATCTGAATGGAGAGTGTCAGAGGATGGATCCAGGCTCTTCTCAGCAGTGCCAAACAACAGGTCAAGAAGCAACAGGAACAAACTGTGGTGCAGGAAGTTCCACCTGAATATGAGTAAGAAGTTCTTTACTGCATGAGTGACCAAGCACTGGAGAAGGCTGCCCAGGGCAGTTGTGGAGTCTCCCTCACCGGAGGGATTCAAGAACCATCCAGACACAATGCTGTGCCATGTGTTCTAGGATGACCCTGTTTCTGCAGGGAGTCTGGACCAGACTCACTTTGGCCCCTTACAACCTGACCCACTCTGTGATTATTCTTGAATCGTATTCCATCAGCTACTTCCAGTTAGCAGGCAAGTACAATTTGTGCCTTAGAACACGCATTTCACTTCACAAGCTTGAAAGTAGGGAGAAAAAGGGAAACAATCCTTACTGAAGAGCTACATAGTGAATGATCTTTCTGTACAGCAAGAGGTTTTTCCCTGAAAATGCCCATAAAATTGCATAAAAGCCTGACTTTGTAAACAAATGCAGCTACCATTGCAAGTTGGGTGCCATTAAATTACTGTTATTGACAGAGAGGTTATTACAGCATCACCGCCCCTCTCAGCCAAAACAGAGGCAGAGCATTCTCTTCCAAGTTCTGTACAGCTTCACTGATATTTGGCTCACTGCACACTTTACACTGAATAGGCAGAAATGGACAGGAAAAGAAATGTAAATTGTCAATAAACAGTGTTTCTCTTAGAAAGCAGCCATGTCCCAAAACATGGTTAAGGAGAAATTCTAATCCATTAGAATGAGGGCCATTGGGGAATGCAGGGCAAAATGCTACATAATTTACAAACTGCTATCTTGACTATGGCCTAGTAGCAGGCAGCTCATCAGAAACTAACAGTTTTCATTACTTCTTTTCATCTTCAGAAGCAACCCAAAAGAATGAGTTTAGTAAACCATATATTCCATTTCTGTAAAGTCAGAGGCAAGTAGCATATGTTAAAACATGATGCTAAGTAAAAATCACTCCCTTCTGATTAGCTTACATACCAAAAACAACCAAGCTCACCAAATCTTGTATATTGTCAGTTACTTTCTCTTTTCCAAAACATACAATGTGCTTATGTAAAAAAGCTTACCAGGTCTAGCAGGCAGACTGACTTGAACATACTACATTTACAATCCAATGAATTCTTAAAACTAAGATATATATTTGCTTAAACAGAACAACTATAAATGGAAACCTTCAGAGGTCCTATTTACAGATCTGAATTCTATACTCTGACATATAAAAGAATGTAAAAACAGTAAGAGAAAATTCCCAATATCAGAGTCCTAATAGCAACAGTTTGGGAAGCAGCTGCATCAACAGGTTACACACCAATAGCACTGCTTATTAACATTTGATGAAGCCTCCATTTCAGATCAAGTCTCCCACTAATCCATCTTTACTCTAGCAACCTACACCAGATACTTGAACTTCATTAAGAGAAACAGAGGACTCCATCCACCTACATGAATAAAGACTTAGCATTTAATACCATCATATTAATATCACAATTCTTACCTAACATCAATAATATAAAATAAGGGGGTTTTATTTTCCATTGTCTACCAGTTAAAAGCAAGCTCTGCAGGTAGTTTTCACAAGCAATTTTCAATATTAACGTTAAACATTCAATATTAACGTCTAAACCTCTAGATTTAAAAAGTACAAACACGTCGTGTCTTTTACTGTGATTCTATGAGCACATACATTTCAATTTCTTTTCTACTAGAGATCCTCATAACAGAGTAACACAAAAGAATGGTTATACAACTGATCCCGCAAAAACTCACCTCAGAAATATTGCCAAATCCACTGAGTAAATGGGAAGCTCTTTTCTATCTGAATGTTCTAAATTTGAAAGCAAACTTAAAACCCTGTCTGAAGGCAGAAGAACTAATAACACTTAAAAGAAAGCTTTTAGAAATATCAGAAAACAGAAGCTTACTTTTCCCATTTTTTTTTAAATCCAAAGAAAAGCTTCTAAAAGGTGAATGATCCTGGACGCAATTCTATTTTTCTTAAGAAACAAACCAGCCACCAACCACCACCTCCTTCAAAGCCATCCGAACAGCCAACATTCAAGGAACAGTGAAGTGAATCACTAAACCTACACTTGGCTGTTGGGGGGCATTCAAAGCGTGTTTCATGGAGAGCTCACTCTCCTTTGCAATCAGACTGCTCTCACCCCAGCTTTGACCATATAGTTACAGTGAGGAAATAGTTTTCATAGTAATGAATAATTACTTTAAGATTAACAGCAGTTAATAGTAACTACACAGATAGAATCTACTCCAGCTTCTTCCTGAACCCTTTGCTATGTTCCATTACTCTCAGACTTGCCTCTTTCTACCTACCCTGCAATCGCCTCTTTACAAGGCCCATTGTCAGAGCATCTTCTATTCTCCTGTAGCTGCCCTAACACCCTGCTCATTGTTAGTTTCACTGGCCAATGATCACACTAATTTAATCAGCAGTTCCCCTTCTGCCAGGGCTGCCAACACAGGAACCCAACACAGTTCTCTGTTCAGGGCTGTTTGCTATCCCTTTGCTATGAGGACTCTGAACTCCTTTAGGAACCAGTGGAAACAAAGCAAGCAAACAAAGAATCACAGAAGCTCCCACCACCACTTTGATAAAAATAGGAATTCATTATTTAAAATATTTCATTCAGCCTCTAATAGCAGTAAGGTTTTTAATCTTAGAACTGTATTAGTCAGTAACAGTGCTCACTGACAAATGTTCTTAATTGCCAATTAGAAAAAACCAACTCACATGGAAAAGAAACAGTAACAATGCTTCAATTATGCTTTGGAACTTAAATATCACAAGTTATAATCGAATTCCATTAAAAGAGCCTGCATTGCACAACAACACACAATTCAGCAGAAGATTTCATGCTATCTACATTAATACTCTCCAGTTGTTATTTTAAGCAATTCAGTAAGATCATGGCATGAAGCAAAGTTTCCAAGTCTGTTAAACATAAATGTAGTGAAACACGCAGTATTTTCTTCACAGTAAGAAACAACTGAGTACAGGTGGCTTAAGTGAACTAACCTTTTTTGCATAAAGTTCTACTGTGGGTCATTCTGATCCATACAGTTAAGTAGAAACACCCTTTGCCCTTTTTCTAACAAAGGTTGCATCTTGCATTTTTACTCTTAAATTATATATATTTATATTTATATATATATATCCCTTTCATTATTCCCAAAGCTCCCCTACTTATCTGGCCTCTTTATTTTCTTTCCTGTACACCAGTATCTCGTCATTCACGCGTCTTAAAAGACCTACAACAGTCTTCCATCCTCAAGCATGACAGCCCTCAAATCTTTGAATTTCCCTTTTTCTTTAATGGAAACATTTTTCCACATCTACAAGGCCCTTCATAGTTCTATTCCCCATAAACAATGCTGGCTTTAAGTCTCCATTTGTTACTGTTAAGAAACTTCACACTTGAGCTGGTCTCATAAAACCCCCTAATCTCTTCAAACCCCACACTTGCCTATAGCAGCTGACCTATAAATAAGAGATGCACTGAGGGGGGGAAGCTGTTCATTATGTTTTAAACACTTGCATACAGAGACAATGCCCCCATGCACAGAGACCTGAAAGCAAGAACAAAGTTAAGGCAGTTTTTTGATATGCTGGATGCACAAGTGCTCTTAGGAAACCAGGAATGTGACAAAAACTTGCAATTACTCCACGACATTTAGTCCAAGGTAAACTTGGAAGTCTCTCTCCAGAGAAAGACTGTCTGTACACAGTCTCTTTCCAGAGAAACCATACAGTAAGCAACTTTGAAAAATGCTTTGTTTGCACTCTATCACTATGGAGGGCTTACCCGTAACACGTTTTAAAACCTTAACTGAATTTCTCACCATGGATTACAATCCTACAAAAGATTCTGCCATGAATATTACAAAAATAAGCTGTTACAAAAAATATCTTTATACATGTACTAAGGATATTAATAGGAGATGGTTCTACCATATTTGACTAATTAATTTTCAATCAATTCCTGCTCTTATATTTTAAATGTGTACACTTAAATCTTGAAATGACATTTAAATGACATTTCACATTTACCACAAAAACATGAACCAGCCATGACTGAATCAGCATGCTACACCATTGAATCTTCCTGTTTCTTTTCAGAGCTAAAATTACAAAGAGATGTATAGGAGTTCTTTCTAAACATTGAGTTGAGAGGGAGAGATCAGGTTAAATCAGCTTTATGTTCAGTAGTAATACTCCAAATTTATTTTGTTTGTCCTATTTTGTTTTCTAAGGTACGAGAGAAGAAGAGATTGTTTGTTTGGTACTTTAATTCAGTGTAGGAAAATAAATACTGGAGACATTTCAATGAGATTTGCTTTGTTAAATTCAGCTAGATCACAGGAAGGCAGGAACACCTGCAATAGTTTCAAAAAGAGCAGCACCAATTTTAAAATAATGCACAGCAATTACAAAAAATAAAATCCTCACTCAACTTCTTTGCTCCTCTATGAGGAATGCAAAAGGAAAACAAGACAATTATAGTAGAATCAAAGCCAATTAATACTCTTCGGTCATATAAAGGCTTAGACAAAAAATGTCAGCACTTTAGTAACGTTTTTCTTTTTTCCACTGTATGTCTCTAATTGCAAAACTAAGGGATCATAGCAGTCCTTCAGTGTAATTCAACAGATAGAGAAAATGGTAAATGATTTTATTATGTCTTTTGCCTATTCACAATATGCAAATGTTCATTACACTACAGCATTTCACCTATATTTTAACACCTACCTTCAATTCATACTGACAGAAATATTCAGTATATCAAATTAATACCCTTCTGCCCACATCTGCTCAGCTCTGGTTTACTACATAGAGTACACAGGATTTAACATAATTTTGGTTGTTCTGAATATATTTTACAAAGGTGAAACTGAGGCCAAACTAACCTTAGTAATGACACACAAAAAAAATCACTTATTTACATTAAACAGAACAGATGTTCAACTTTTAAAATTAGTAATTTCCCTCAGACTGTTGAAGACTACTTCCTTCTTCCAGTCTGTTACAACATGATGTGAAAACACTTGCTTTCAGATCACAATAAATGAAACTTTCCACTGTCTTAACAACTAGGAGAAGGTAGAGTGGGATGGTGTTCCTTTCATTTACAGAACTACAAATAATTCATTTTCCTTTATCCTGACTGCATGCATACATGCTTCAGACCACTCCCCGCTATTACATCCAGCTGGACACTCTAAGGACTTCAGAAAGTCTTTCCTATCTTACAACACTTCCAACACACAAATAAGCAAATGCATTCCCCATATAGAGCATCATCCTCCAGATATTTTCATATATGCATGATTCCACTAAATGCAGCTCTGTTCAAGCAGAAAAAATTACCAACTGTAGCAAAACTAAGTAGAATTGCAAGAGTATGTAGGACTAGTATCTTTGAACAGGTGAACAGGAAATAAAAGAGGACACCTCTGTATCCTGAAAAGTAGCACAGATTAGCAGCATATGGGCATTGCACATGCATTTAATTCTGAGACTACTATACTTTCAATTATTATCAGATACAATGAAAATCAGTGTATTAACAAAAGAGGCATGTTGTTATAATCCATCTACACACTTCTACGACATTAACAGTGGTCTGCAGAGCCTCAGCATTAAGTCAAAGAAGGAAAAACAAATAGGATGTATAAGAATAACTGGGTACCATGAACATATTTGTGGTGTGAAACTAGTATGTCCTAAAAAGGTACTTGAAAGATACTTCCTTTATTTTACTATAACTATTATATCAAGTAAAACTAGTGCAGCAATAAATGGGTACATCAGAATTTGTGAGCTTTATACAGAACAAAGAAGCACTGATTTACAGCTCTAAATTTTCTACTTGAATATTTCACCTTGTACCTTGACACAAAGACTAATCAACAAAACAGAAGAACTTCTCCATATTCAGACAATAACTGCAATTTTCTAAACTCTGGCTGTTTGTTACCTAACACTGTTTATTACCTGGAAAATCCTACTCTTTTCCTAGGAAGTAGGGATGTGAAATAAGATCAATTAAAAAATACTGGGGATATTACTACTGTTCATAAACCTGTAAAAACACAGGAGGCTGACTTGATTGTGAACACACTTCTTAAAGCTCCTGTCAAGAAAGGCTCCAGTATGTGCTACCTTTGATCATCTATTAAGAGTTCTACATAGCACCTAAATACAAAGAAGTTTTTTTCATTTCTGATGGGGTTTAGTCAATGGAGCACGTACCTACACAGTACAGCACCATAATACACAAAATTATTAAAAAGAATCCAAAACAGTCAATATTTATTGCTAATGAAAAATCCAGAAAATTATTTCATGTTATCAAACATTGCAGTATGCC